>CM059282.1:10965904-10980904 GCA_030347295.1 Setipinna tenuifilis
CGCTCTCCTTGACCACTCTTACGCACAGGCGCAAAGACAAACACTCGAGTCAGTGAGACTAAGGCTGAGGTCGATGGATGAGCTCTTCTCTCTCTCCCCCTCTCTGTCTCTCTTACTCTTTCTCTCGTTCTTTCTCTCTCTCTCCCTCTCTTTCTCCTTTCTTGCCCCCCCCTCTCTCTCTGTCTCTCTTATTCTTTCTCTCGTTCTTTCTCTCTCTCTCCCTTTCTTTCTCCCTCTCTTTCTCCTTCTTGCCCCCCCCCCCCCCCCCCTCCTCTCAATCACTTGAAGAGAGGCTTCAGGGGCTTGGGTTACATCCGTCTGATCTGGTTCCTGTGCCTGAATCGGATCCGTGGCCCGTTGTGTTGTTTTCTCTGGGCCTCGGAGGACATTTGTGGTGACCGGTTGTTGAGTTTTATAGATCAGGTCGAAGACCTCTCCCAGCTAAAAGGCTCTGCATCAAGGACTCCGAATTAGCGTGGCTGTGTTTGTTGGGCAGTGACGCATTGAAATCTTAGCAAGAGGCCCACAACTGTCAACTGTTTTTTTCTATCACTCCAAATCACCAAGGAAGGTGGAACATATGTTGCCGTACAATGCACATTTTGATTTAATATTGTACCATTTCATGTGGAATATTTCCATATAATCTAAAAACAAAATACCTATTGCTCTGGAAACCATAGCAGCAGCATTAAGACTAGAGATACAGATCTGATGTACAGTTACTCATGTATTGCTTGAACAATAGCTGCCAGTCTATTGCTCATTGTGCTTGATTTATAGTTATCATATTATCAATTACTTAATTCTCGCTTAAAGTAAAAAACACAGGGCTAAGGATAAGAATAGGGTGACAGTTAGGGTTTGAGCATTTTTAGACCACTGTAAAGGTATAGATCTTTATTCAATATTCCGCCAACACTAACACTCATTTGTCCTTAGGCCAAATACACAATAAACAGGTTAGCTTCAGAAGTGGAACTTGTACTGCACCATACCATACCATACCATACATACAGTCAGATTCAGATCAGATGCCAGTTGAGTGGATTTCAACCAACCATCCAAACCATTTCTCCAAGAGCTGGGACTTTAGAGTATAGTTATTTCCCCCTACTGTGTGTTGAGAGGCACTTTCACACATGCATACTTGTAGGTGATAACAGATAAGAGGCCCCTGGAAACCCCCACACACACATTTTCTCTGTCTTTACAATGAGATGAGTACTGAAATACACATGTGTGAAAATAATAACACTCTACATGTGCTTCACCTTGTCACTCTGAGGATCACAGCATTTTCAGTCACTCAACCCCTTTGGAAATCAATGACTAACGTCAATAGTGCAACTCTTGAGCTATAGTCGGGGAGCCAAAGTCTCAAAAATGGGTTGAAGCTGACATGGTCTGCCATACTTTTTATTTGTGCTTTTTTGTTAACTTTGACCCTAAGGTCTAATAATTGGAGGGTCTGCTCTGCCAGAAATATCGCGATTTTGGGCATTTTAGTGTATGTATAACACTATGCACTCTACACAAATAAAAGGTATGGCACACCAGTTCAGGTTCAACCCATTTTATTGACCTTTTGAGAATTTGGCTCCCTGACTACTACCACTACTTACTACAACAACAAAAAATAGAGATGGGTGACAAGTCACCTGACACCCGGTGGGTCAGTACGCTTTGCGCCCGTGACCATTTCTATTTTTTTTTTTGTGTTGCTGTTGTGGTTGTTGTTTGTGGGCCTGCGTGTGTGTGGCGCATGTGTTCCCAGAGGTGTGTAATAAAGTTTGATGGACGAGGTGCGGCGCATCCGAGGACCCCAGCGCTGACTCGTCTGTCTGCTAATATAGCAACACGGTAGCCGCGCGCCTGACATTCAGGGGTCACATCGTTCTGCCGCAAAGCCACACAGCAGGTGCTGTGTGTGTGTGTGTGTGTGTGTGTGTGTGTGTGTGTGTGTGTGTGTGTGTGTGTGTGCGTGCGTGCGTGCGTGTGTGTGTGTGTGAATGTCATGTAAAACCTCTCGCACGTACACACCCACACACACACACACACATACACACAAACACTCAAGAACATACCCACACATAAGCGTACACAGACACACAAAAACAGGGACACACACACACACACATGGACCCACTCAAACATCACATAGGCTCGCACACACGCACACACACACACACACACACACACACACACACACACACACACACACACACACACACACTGTGTGCTGACACCTGACCCTCTCAGTAATATCAGTCAGTCATTCCCAGCATGCAGTTACTGTCCTGATGTCAGCCTGCTAAACTCGTTGACCAAAATGGTGGCTGGTCTTGCTTCTTGTTCTCGATTAGATGCAGCTAGAGGTGGTCCTTCTGAAAGTAGTAGATTTTACGCCGAAAAAATAGCACTTCTTTTCTTTTTTGCACTTATCTGGCAATACAAACAGGCAGAGAATGAATGACAGAATGTATTGTGCACATAACACATTTTGAAAAGGAGTAAAGGTATGTATTAAAAGCTGACATGGCCAAAAAACAGGGAAGAAAAAAAGGAATAGACTGCGGTCATGGATCATGCACTATGATACATTCAAACCAACACTGAGTTCTTCATCAAAGCAGTGCTGCTGCCATCTACCTGTCAAGAAGTGGAACTGAGTTCTTTTTCCCACAAGAATTATGGACCTTTTAATTTACAGTATACAACTGTGTCTGTCAAGTAAGGGTTCCTGTATGCTCTGAAAGGGCAGCTGGCATAATTACATTTGGTTACACTTTATTTTACTGTCCCTGTTACATCAATTAGGTACAGTGTAACAAAGTGTGTAACAATATGCAACAATATGTAACATATGTAACAATATGTAACAGTATACCATACGGTTAGGGTTGGGGTTTGTGTTAGGTATGTACAGTGTATATACTGGTACATAATATTACATATTGATTACATTAAATGTAGACATACTAAAAAGTAACAATGAAAGCTGTCATTAAAGGCCATGATGTTTGTGGGAATCTACGGTTACCCTTACTGGACAATATTGTTACTACTACTACTACTACTACTATTTTTATTATTGTTATTATTAGTAGTAGTATTGTTATCATTATTATTTCTTTTTATTATTTATTATAACATATAATATAGTACGATTGAGCTGCTCTTTTGCTTATACCCCCAGCACCCAGCACGATCCTTTCTTGACTGATCAGAACTATCTATTTATTTACAGTTAACAATGAGAGCATTTAGAAATAACACTTAGATTATATTGGATGAGCGTGATTTTGTACTGTATTCCAGAAGCTACTCTCTGCACAAGCAAAAGGAATTGTCTCTCTCATTCTCGTTCTCGTTCTCGTTCTCTCTATCTCTCTCTCTCTCTCTCTTTCTCTCTCTCTCTCTTTTTTTCTCTTTGCTTTCCATCCTCTCGCTACAGCTTTCTATAAAACTGTATGAACACAGGTCATCACAATGTTATTTGTTCACAGTCAGTAGCCTTTATATATACAGAACATAAACACACTTCTAATCTCGAATCATCTGCTGCGGATAGTGTTTTTTCTTCTTTTCTCTCAAGCATCTTGTTTCTATGGTGTGTGTGTTTTTTGTCCCGCTTTCAGTAGCGCATTGTGTGTACTGTAGTGTGTCATGAGAGAAAGAAAAAAAAGTAAATAAAAGCTGTATGCTGTAGGGTCAAGTGCTGGAAGGTGAGGAGCTGGAGAGTGTCAAGGATGGCAGGCTTTCAGCGAGCAGGTCTCTGGTACGTACGGTGGCCACGACAATGTATCTGCGCGCCACTGGGAAAAAAAAAAGCGCTGCACGGCCTTCTTGCAAAGGCTTCTGGGAGGCCAAGGAGCCACTCACAGACCCCGTGCTGGGTGCCCTTTTGTCTTGCGGACAAGTGCGCTCTCAGCGTCGAGTAGATCCGCCATTGTTGACACTGTCCCCGTGACCACAGCCTCCTTCTGCGGTCGCTGTCTGTGGGAGACAGCCAGTGAAAGAAAGAAAGGAAGGAAAAAAAAAGACGCAATGCAGAAAGACATGAAAATGAAGATAGCATGTGTGAGAAAAACAAAAAGAGGGAGAGAGGGAGAGAGAGAGAGGGAGGGAGGGAGGGAGGGAGGCAGGGTGAGAAAAAGAAAGGAGAGATAAAGATATCTTTAGGAAAGGATATCCAAGGAGACAGCAAAAGGAGGAGAGCAAGAGCAAGGATAATAGATGGAGAGAGGGAAAGAAAGAGAGAGAGAGAGAGAAGCACTGTGAACAACTGAGAAACAAACACTAACTAAAGGAAAGAGACTCAATAAATGAAATGAAAAATGGGGACAGATTGTTTGTGCAACAGACAAAGACGGAGAAAAAGAGAGATCTATAAAAGTGGACATTCAAGGATACACCAGAAGAAGGAGGAGAGAGCGAGAAAGCACAAAGGTAGTAGACACAGAGCAGGTCCTGAGGTTGCTGGAGAGGCAGAGAGGAGTGGGTGTGTGACTGGTGCGAAATTAGTGTGGTTGAGGGTTTTGACACAGGCCCTGTCGCCCAACAGCTGTAACACATCTGTTTCTGATCACATGGAGCAGAAACACATGGGGTTTGTGCCTGTGTATAAGCTGGTGTGTGTGTGTTTGTGTGTATGAACTAGTGTGCGCGTGTGTGTATGTGTGTGTGCAGAAATGAGTCCAGGCAAATGTCTGAGTAAATGTATGTATCCCAAAGGCTTTTTTGCATGTTTTATTGTTTAAATGTGTTTGTAAGTTAGTGTTTTCCATCTGTGTGTTTTCTATGAGTGTATGTGTGTGTGTGTATGTGATTGCCCCTTGCATACGAGTGTCATAACAGTGGCTTTCTGTGTGCACTTACACACGTGGTCATTACCCCTCTAAAACACACACACACACACGCACGCACGCACGCACGCACGCACACACACACACGCACACACACACACACACACACACACAAACACACACACACACACACACACACACACACACACACACACTCCATATCCCCCTGCTGCGGCCCAGCCGGAACTCTCCAGAAAGTATTTTTACTGCCCACTGTGTTATTTGTTTATTGCCATTCTCTGCTGCAGATGAACTTTTCACCGGAGTGCAGGCCAGAAGCCCCAGGAGCCAGGAGGCGCTCCCTCTAGGAGCGGCTCAGAGGGTTTGGGGTTCAAGGAGTACACCAAGGCTTGAGTTGTTCTCTCCAGAAGAAGGATAGAGGGTTGGGGTCTCAAGGAGTCCACCAAGGCTCGAGTAGCTCTCTCCAAGAGCATAGGGGGTTTGGGGTTTAAGGAGTACACCAAAGCTTGAGTTGCTCTCTCCAGGAGGGGCATAGAAGGTTTGGGGTTCAAGGTGTATGGAGGAAACATTGGAGGAAAATGTGTCACCAGCCCGATTTTGCTCCGAATTTGTAAGAAAACATGTAAAACTCAAAAGAGACTTAAGATGATTTGTGCTAGATTTAGCAAGCAGTTCATTTTTATTTACAGTCCTTGGGCAGGTAAAGAGAATAGTAAAATTCAAACATCCCACACAGCAGTCCATTCATAATTCAGAAGACACACTGAAACATCCTACAGCATTTTATTCATAATCTGCAACACACACACACACACACACTCTCTCTCTTTTTTTTCTCTTACACACACACACACACACACACACACACACACACACACACACACACACACAATGTGTCATTGGAGGGAAATGTGTCACATTACACAATATCAGCCTGATTTTGTCGTTTCTATCATCATACAAAATTATGAAAGGTCAGGCAACGACTATCGAACGCGAGTGAGTCTCACAATGTGACACCCTTTACGACCTTCGATTTTATTTTTTTGTCTACAACATTCTACATAGCCACAACCAGAAGACTATCTTGTCAGAATTCTGTCAGGAGTTGTATGAAGTGTCCACTGTTAATATTGAGAGTCCTGTCAGCAGCAGTTAATGGCAACTATGCAGTGATGACCCATCGTCATGTTATGTGGTCAGTCTCCTGACCAAGGCAGAGAATTTGTGGGTCTAAGATCTTATACTGTGACATGGTCAGTTGTAAACAACAATCATAAATGACTAAGTGGGTAGCTCAAGGCTTAAACTGGTAAAGAATGACACCTAGCTATCAAACACTCTCAGAAAAGAAGGTATAGAATTGTACTTTTATTTGTCACACTGGCAGTACCCTCAAAGGCACATAATTGTACCTTTTAAACACTGTTTTACAACTAGTTTGTACAGAAACAATGGGACAGTAGAGGTACAAATCTGTATCTTAAGGTACAGCATTAATGTGGGGTACATTAATGCTGTACCTTCAGGCTAATATTTGGACCTTAAGGTACTGATGTGTACCTATTCAGTTCTGGAGAAGGTACAAACTAGTTGTACAACAGTGGTTAAAAGGTACAATTATATGCCTTTGAGGGTATTGCCAGTGTGACAAGTAAAAGTACAGTTCTGTACCTTCTTTTCTGAGAGTGCAGCATCCTCCTTGACCATCATATCTAAGGAGTTTTTTTTTCATGAAAAAATGTTGTAGGTGTATGAGTGTCAGTGTGCTTGTTTTATGTGGATCTGTAAAAACTCTGCATATGGCACAAATCCAAAATCTAACTTTTGACTAATGTTTCTGTTAGCTATTTTCATGTTTTCCAAATCAATGCACTCAAGTCTATGTACATGCTCTCTTTGTTTGTTTGTTTTTGGGTGGGCATATATAAAACATGTGAAACTCAAATGAAAGTTAAGATGATCTGTACTAGATTTAGCAAGCAGTTGACCTCTATTTACAGTCCTTGGGCAGGTAAAGAAAATAGTGAAACTCAAACATCTTACATAGCATTCTATTCATAATCCACAAGACAGGTGCAAACACACTTTCTCTTTCTTTCTCTCTCTCTTACAACAAACACACACACACACACACACACACACACACACACACACACACACACACACACACACACACACATACACACACACACACACACACACACACACACACACACACACACACACACACACACACACACACAAGGACAAGGATGGTTTATTGTCACAGGCATAGACATACTGGGTACAGTAGGACATGCAGTGAAATTTGTGATTGTTAGGTGGGGAGAGAGGGGGGTGCGCGATGGCTGTGTCCTTCATGGGGAGGCAAAAATGAGGGCTGTGTCCCATTAGTGTGTGTGTGAGGGGCGGTAGGGCTGTCTTGAGATGGGGGTGGGGTAGCGTAAGGGGGCATAAGGGCAGTGTTGGGTGTAAGTAGGAAGAATGGGACTGAAGTGTGTAGGAAGTTATGTTGTCTGTGTGTGTAGGGGGGGTTGATGATGGGCTATGTGTGTGTTTGTGGGGGGTGGGGGGGCGGTGGGGTTGAGCAAGCAGGAGGAAAACATGACACACCACATAATGTGTCATTGGGAGGAAATTAGTCAGTCTATGCAGAGGACCAAACTGACTTAAAATGAGTGAAAATATGACTGAAAATGCTGTGCTCTTTCCTTTAAATGTTCAAAGGTGTCCTAAACCATGCTTAACATCTTTAACAATCACTGACCACTTCCCGTACATATATTATGCAGCTAGTGTTTAATAATAATTCTTCAGTAAGTGTATGTGAATTGGACTGAGGCAAAGAGTACAATTACATGCTCTCTAACAGTCCCAGAGAGAGATGATCTGGATTTGCTCTTCATATCAGCCCAGGGACAACTGAGGGCGCAAGTGGGAATGTGTTGGAATGCACACGGATAAGCATGCCCTTCCCTTTCCAGACATCTCCGGTTTCCATCTGTGTGTATTGTGTACAGACACGCATACACTTTCTATTCATCCATTTTTCCTTTTCACATGTATTGTGTGTTCATCTTTCACAGATCTGTTTAGACCTTGAGACGTTAACACAGAGAACTGAATTAAATTGAATTGAATTGAATGAATAAGTTCATTCTAGTGTTGTCATTTGGACATTCTGAGGGTTATCTTCACAAAAAAGCAGAATAGCTGATGTGTCTCCCTGCTAACTTGTCATTTGCAGGCACAAAAGATCAGAAAGAAGGCATAAAGCCATCTCTGGAGTGTGACAAAGTCAGATACCTTTCATACTGTGAGGAAAAAACCATCAGACAGACAGTATGATTTGATGCACTGCCTTATGGGTCAGTTCTTTGGGGAACAGTCCTTCACATTGGCAGGTCGTTGTCATTGTCACTAGAAGAGAAAGGGCTCAAACATCCTTTACAGACAGACACTTACTTTGACATTTTTATATCTGTTTTTTTATATAATCGTTGTTGGTTTTGTGCCTTTGGATAACAGTGAGTTGTAGTGTGCTAGAAAGAGCTATCTCACAAAACTTCTACAAGCCTGTGCAAAAGAGACTGAATATGTCATGATCACAAGAATGCATTACCAACACTTCTCAGCTACATACAGACAAAGATCCTTAATTATTTATCCTCTTTGATATATAGCCTAGATAAAAAGTGACTGCGAGACAGTAGTCTACTTATCTTGACACCCCAATTCAACGTCACAACCAATTTCTCCCTTTAAAATTGTTGTCTATTGCATTTTTGAAGGCCATTGTCTAATGGTTGAGTGTAATATTTTGATTTATAAAACATTAAACTCAACAGTGAATTGGAGGTTGAGAATAAGATCGTAATCTTGCAGACCCCTGTCAAACAACATATACAGAAAATGTACAGAAAATCCTACAGATTTTTTTTTTGACACGATGACTTATGTGTTTTGTTCTGCGCGTTAAATCTTTAATCAAGCATTTGATTTATTTGGTAATAAACTGTATGGCTACATTCTTTCTTCACCCTTCAACCTCATGCAACCTGCGTAATACATGGGGCGATACTACCCTCTGCTGGGAAACGTTCCCTTGTGCATTGGATTAACCGAAAATCGTCTCCCATACCAACTACTTTCCCCGGTATAACCCCTCCGTCTGTATGATAAAAGAAAATTAAGTTCGCTAAAAAAAATCAGCATGAGTGTTGGGATTTAAGTAGATAGAATGTAGGCTACAATAAATACAATAAATCAACAAGATTGTTTGACAAAGTTGTCATCTCCAGTTCAAGCCTCGTGCTAAACCTGCGCACGTGAGAAAAAGTAAAGCGATGCAAATCACAGAACTGTAACTTTATGATGAGCCATGACTTAAGTTTCGTCAGTCCACAAGTAGGCTTATTCTTGGGCAACTCGACTATTGCACAGGGCGTCTGGGGTGATTTGCATTTGGTCCAAGCACATGGCTACTTACAAACGTGAAGTGACGCTGAGTAGATTTATTACTACTAGCCTGTATGTTGAGAGCTCACACCTATAAAAATGTCGCTTAATGAGGACGGCACAGATGCACCTGCCATAGGCCTCCTATATTTCCGGATCGCTTGACAGAAGTTGAGAATCAGGTGTTCTTTGTCGCATTGTTTGCATTCTTTGTTGTGTCGGGTAGGTAACCACCCCACGGAACTTACACAGCTCTTCTGAAAATAGTGAGCGCCATGACTTGTCAGAAATTACCCAGAAGACTCTGGAGGGGGATTTTCAGCAAAGTGCAGTCATGGTCACACTGTACTTCGCCAGAAGTTTAAACTAGGTAGCCTAAACAACAAAAAAAATTGTAGACTCGCTTCCTCCAGGACGTTTGAAAGTTCAAAGAGCTTCAGGAACGCAGCCTATCGTTTGGATATTGGACGTGATATTGGACGCCTAGTCGGTATGTCGGTCGGTCGGTATTGATGCTGTCTTTAAGGTGCTGAATTTAGTGACCCGCGAGTCATGAGGTTCAACGGCTTCCTGAAGGTTCGGGTAGGGGAGGCAGTGGATCTTAAACCGACATCCTTGTCCAAACGGCACTCAATCCGGCCGAATGTGAAGTTTCATTTGATGGACCCTTATGTTGTGGCAAGAGTTGACGATGTCAAAATTGGACAGACTCTCACGAAGTCGAAGACAAACAGTCCTGTATACAATGAGCAGTTGTGTGCGCAAGTTCGGGAGGGGAAGGTTCTGGAGTTGGCAGTGTTTCACGATACTCCAATTGGATACGACGACTTTGTAGCCAATTGCACTTTCCAGTTAGAGGACATGATGGATACAGCCAATACGAGGAATACCTTTGAGGGATGGGTAAGCAAGACATCGAGCTGCATTTGATATGTATCTTACTGTGAACTGTTTAAATAATCTGTATTTAAATATCTGCTAGACTGCTTACCAATTGTGAGCCACTGCCAGAAACACACATTTGTTTTGTTATCAGCTGTACAAATTAGGCTGTTAAAGCTATGACTCAATCAGGAGGTAAAGCAACATCAGTGCACTTGACATTAAGATACCTGACAGTTCATAGCCTCCTTAGGTTCAGTGGATCTAGTTTCACAGAGCACCAAACAACTGGTGGCATTAAAGCCACTTATTCATTCGAATTTATTTAGCCATCATTAACCTTACTTTATTGTCGCTCAAGATGTGATAAATTGTTAGATTGTAGCACAAGTCAGCATTTAAAAAACTTAAAAACATTACATCTTATTCTCACCATAGTGTGGACTAAATATTAGAATCAGCTGAATAGTTGCTTTGCTGGTGTGCATGTTTGTCAGTATCCCTGAACCTTCAGGCATCTTTTTAAGTGTGTGTGTGTGTGTGTGTGTGTCTCACTCTTGCTATGTGTGTGTTTGTGTATGTGTGTATGTGTGTGTGCGCACATACTGTAGAGAAATACACGTGATAAAGACAATTTACAATACAGGCCTGTGTGCTGGGGGCCTCGGCACACTTCGCGCCTTTCGCTCTCTCCATTTTTTTTTTTTTGTCATGACGACAGTTTTTCCAAATGTACACCAACTGCAGAGCTGAAAACCACAAGCATTTGGTAGCCCACTGTACTGCTGCAAACAGCCACTGACAAACACCGCCCCTGTAAAAACCACACAGACCCCATCTCTGCTGTGTGTGTGTGTGTGTGTTTGTGTGTGTGTGGGTGTGTGTGTGTGTGTGTGTCAGAGCCCCAGCAAATGAAGCAACTGAAGTAAAGCAAGTGGTACCCTGAGCTGTGGTACTGCTGCTTCAAAGATGGCGTTTCTGTGTATTTATTTGGTGTGCAGTGTTTATCCAGGGTGATATATTGTTTTGCTTGTGGTGCCACGCAACTAATCAGCTGCTTGTGGTGAACATCATCAAACATCAGACATCCACATAACACAACACAACTGAAGTGCAAAGGAACTGCAGGAAATGCAGAGAAGTTACCGTCATCACAATAAATAAATAAGTTTAACAAGCAAGTTAATAAACTGTAAAAGGACTGACATTCGGCTAAACACACGCACGCACACACACACACACACACACACACACACACACACACACACACACACACACACACACGTTCACATAACATTTGCGTAAATGCATTAAGCTGTTTATACTCAGTGAAAATTGTGCACAAGCCTACGCACTACTTTTTGAATCATAAAACTGAGTGTTTAAAGAAATACCTTTAAAGTGTTTTTACAGGACCGTAGGTCATGCTGACCTTAGGAGGTTTGGTTTGTGTAACATTGCATATGGGCTAGCTCTATCAGTGAACCTTATTGGTCAAGGTGGACAAGCAAAGTCGGTGAAATAAGTGTCCATGTTTGGGAGTTACATTAGAAAAAGTAAGAGGGTACAATCACAATATTCACCTTTTATCTACCTGTGAATCTTATTTAAGTTGGGCAGCTAATAAGTGAAACATTACAGTATCGGTTCTAAGAAAACGCCTTTAAGTCTTTTTTAATGTAAATCTTGTATACTGAAAGGTGAATGATTTTGGGATTTTTGGGACAAATACGTATGTACATACACAAACAAATTCAGCAGTGCAAAAATGCATACATAGGGCTACACGTATAGATATATTCATAAAGGTAAAAAACCCCACAAACCTCCTTCATGGTCATTTTTACCCTGTCCATCTTGTAGTACTGCCTCTGTGATGTTGACATTTTTTAAATGACCTACATACTTCAGTGTCTGAAAGGTGCATAGACTGCTATAGCATACTTTAGTGTTGGTCAGAGCCTCCCACACACCTTAATGAGCACAAAGGCTTTGGCTTTTCTCACTTTAAGAGGGTGTCTTGCACATTTACTCGCTCAAAAAAAAAAAAAAGTTGACAGCCAGCCCTGTTGCTGGCATGTAGTGTCGATAGGTTGTAGTATTGTGTGTTGTATTGTTCTCCTGTTAAATGTCAGTTGTTGACGTGTTCAGCTCGTGCCGGAGAGTCCCTTTGTAATGGTCCGTGCTCCTCAGTCACTGAGTCATTGAAAGTGTTATCGTCTTAAGTCATCAGAAAAAAATCCCGTCCAACTCAACCTTCCGGATTCTTCTGACAAGGCTCACCTGTGTTCAGTCCTAATTGTCTTTAACATGACAGGCAGACTGTCCCTGACTTGTCATTATATTTGAGTTAAATATACCGCCCTTTCAACATTCTTTAATGAACAAATTGTGTCGTTTTGCATTGAGCAGAGGTACAGTCTTTCTTTTATCATATTAACAGTTTAATTAAACTAATTAAAGTACAGGTGAAGTATTTTACTTTCACATGTGTAGGTGCTTTATCAGACTATTATCAAGTTTTACATTGAGGAAATATGGCTTCATGGTCTTTTTTTTTTTTTTTTTTGCAAAGTGAAACAAAGCGTGTTCGATGTAGTCTACCTGCTGGAATTTCTTGTCTTTAATGGCTAAGGGACATAGCTGTGCTCCAGTGAGAGAGATGTTATGGCTAGAAGCCAGCTAGAGGTATGGAGTTTCTTAAACTGGCCTGGCAGGCTCTCTGTGTCTCATTCAATTGCTTTCTGTCCTACCCTCTCTGTTTTTGTCTCTGAACACCCCTCCCCCACCCCCATCTTCTTCTTCTCTCTCTCTCTCAAGAGATGGGGGAACATAAAGAATGCCTGTAGACAGAGAAGTTGTCCCTTTTTAGTATGTTCTATACACGTGTGTGTTTACCAGTTAATGTTTTCCTGTGGTTTTGGTCTTTGGCCATTCTATGAAAGATAATTATTAAATTGAGGGGAAAAGAGGAAGAATACAAGAAAGAAACAAATTAGACAGATTATTATTAGTAGTAGTAGTAGGAGGAGGAGGAAGAGGGGGGGGGGGGGGGGTGAGGGTAAGGCGTAATAGTACTGATATTATTGATTTTAGCCTATATGAATCCAACAAATGCACATATTTGGCTCTGCTGATATGTTTGGCACAGTACAAGGAAGGCCCCTAAATACTTATGCATTAGTTTTCTTATCTCTCTCTGCAGTCAAGGAACACAATTTGAGCCCTCTTCCTTGCGGGCTGTTTCGATTCTTGTTCTGATAAATGCATGAGTCTGAGTAGCCTGAAGTATAAGAGTACTCCAAACCCTTTTTTGATCACTTTGGTTTCGGTTTGGTTTGCACATAGCCATGACATTGAGGTTTTGCAGAAGAGACTCCAATTCTCAGTTTGGTGGAAATGCAGTGGGAAAAACTCAACAAAACTTTTTGTGGTACATCTCCATGGAAAAGGCAATATTATGACATGTCTGCCTTGTTTCTGTGAATGAGAAGATGTGATTTTGTAATGCTCTTCAAGGACAGCAGGCTTTTCCATGTGGTCCAAATACTATGTTTGGATCCAGACACCAAACATTCATTGGTACTGGCATGTAAAGTGGTATAAAAATATATATTTTTTCAACATTCATTTTAATTTTTGTAAAGAGAGTCCAGATGTCAACAATTCAATAGACTATGTATCTAAAATCAATAATGAAATACATATGTGTGCTATTAATTTTTAGATCAAACTATTCCAAGATCACTGGCAGAGTGGTGGTTATGTTGTTGCTTCGGGAGGTTGCGGGTGCTGTGTGTGCATGTGTTTGCTTGTGTGTGTGTGTGTGCGTGTGTGAGTTAGTGTGTCTGTGTGTGTGTGTGTGTGTGTGAGTTAGTGTGTGTGTGTGTGTGTGTGTGTGTTTCTGTCTATCTATGTGTAATTTGTGGGTCTATACAGTAAGTTTAATTTGTGTGTGTATGTGTGTATGTGTGTATGTGTGTGTGTGTGTGTGTGTGTGTGTGTGTGTGTGTGTGTGTGTGTGTGTTTTGGTGTTCATTCTGTGCCCAGGAGCTCCCCTAGGTTTCCTATGTCACTTCCTCTTTTGTGTTGTGTGTTTCAGGTGGCACTGGAGCCCGAGGGTCGAGTCTTCGTGACCATCTCCCTCACTGGCTCCTTCATCGACGGTAACCAGGACTTACTAGACATTTAGTTACCCGAATGCATTTATAGAGACTCTTTTTTTTTAATTGGCAAACTATTTCAGTAATTTTAAATCATTAATTACATCATATGTTCCTTGTACATTCTCTCCAATCTTTCTGACTCCTTTTCTCCTATCTTTATCTCTCTCTCTCTCTCTTCCCTCCTTCCCTCCCTCCCCCACTTTCTCTCTGTCCATGTAACATCCACTTTGATTTTATTTTCTTTTTTTTCTCATCTCTCTCTTTTTCTCTCTCTCCGTTCCCTCCTTCCCTCCCCCACTTTGTTTCTGTCCATGTTCCTGTAACATCCGCTTTGATTTTACTTTCTTTTTTCTCATCTCTCTCTCTCACTCTCTCTCTCTCTCTCTCCCTCCCACACTGATTTCTCAACCCTTATGCCCCCCCGCCCCTCCACCCTTCCATCAGATGCTGCGATAGTCAATGGGGCGATGCAGCACAAGAGGCTGATGAGGAAGAAGGTTCTGAAGAGGAAGGTGCACCAGGTGAACGGCCACAAGTTTATGGCCACCTACCTGCGGCAGCCCACCTTCTGCTTCCACTGCAAGAACTTCATATGGTGAGACAGACACACACGAACATGCACACACACAAACACATACACACACAGGCACGTGCTCATACAC
>CM059282.1:10988404-10990904 GCA_030347295.1 Setipinna tenuifilis
ATCTGGGTCAATGTGTGTGTATCAGTCATAGCGGTTGTTTGTTTGTTCATTATCAAAGAGGGTTAAGGTTCACTTGTGGTTTGTATGTCTGTTTCTCTGTCTGTGTGTCTTGTCTGTCTGCCTATCTACTTTTCAATTTGTCAGTTGGATTATGCAAGAAAGTACCTGACAGATTGTGATCCATATCTAGCAGTTGTGTACGCTTGTGTCATATTCTTATTTAATGCCGTCACAAAATTGTTTCACAAAATTCCCACTACACCCCTGATGAACACTGTTATCAAAGGCTTTCGGCCTTTACATGAACACTGTGAGAGAGGACCTTGTTGGTTTGGCTGTGACATTACCATAGTGAGATGGGGCATTTGGCCTTTATATGAACTGTGTGAATGACCATTTGGCCTTTACATTACGACTGTGAGACAATGTTTGTTGTCCCACTTCATGTTTCATGTGACACAATTGTATTGCAGTTCCACCTTGTAACAGCAGGTGGCAGCAGGTAGCCGGTTTTACAAGTTAATTCACAACTCCCACGGAGACATTCCGGGCACAGCTAGTGGTTGCCAGAGGTATCTGGTCACAGTCTGTGTACTGTCAGGGCCACAACCCTGCTCCAACTTTATGTCAGTCAGGGTTTTCTATCTTTCATTCATAATCCAAGGATACGGACTCTGATTGAATAACAACAGCTGGACTGGGCTGTGAAATGTGGGATTTTTGTGTATGAATGGGCCAAATCGTCCAGTGCTGGCAGTTTGTCATTGGATTACTGGGGTTTATTTCCTAAAGCCAGAGAGCAACAGCTGGGCATGTCTCTATATGAGAAGCATTTATTGCTGGTATTTCCCCAGATTCATCAACGTATAGAATACACACACACACGCACACACGCACACCACACACACACACACACACACACACACACACACACACACACCAACCCCAGTGTTTCTCATCCTCTCTCTGTTTCCCTCTCCATAATTCCTGAATTTAGCCTCTTTTGTGATGTTTCATGATTTATTTACATATTTTACTAATTTACTGTTTTATATCTGTTTTAGTAATGATGTTTGATCTGCATGCTCAACATGACGGACATTTATTTTTTTTAAATGAAATTCTGTCTGTCCATCCATCCATCCATTCATCTTTCTATCCCTGTTTGTTTGTCTCTCTCCAGGATCGTCTCTTCTTCGTGATGGAGTTTGTGAATGGAGGTGACCTGATGTTTCACATCCAGAGGTCGCGGCGCTTTGACGAGGGTCGGGCACGTTTCTACGCCGCTGAGGTCACCTGTGCTCTCATATACCTGCACTCAAAGGGCATCATCTACAGGTGAGAGAGGTGACACACATTGACTCACTCAGTGACACACACACAAATACACACTGCACGTACACACACACACAGTCACATATGCACCATATATAGATATATCTGAAGACACTCCCAGACTAACACTAATACTTAAGCATAATCACACTAAGTCGATTGCCATTTTTAAATACGATTACAATGTAATTATTAAAGTGCCCCGCTGCCCTTAATAGTCAAGGTCATTTATTTATGCGTACATGTGTTATCAAACCGCACCCTTTGCGGAGAGAGATTGTTGATCCAAACATGCTTCTGCTGTGCACAGTAATAGCACTCCAGGAAATACATTTGCATGCAAAGCTGGTGGTTGCCATAACATCAAATGACGAGCAAGCTCTTCAAAAAACGACACCAGTTATTTCACGGTTGTGTTACACGGTGAATACACACACACCTGTGTGATTTAGGTATGTGTATGTGTATCGTATCATCTATCCGTCCATGGCTCATCCATCTTGGCCAGGGACAATAATAAAACCACTCCAACCGATCACTCCGACCACTTCCCAGAATGCTGTGCATGCTGTGCGTCACGTGACCCACTGTCCCTCCAGCTGCCACTGAGCTGAGATCCACTGGGGCATCTGACATTCCAGCTCCCCCGTGCTGACTGACTATGTGTCCTTCCACTGTCTGGAGGACACTGACCGCTGTGGTATTTCAGGTCCCTGCGAGCAGAGCTAGTCCCCAGGGGAGACGGGGAGACAGAGGGGGGTCTTGGTGGTGGGGTTGGGTTGGGGTGGAGTGGGGTGGTGGTGGTGGGTGGGTGAATTTATGGCCCGTTGGGAACACGAGCAGGGCCTTTTGGAACACACATCCTGCACGGCGTTCACTTGCTGTGTGCCACTATAGGGAACCTGTCAGGTGAGCGAGCTGGGAATGCCAGAGAAGGACACAGAGTAGGAAAATAATTTAAAAAAAAACACAGAGGTCCTGAAAAGTGTTTTTAACTTGAAGCTGTAAACTGTAAGCTGTATGTGAATCAGTTAAGTGAAAGAGAGAGAGAGAGAGAGAGAGAGGGAGGGGGGAGGATTGTGTGTTATAGTGAAAGAGCAGAGTATGTGTGTTGGTCAGAAGGTTGGCTTAAAAGATAATGGCACAGAAAGAGAGAATGTGAACA
>CM059282.1:10995904-11100904 GCA_030347295.1 Setipinna tenuifilis
CATGTGATGGTTTGCAATCACTTCCATGTACGTCTAATGGCATGTATGCATGTTTTTTATGTATCTGTGTGTGTATGCATGTTAAATGTGTGTGTGCTGGTATGCATACTTGTGTATGTGCATGAGTGCATGTCTGTATGTGTGTGTGGTAATGTGCGTGTGTGTTTGTATGCATGTTTGTGTGTGGGAGTGTTTGTGCGTGGGAGTGTTTGTGTGTGTGTGTGTGTGTGTGTGTGTGTGTGTGTGCATGTCCGTGTGTGCTCGTGTGTGTTTGTATGCGTGTGTGTGTGTGCACGACCAGATCATCGAAGAGAAGGCTTACGGCCACTCGGTGGACTGGTGGGCGCTGGGCGTGCTGCTGTACGAGATGCTGTCTGGGCACGCTCCCTTCGAGGCGGAGACGGAGGACGAGCTGTTCGAGTGCATCCGCAGGGAGACGGTGGTCTACTCCTCCTGGCTCAGCAGCGAGGCCGAGGACATCCTCAGAGGAGTGAGTCCAGTCTCTGCACTACACCAAGGGGCCAATAAGAAGCCGTAGAAGACTAAAGCACGCACATCTAGATTAATCTGAGTGCTGGACCAAAGCAGGAAAGCCAACAAACAGACAATATCTGCAACACCAGTATGCTCCCATAGAAAATGTTTTTTGATACAAGATGATTTTATTGCCACACAGCAAAGTAGGATTGGCAGGGGATGGAGGGTGGAGGTGATGGGAAGAATAAATAAATATAATTATAATGTTCTGCGTGTGTGCCCTTCATCAGAGGAGCGTAGCGTTTCGTGTCTGCAGACGAAGGGCGCATGCCCAAACCTTTACAATTAAAAACATTTTCTATGGGAGCATACTGGTGTTGCGGACTATCTCTGTTTGTGAGATAGTCAATGATGTTGACTTTGTGCGCTACGCTTGAATTATAGTGCGTAGGCAGGCTTATACCCAGGCTAATTGCATATGTCATGACATTGTCTTTACCCACGGCAATTGGGTAAAGGCAGATCCAAACGAGTGTACACCTCCAGGAAGCAAACGTTTCTCAATACAGCACAGCCAGACCCTCTGTACAAAATTAAGTTTAGTACGAGGTGCTGGTTTACCAGGCTAATCATCCAGTGTAGGACTGTGCATTTGCTCCAGCTGTGCACTCAATTGTCTGATTGTAATTAGCACGATCCTTTAGCAGGGTCACGGGATTGATCTGTCTTTACTACATAGGTTGAACTGTGTAACTTGGAATATGTGGTGTTGGACTGGAGCTTCTGAGGCCCTCTTACACACACACACACACACCCAGACACACACACACGCGCGTCACTTCCATATTCCATACACAAACCTCACTTCCGTATTATACACCCCTATACATTACACACAATATTTTCCCCAGTTTCTTTCTTTCTTACTTTACTCACTTACTTACTTACTTCTCAGTTTGTGTCTTACTGTCTGTCTGTCGACAGATGAATAAATGGAAATTAAGGGTTTTGCTTTCTCATTAACGTGTGTGCGCGTGTGTGTGCGCGCGTGTGTGCGCGTGGAAAGTTACAAAGAGCATTTGAGAGCTTTTCTCACAAATTCCCATGGGAAACAAGTCGAAGAATCTCAAGGCTTACCAGAAGAGTGCATTTTTGTACAGTGATTTATTACGTAGCATATAAACTCCAGCTGAGGTCAGTATTCCTTGGAGTTCCTCGCAAAGCATCCTCCAGAGTGATGGCTAAAAGATTAGCATGAATTTACAGTCATTCATTTGACATTGCATACTAAATGTGATGAAATATTTTAATCATAAAACGCTGGGTGTGGCAGGCAACATTGTATCGAAAAAAGGATAACTCATTTAGCCTATGTTAACTGCGTCTCTTGTCGAGTCAGTGGCATGATCACAATGCAGACCAAAATGTCATGGAATTAAGCTAAAACATGGATCATTTTTTGGGACTCACATTATAGTTAAGACATTTCGTTGCTATTGTCAGAAGGAGGGATGCTATTTCAACACTTCAGAAATCACCTCATCATGGGCAGTAACTGTTAGGGATGCACTGTTTAAGAAATGCCGGTTAAGTAATAAAGTTTGATACTTTGAACATCAGCTTCTGTGTTTAAAGTATCGAACGACCAGTGGCAATGTTTTTGATGGCAATAATACCTCTGTGTTCCAGTACTTTTTTTGACACTTTGTTGGATCTGCATGCTGTAAATATGGAGGCTATCTCTTTGTGGGTCAGTGCTAATTTGACACATCAGACACTACCCACTACCTACTACTAAAGGAAAATATCTGCTGATGCTGATGTCTAGTCGATGCGTCGGTGCATCTCTAGCGTCCGTGAGTGCTGGCTAGGGCTGGACATCAATATGTCCACTGGATAAATCAATATGATTCCAATACACAAGGTCATGATACGATATGATTCTCAATCTGATACGAAGTATTGATGTGCAAATTTTAATATCGATATCTCTTTTTTTCATACATATGGATATATATATATTTTTTTTTTAAACCCAGCCCTACTGCTGGCTACTGCTAGAGGGTGATCATAGACATGTCCCATAACTGCTGATCATGAAGCACGGTGTTGACCACAGCTTGTACATTTTCTAAAATTAGCCAATTGGTAAAATGACATGAACTTTATTTATAAATAACTAAAACAATAGGCTTATAGGTACTTAAAACAATTAGAGGTGCATGAATAATACTTGGAGGTTCATAAAAACTACAGACGTTCGTAAGTTTACACCATTTCCAAAATTCAGGAGGTATGTAGACAGCATTTACGTTTCCAAACCACTCCAGCCCTGAATGCAATTCTGGTGTTGCCATATAAGGCTTCAGATTGGTGTACTGACGTCAAATTGACAGGGTTTAGTTTGCGACATTGTGCATGTCAGCCTAAGGTGAAACCCCAAACGCTGCCGATAAGCATCTTTGGTCACTAACACACTGTCACTCTGTTGTCCTTACTTTTTCAGTCACTCGCCCACACATACACACAGAGTCTTTTTTCTTGATTTTTTTTTTGAAACACATGCACACACACACACACACACACACACACCAACACAAACTTCATCTCTCTCTGGCTCTGTTAAAAGTGTGCATAAAGACCAGCTCACTCACTCACACACAAACACACACGTCCTTCATAATTCAGGCAGTCTACCCATTAACTTTTAACTCTGCCAGTGAGATGGCTGGTCTGTTAAAACTAACACAGTACTGGCATTCTTTGTTTTGACCTCTTGTCACTTTTTATTCAAAAGAAACAGTGAACTGCAAACCAATAGGTACTGAAATGTTTTTTTTTAATAGATATACTGAACTGCACAGAAATACTTCAGATTTCAGAATAGAAATTCTCAACTACCACTGTGCAAACAAATCTACTGTAGTACTCAGCAGAGCCACTCTGCTAGCCAGCGTTTTGCACTGGGCCAGTCTGTACAGCCATGGAGACATAAGCTGTGTTATGTATGTTATGTAACCTATCTGCGCCAGACGTTTGCCCCCAGACTCTCTGACGGCTAGCACTGCAAGCCTGTTCAGCATCACTTGGCTTCTGTTCAGCTGCTGTAGCTGTTGAGTTGACCTTTGCGTGACCCCCCCCCCCCCCCTCCTTCCAGCAGGCCATCAGCATCAGGCTGAGCTGCTGCAAAGTATTCAGTACAGTGACAGAACAGATAGAGAGAGACAGTGTACAATGTAGGGAAGACATTGGGGAGAAAGATGCAGAAAAGGTGGAATGAAAGAGAAAGGGTGGTGTGGGGAGAAGGAGTGCAGCAGAAGAGTGGGGTTAAAAAAAGATAGTGGAACGCCTAGAAAAAGAGTAGAAAAAGAGACGGAAAAAGAAAGAGTGTGAGACAGCGAAGGATGATGAGGAGTGGGTGAGTGAAGTAAAAAGAAGAGGGCATTGAGTTTACAGAAGAGAGAGAGGGAGGGAGATTGTGAAGCAGTGTGAAGGAAAGAGTGTAGGAAAATAGTGGGTGGTAAGAAGTAAGTAAGAAGAGGCTTTGGCATGGAGAGTGAACAAGAGATAAAGAGAGAGAAAGAGAAGGGGGGTGAGAAAAGGAAAGTAGGCGGGTAGCAGAAGGGGAGAGAGCGAAAGAGAGAGTGAGGGAGGGAGAAAGAGAGAGAGAGAGAGCGGGTACGAGAATGAGAGAGAGTGAGAGGGCAACTGAGGTTGGCATGACTGAAAGGCTGGCTTGTGTTGCCACTGACTCGCTGACTCTGCTGGCTCTGCCACGTGTCGTGAGGTCAGCGGAGTCGCTCAGGTCTGCTGTCAGGTCTGCTGTCCACACTGGACTGACTCAGGGCTGGACAGCTGACCTGGGCCGCCACACAGCCAAACTGCAGTCCTCACATGACTGAAGCAATGCAATATGCTGTTGAACAATGCAGTAAAGTACAGCACATGTGCTGTGTTAGTCCCAGGCACGGAGAAAGGATTGAATAGCAAAACATACAGAGTTCTCTCTTTGCAAGATGATCCTGAAGTATTCACCACTTGGATGTCCTAGCCACTTACTGTTGTTCTGCAACCCCAGGCACTCTCACACCAAGTTAAAGTGTATTATGTGTGTCTCCTCACCGAGCACACTTGTTGTTCTTAAGTAGTGTTTATTATTACGTGTGCTTGCTCTGCGAGCACACTTATTGTTCTTCTGCAGTAGTGTTTACGTACTCCTACTAAGTCCTTTAGTGTGCTGCTGTTGTAGTAACTCCAGTTATCAGAGGGAAAAGTAATCTTGGGTGTTGTGGAACCTGAGCTCTCTGTGGCAAATATGTGGGGAAGACAAAAAGAAATGGTTCGCATGCATTTGTCATTCTTAGAATTTTGGGGATTGCACAACTGCATTATTGAGACTTTGGCAATCAAAACACCGCCTCAAAAACAATGAGCAATGAGAACCCGGAACCGTGTGTCATCGCCAACTTCGTGCGTAAGCAGCTGTGTCTGATTCACCGCTCTGGATGCAAGAGCTGTTAAACCGTCCTCTGAACCTGGCCCTTGCCTGACAACACCACCCCCCACCCATCTTTCCCCGCCCCGAAAAAAAAAAACCCAACCTATCCATCACATGGTGTAATCAAAGCCCGCTGAGTGCTGTCCTCCAGAGGCCTGGAGAGCCGACCCTGACCTCCTTGACCTCTTTGACCTCATTAGGGTCATCCGGACAAACAAAAAGAGAAGTAGTCAACAGTGGCCACCCTAATTAGCTGAAGAGTGGCTGCCCCAGCACAAGCCTTTGCTTGTTCCCGCTAACACCAGGCAGATCTCCTCGACCTGAGGGAAAGCTCTCATTGTATGGGATGTTTTGTTGCTGCCTTGCAGTCAGAACATACATACACTGAGGTCGCCCAGTCTGGGAGAACTTTGATTGACAGGCAGGGAACAGTGGGCTCCTGTGATTGGTCTGCATCATAAGACAGGGGGGCTACTGCCTGTCAGTCACAAATTCTGTCTGTCCGTCTGTCTGTCACTCTACCAGCTGTCTGGTCAGTGCGTAATCCAATGTCTGAATATATATATATATATATATATATAAACTTTATTAGATGCTCAAGGCCCACAGGGGAATCACAATACAAACATCAATTATACAATACAATTCACATTCTTATACGTACAACATTTAGGGAAAAAAAAGGAGAGAAGAGAAGCTAATTAAAGGACCAGTACTCCCAGATAATAGACACTACTTCCACGACCACTGGAATTTCACTGTGAGGCTCCTTTAAGACTCATATTGTGTGTTGCTGTTTATAAAATGTTTTACCCTACAATTAGCAGCTCTTCTTTTTAGGTTTGTGTTCAGATGTTCAGATGTTTTTTTTTTTACTGCTAAAGTCTAGCTCTGGGTCAGTGGCCAAAGTTTCACTCATTTTGACATGAGCACAGTGGCACAGTTCATATAATTATTTACGAATTTAGAATATTATAGTGTTTGTCACAAACATGAATACAATAGTCATTATATATATATATATATATATATATATATATATATTCTTGTCTCAATTGTCAGAAAAGTCTGTGCTTTATTCCCTTGTGTGCATGTGTGTGTATGCGTACGTGCGTGTGCGTGTGTGTGTGTGTGCATATGTGTGCGTGTGTGCGTGTGTGTGTGTGTGTGTGTGTGTGTGTGTGTGTGTGTGTGTGTGTGTGTGTGTAGCTTCTGACCAAGGACCCTGAGTGCAGGTTGGGGTGTGTGGAGAGGGAGGGCGGGGAGGACGCCATCACATCACACCCCTTCTTCGCTGGCCTCAACTGGAACAGTCTGAAGAAGCGAGAACTCGAGCCTCCGTTCAAACCCAAAATAGTGAGTTAAACGCTGTGTGTACGTGTGTGTATATGTGTCATCATTTATCATTAATTCAAGAATATATAGGTCATCTGTATATATTTTAATAGTGAGTTAAACACTGTGTGCGTGTGTGCGCATGTGTGTGCACATGTGTGTGCGTGTGTTTATGTGTCATCATTTATCATTAATTCAAGAATATATGGGTCAGCTGTATAATGCCATCCTTGGGCCTTAGGCACAAATGTGATGAATTTATTTATTCATTTCTGCTCTCATGGACACACCTACCTCACTACATCCACACTGTAACACCTACCTCACTACATCCACTACTACTGTAATACATCCACACCTAATCTTGGATAATGTAGAAACAGCCACTGTACACCAGTGTCCTTTAAAGCATCTGCTTAGACATACCCTAAAGTGATTTGGACAACCCTATATACTACAGGGTTGGGGTTACTGTGGCACAGTTAGGTGATGTACCTACACTGTATATGCAGGGACTCGGGTTCAAGTCTGACCTAAGGTCTTTTCCTGATCACAACCCCATTTTTCCTTACCAACTCACTTCCTGTCTCTATCAACTGTACTAACTATTCAATTAAAGGCAAAACAAAAAACAAAAGCTACACGTTAATCCCAAATGTAAATTTGACAACATTTTATGCTTACTACAAGAATCATTTTCACTCACCTGTCAACAACCTTTAGAACATATCATGTATGTCACGTATCCACCAACACATCACACTGACTAATCTTGCTCCTGTCTACCTGGACAATGTTACACTGCCCGTAGTTCACTAGTGTTCCTAAGGCTACCCCTGAAGGACTTATAATATCCGTATATTGTAAGGTGTGTTCGGAGGTTAGGTGTTCAGAGCTACAGATGCATACAGGTACATATAATGTGATGATTAAGTCTGTCACGGTCATACTGTGAATTCTTACATTAGCGCTTAAACTAAGCTACTCTGTTCCTCTTTCTCTTCTCCTCTGCTCTCTTTATTTATTTGTGCAGAAATCTCTGGAGGATGTGAGTAACTTTGACCCGGACTTCACTCAGGAGGAACCCACGCTCACTCCCATTGAGGACGGCCCCTACCTGGGAAATCTGGACTTTAAAGACTTCTCCTTCACTGCCCCAGAGCTGCATGCCAGATAACAGAGTGCTGGATAACCAAAACAGATACTTCTGGATGATGTACAGAGCATAGTCACATATTTAAGTGGAGATTAACACACACACTCTTGGATGCAGCCACACAGGAACATGCACATACACACAGCACATACACACCTGAACACGCAGATACACCCAGCACATACACACCTGAACAACACAGATCATACAGCACACATGACACATTCACATATAACACATTCACAATCACGATGGCCCTACAGTTCCTCCCAAACAAAGTACCCTCCCACCCTTTCACATCCCCCCTTGGAAAAAAACCCAGAGACTGACAGTTATGGCCCATTCGGCAGCTGCCAGCTATTCATGGTCATCAAAGGCAGGAAAAGGCTTTGAGGAACACACATCAAACAGACACTTGTCACCTCCATAATGATGTTCCTCTCTACTGTGAAGGCCTCAGTGCCACTGCCGTGAGCTGCAATGACCACCTGCTTTGCTTGACTGTTTAACACAAACAAAATGGTTGCCAAATATGTAAAGAAAGGTGTAATAGTGAAAGTTGTATATTTTAACATGCTTCATTAGCCACATACATGCAGTGGAAAAATTAACTAAATGTGTTTGTTTGTGTGTGTGTGTGTGTGTGTGTATGGGGGGGACTGAAAGACTTGAAGTGACGTTTTCTTTTATCTATTGTAATAGCAAAGCACACAGGCTTCTCTTGAATAATTTAAACGGCTAGGTGCTAATGGCTGTCACGACAGTAAAATGAATTATTTATGACTCACACATGTTCCTCTAGGCAGTAACTGAAGAGCATCAAGCCCTTAGGCTTTACTTTTGCTTAAGGGAATGGCACCTTGTATTCATTTTCCTTCCTTTTACCCATCTTTTTTTTTGCTTTGATAGAATGATCTTTTGTTTGACGTTGTAGGCAAGCTTCTGAGATATGAAAAAAGGCAACTGACCTAGCCAAGTCCTAATTTGTCAGGCGTTGAGGTCAGGCATTTTTTTGTCCAGCAACATCCCAGTGGACAAATTATTTGTGAAAATCTTTGCCACCCCTGTTGTTACTGCAAGAGCCAATGCCAAGCCTGTACTTGTGCCATTGCCAGCACTTTGGTCAACATCTCCAGTGTGGCCATATTGGGTCAATTGGATTGTAGCATTGCTTAAACACCATAAATGTTTTTTTGTTTGTTTGTTTTGTTGTTTTTCCCAGTCTTGTAAGTCTGAAATGCTGTTCCTGCTTTCTTGCTAAAGAATATCTCCCTGGGGTTTTGTAATAAATTATTTTAGCACAAATAATAGACTTTGAATAATAGACTTTGGTGAAAAAGGAGAAAGAGCAACAAAGCAAAGTTTTTTTTATACTTCATTGCCCTTTTAGTTTCTCAAGTGCCCTCAATAAACAAACTTTTTTCAAAATATTGTCATTAAATTTGTGTGTGTGTGTGAGAGAGAGAGAGAGAGAGAGAGAGAGAGAGAGGGAGAGAGACTCACATTTAGTTTCCTGGGCAGTAAGACAATACAGGGAGATGATGAATGTATCTGAGCCACATTATTTACTTCGCCTTGTGTGAGGGGAAAGCTGGTGGCTCAGTTTGATAAAAAAAAAAACAGTGCAAGAAAAAGAAGAAAAGGCAGACTAATTTGAAAACTCTTAAGTACTTAAATGGCACTTGACCAATCATAAGATCAGACCATTTACTTTGGTATGCCTGGTGAATGTAGAGATGGCTTGCACATTCCTGAAAGATTAAAGTGTGCGTGTGTCTGTGAAAACGAGAGAGAAAGTGACAACATGGCTGTTTTTTTTAAAGCCTCTTGCAAGTCATCACAAATATTACTAGCTTTCCAGATGACCCTGGTCAATCAGGTTCTGATCTGATCTAGTTGAATCTTGTAATGTTTGTGACTCATATTTTGTCTTTCCGGGAGATGCCCCATCAGCGTTTCCTTAGAAGTAACAGAGTTTCAACACAAAAGCAAAGTCAAAAGCCACTGAAGACGAACACACTTCACACCTTTTCTTTTACCATTTCTCTCAGATGGTATGGGTGCACCAAAAAACTGGATCACGTTTTAAATGTATCTCCTAAATCAAACTTTTTTTCATGAGTAGCTTTTTTTCAAATAGTCATGGTGGTTATACCCTTGTTTACTTGGTCATAAACCATGATATCGCTGGAAAGAGAACCCAATAAGCCTTACTTTGCATGGTTTTAATCGTGGTTGCATTATTGGTTGAGGAGTATAGTATATAGTATAGTATAGTATAGCATAGGATATAGTAATTTGGCCCAGTTTTTTGTACACCCACAGGGACATACATATATAAACTGGCACAGGTCCAAATGTAACACCTCAGTTAGTGATAACCCAAAACACTGAGGAAAAGGTCATGTTTTTCCCAGGGCATGCTTTCTCTCTCATGCTCATCTGCCTCTGAAGTAGACCTGTTGCTGTGCACTGTGTGATTGTGAAGGTGACCCCTGTCCCTGGATTGTACTCCCTGTCCCCCTGTGACTGAGGCCTTCTGGTTAGACGGCCTGCCTGGCTTATTTTTAGCCCCACCAACCTGAACTCGTGTGCATCCACATATGACACACAGCCACCCTCCATATATTTCCACACCTCTTTTGGTAAACACAGGCCGGTCACTGACAGTTGTGGTTGTATAGTCGCTGTGTTGGTGGAGGTATACTACTACAAAGGTGGTTCAGTGATAAAAACTGGTTTAGTTAACCCAGAGGTGGTTGTGAACCTGTTAGTACAAGAGCCCAGGGCTTCATTCTGTTAACTAAACAAATGCCACTGAGTTCTTCTTCTATGAAGTTTACGACTACCCTTTGGGCTAAGTAAACCAGATTTGTTACTTAACCACCTTTGTAGTATACCCCCAGGACACCTTGGTGCAGAGCCTTTTCCTGTGCCCTTTTCCGTAACTGGCTCACAAGAGGCGGTGTTATGTAAGGGATAATGCCAGACGAAGTGACCAGTTCCATGGAACTGTTCGCGACACAAAGCAGAGTGGAGTTATCTCCGCCAAGCCATTATTTCCATTGAACTGGTCACCTCGAAGGCCATTATCCCTTTTGTCTCCCGTTGTATTTAAGATATAATTTTATATGCATAAACTACCGAAATAAATGGTTGCTTTGCAACTTTATAGCACTTGTTAAGAAACGTAGAGCGTAAACTAGTCATTTAACCGTGAATTTGGCTACTATAGTTGTCATGGTTACTTTTCATAAGCACTTTGATATCAAATGGTGATTCAAGTTTTTGAGATCTACTTCAAAGGTAGTCAGTTATACAAAGCTACCTCATCCGTCAATCAGAAAAGAGAATTCCATTGTTAAGGGAGATCAGAGTATGCCATACTTGTGATAAACTAAAGTGGCCTGGTGTCATGTGTCAGTGAGTCGTTTCAAATGAAGTCTGTAGATTTCCTGGTTGGGCCATCGCTCACTAAGCCCTTTGTTGTAATATAAGGACTGAAGTAGAATTGCCTTTATGATGACGTCTTCCTGTTGACCTTCTCTCCTCTTTTCTGTCTCCCTTCAATGTTATGCTTTTTATGCATGAAACTATGTGAAAAGGAAAATGATTGAATTGTTTATTGAAATAAAAGAATGACTAGCACGGATTTGTGCAGAATGAGCTCTAAAAAACCTGCTTGGCTCAGACACTATGTAGCATTTTATAGCTGAGTGAAGACACTCATCTACTAAACCTGGTTAAGATGAAAAAGAAGAAGAAAAGAAGAAAAAAACACTCACTCAAATCTGTGCAAAACTCTTCCACTGATCTAAGTGTGCAGATTAGTCTGTCTTTGTTTTTAACTAATTATGTATTTTTACAATACATGTACAACAATACATTAGAATAGTCTGTTAAATGCATACATAAAACAGATAATGAACAAAACATTTGTATTCAAATGTGATATGTAATATGATATATTTACTTACAATACTGATTTATTGGAATGAAAGTTAACAACTACATGAAAATTGTCCATCTGCATTGTGAAATCAGGAACAACTGGAAAGGCAAGGATAGTTTTAAACAAAAATGCTGAATAAGAAAAGGGAGTCAGAGTCACCAAAGTGAGTTTTGCATTTTGTTATCTGTTTCCTCACCATGGAGAGCAATCCCTGCCCTGTGTGTTTAGGAGAGTCATCCTGTGGTGAGCCTATATCATGACCAACCCTGACGCAATCAATATCTGGCCTGACCAATTATTGAATAGGCTGAAGGTGAGCATAGGCTGGATTAAGAGGTGTGACATGAACAAGACTGACTGCATGTACTGCTTTCTACACTGTTATTTTGTTGCATCTTCACTTCGCATCTCCTAGCACTGTGAATAGCAGGCTGAGGTCATGCTTCCTCTCGTCGAGTAGAGTGTGTGCAGTGTCTGTTGACTTATTGTGGTGGCCAAAATTATTAGAACACCTGGTATATTTAGAAGGTTTCATTTGTTGTTGTTGAATTGGCCATTAAAATATCCAGAAAATCAATGCAATACCTACAAGGTCATCATTGTATTCTATAAAAAGAGATTAGGTCATTTTCTTTCTCTATGCCATTTCAGCAAAAGGAACAGCTGACTTTTGACTGACCTTTGAACAGCTGACAAGATGCAATTGATGTCATCTTGACAGGGCCGTATTAAGACAATGTGGTGCCCCTAAGCACTATACTTCACAGGTGCCCCCCCGGTTCAATATTATCATTATTATTGTTGTTGTTATTATGAAATTATTGTTCATGACGAGTTATGTATGGCCATTTAACTATTTCAAGTGAATAACATACAAAGTTACGAAAAATATAAGTTTGTCATGTGGTGCCCCCCCAAATGGTTGTGAATGGTTGGTGCCCCTGGGCACCGTGCCACTGGCCCTTATGGATAATCCGGCCTTGCATCTTGAATACCAATATTAAATATTAAAGTTAAAAGTGGATAAAAAAGCAGGGCTTACTTCATCTGATGTTGTGCCCAGAACAACCATTTGCATACTCCATGAAAATGATAAAGTTAAATAATAAAAAAATCTATATTTTTAGATGTGAGGGGTGCACTTCAACAGATCTGAGAGTTTAAGAAATACAGCCAGTGACACGTCAATTCTGTTGCAAGAACAAAAACTTGCTTCAGCTCTTCGCATTCTTTCTTATTCTCTCATCATTTTACACAGTGATTTGCTGTTTGTCCAGTTTGACTTGGTGTAGAAACAGACAAAGTACTTGTTTATCTCTAAGTTGATTAAAAATTTCTACTGGACTCCCACTAGTATAGCCACTGCACATCTTGCTATATTAATTAATCTTTGCCTAATAATAGCTGTTTAAACAACATTTGAACACAGATATAGTTGGTTAAGTAATAATTTGGTGGCAAATTGTGTTGGGGATAGCTTAAATGTAAGATCTTTTTCCACATATATTCTGTACCTAAGCTTTATCTTTATGCTGTCAAAAGCTGAGAGTTTGCATTGCATATTTATTTTGCATACCCCCTGAATTGACTAAAAGCCCAAAAGGTGCTCATCACCCATTTTAAAACTGTAGAGGACTGAATTGCCATGATCTATTTCAGTCAGAGTCAAAAGCTAGAATAAATGAGCCATGCCTGGTAGGCGCAGGCTATTTGAGTGTTGTTTTTTGTAAAAAAAAAAAAATGGTACTGAAACAACAAAAACATACACACACAATCTGATTGACACTGATTTTAAGTTAGAAATTCTAAAGCACACTTTTACATACAGTTACTTACCCTATAGGCCTTGGTGTGCTGTTTGTTACAGTAAACACTGCCATTAAAATACCACACTTTTTTACATTGCCTATTACCTGTACTTGAAATGCATCTGTGTAAATACTTATAACTAACTAGGACACTAAGTGATCAGAGCAAAACACAAAGATTTTGTTCTTTGGTATCACAGAAAAACCACACAAAACGTGATTCCACTCAAAGTTATACTTTCCCCATGTTTAGCTTGGGGAAGTAGTTGTTTGCAATTAAAGGCTTAACCACCAATCACAAAATAGCTGTGTTCTATACTTTTAGTGTGGTATGCAAAAACAACTGAGTTGGTGTTTATATAGCTGTGATGCAAAAAACAGTTCTCAGTAAAGTGTTTTTCCTGCTACAAAGGACACAACCACTTTGTGCCATATGATTGGATTTAGTCACAACAGTGGACAGTTCACATCCCTCTAATCCTTTCATATCAGACACATACTCTATTATATATATAAAGAGAGCGAGTTGTGTGTGTGTGTGAGACAGAGAGAGAAAGAGAAAGAGTTGTGTGTGTGTGTGTATGTGTGTGTGTGTGTGTGTGTGTGTGTGTGTGTGTGTGTGTGTGTGTGTGTGTGTGTGTGTGTGTGTGTGTGTGTGTGACAGAGAGAGAGAGAGAGAGAGAGAGAGAGAGAGAGAGTATCCTGTGACTAGGACAGTGAAGTGGTAGTGGTGCTTGATGAGTTCTGTCAGCACAGCTCAGCTGATACTGAATAGCTGAGCTATAAGGGCAAGGCCAGCAGTCTATAATTAAGACAAATATAATTTAAAACAATATGTTGAGTGACTTGTGGTTGAGTGGAGTGGATTGTGGTTGTGACCTTTGATAAAGAGGAGGCTATGCTAAATGTAGTTGGTTAAAAGATCATAGTCGTACATCACCTGGGAGTGAGAGTGTCTGGGGAAGAGCTGTGCCCCTGCTGCCCCGATAGGGGGTGGTGGTGGGGGGGGGGGGTCACCTTAGATTTTGTCTGTGTGTGTGCGTATGTGTGTGTGCATGTCTGTGTATTAACTGCCTGTGTGCATTTGTGTGTATGCATGTGTCCAATACATGTAAGCATATGTGTTTATATGTGTGTGTTTGTGCAGGTGTAGATGTCAGTGTGCATGTCTGTCTGCATGTGTGCATATATTTGTGTGTATCTGTGTATGTACGTCTGTGTGTGTGTATGCCTGTGTGTGTATGCTTTTGTGTCTATGTGTGTGTGTGTGTGTGTTTTCGTATGTGTGTGTGTGTGTGTGTGTGTGTGTGTGTGTGTGAGCCCCGTGCTCTGCTATCAAGTAAAGGCACTCAGCGTCCTGTGAGGATTTAAATCCCATGAAGTCTTTTGTTTGGCTTGTCTCAGATTCCCGGCTGAGAATGCTGGGCTGGGTATGTAATGCTTGCATGCTCTCACTTGTTTATTTCCCTCCTTCTTTTCCAAAACCACCATCTGAAACCCTTTGGAAAGGTTTGTCAGTGAACTAAATTTGTCTGACCTTGATTTTTTTGTTTTTGTTTTGTTGAATTCAACTAACACCAACCATTTGTGAATGCTTTGCCATGCCACATTCATTTTGAATTGCTAATGGAAATGAAGCCAGGTGTGTATGTCATTAGGACATGTCACATGTCATTCTGCAAGAGGGCAACCAGGTCAGGTAATGAATAAATCAGGAGCTTTAACGTCTTCATGTATTCGCAATGTAATTATCTATCGATTCCCCCCTAGGAGCCATTCACCCGTGTGGGGCTTAAGGTGAGACACCCAGCCTGACATGTCCAGACATCACCAGCTCTCATTACTCAGGCCACTTAGGCCTCTGTGGAGAAGAAGATTGTTAAAGACTCTCTGAACATTGACAACCAGGTCATCTTACGCCATGCTCAGCTCTCCATTTGCCTTGGCTGGCTGGGTTGTATCTCCTTGCATGAACAACCCCATGACCCTTGAGCTGTGACAAAAGGGTGCGGTGGATGTGTGTGTGTGATCAATAGCTCCCGATAAGCAGCAGCAGCAGCAGCTCAGAGATGAAAAGCATGGCTGAATGACATCCCGCGTATTATACAAACCTATTAACACTTACATTATCTGAATGCAGCACAAGTGTTGTGTTTGTGTGTGTTCTGACATCACAACAGTTTTGCATGTAAAAGGGTTGCAAAAGGGTTGTTTTGAATTTGTGGGAAGTGTAAAGACTACATTTAAGACAATTGTCTTTCTGGGGCAACAGGAAGATTTCAATATCTGGTTGTAGTATGCGCATAGGGGGAGGACCATGAAAAGAATAGATTATGACTTACAAGATAAGCAGCAAACAGAAGAAAAACAAACCAAGAAACTGATCAAGTCAGGCAGGTCTATTAGGGTAATCTTTTATCAAAATGAGACACTGATTGCCAGTTAAATTGGGATAACAAAAACACAATAGACTGTCAAAGTCCATTCTCCGCTAAACAATTCCACATTCTGTTTAAACAGCATTCGTGAAACCTGCCATGCAGGGAAATGGAACAGCCTATCAGTTCCAAGGCACATAATTTATTATGTTAATATATAGGCCTACTAACAAACTCACACAAAATGTGTTTTTAACAATGAACACTGAACGTGAAGACAAGATGGCAAATTTGTCATTAATGTAGGATTATTTTTTTAGTTTGATATGCAAACAGTCACTGAGGCAGTATAATGTTGTGTATTGCAAGTTTTCAGAAAGAAAAACGTTAATATGCTTGGTCTAAACAAGGTAACCTTTTACTTTTAAATTGATAAACAACACAGCCAAGGGTAACTTTCTTTCTGTCCTACCACAGCGCTAGTGAAAGCTCTTGTGGCTCGCTGTGTTTTACTAGTGTGACGTAAGTATCATCTCCCTTGCCCACGAGGCATGTGATTGCGCGTTCCCGCAACTCGCTCGGTCGGTCGCGAGCAATATTTTATCCAGTGTACAGTGCCGATTCAACTCGGAGACAGTGAAGCGACGCTTTGTGTCGTATCGGTACATATACACAGTGTCGTGGAAGATTATTGTTTTGACCTTCAGCTGAACAGAGGTTGGATCTATTCGAAGAGGAGGACAATAATCGAGCATTTTTTTCAGTGATCGCATTGAATCCAAATCAAGTTTTTTTGTCTGGATCTTCACATCACATTTGCAACACAGCCACGTCCTTCAGTCACAACAGAGCACTAGCTAGCTAACGTTAGGTGTTGCAGTTTTTATCGCGGTGGTCTGGGAAAACCATACTCATAGATAGGTTTCACCCCGGCATGGATGTTGGTGTTGGCACTGAAAAGAAAAGGTATGCGACATTTTGAATTATTATTTTGACGGACTGTTATTGTATATGCCCTGTTTGGACTTCTCCAATGTGTACCCGGCTGTTGTTAGCCTATCCGGTTAGCTAGGATTTCAGCTAGGTCGCCATTTTGTTATGGCTATACTTCAGAAGTCAACTAGCCAACTTAGCCACTCAGCTGACCTACCTGTACAACTGAATCATGTGTTATTGTCAAACCAGTCGGGTATAATTGTTAAGTAACAGGGAAATGTGTTATTTCACGCTTTTATGTGTGGGTCAGTTGATGAGGGTAAACGCCATTGATGTTACCGTTATCAACCACTACTTATGGACCAGCAGAATGATTCGCTGTCTTTAGCATTTTATTTCAAAGGTAGGATGGGAAAGCCGGCAGACAGGTTTTTTTGTAGCATAATGATTACCATATCTCTACTTTTGTCGTGGATGGAATCATTAGTAAATGTCTAAAGAATACAATCTCTTGCAATGATGCAATCACTTTCTATCTAATGCACCTTAAGATAGCTGTTCTGTCGAAGTTGCCTTCGTCAACGTGGTACGCATCATGCTTTCTACGATATTGACAATACAGCATTGACATCCATTCATTTCATCATGTTGTCTAGTATTTGACCGATGCTTAGTTAACGTAACCTGGTAAAACAGCTACCTCGCACTTCACTTAATTTCGTTCCGAGGTGAACGAAACGAAAGTGAAGTATGAGGGGCTGGTTTACCATGGGCTTGCTATTTTTTTTCTGCCATTCTGGCATAACTGAAGTAACTTGGTGGTGGCTATCATGCATGCTTTGTTGTTGTGGAACACTTAGTTTCAATTATTATTGTAATTGTAGTGTGTTGTTTACATAATGCATAGTCCTGTAAATTCATGTAGAACTGCAACAGAAATGTGATTTTGCATGGTTTTGAATGTCATTTGCCTATTTGCTAAATGGGATTGTGTCTAGCAATTCATAATGTCTTCATTTGTTCACGAGGACAGACGTGTGTATATATGCACAACATGACAATTAAGAAAACACATTTTATTTAGTCTAATCTCCTGAGTAATAAGGAGCATTGACTGTTGAAAATGTAGAGGTGAGCACAGAGAGCACTGATGAAGCCAGAACCCTGAAACGTCTGCTCTACTCTGCTCTCAGACAAAATAAAACATAACTCCTTGTGCTTGACCTTAGTGTCTTTTTCAGTGTGCGAACCTGCTCTTACTTTTGAACAGTCTTTTTTTTGGGTCCACGCACCTATTCATTTATTTTTTTACACATCTTGAGCGCAACAATACCCCTGCCACTGTTGAAAATGTACCATGACCACAGATCTCAAACAGTAGTTATGCTAATAGTTTGGACAACCAAAAAAAATCCTAGCCCAATACAGCAACTTCTTAGTTGCATAGTCACCCTCAAAAAGTGTCCCAACTCCTCCTTTCCAAACTTTACTAAATAGATTGCATCCTTCCATGCCAGGCCTTCTTTAAGGATGGCACAAATACAGAAAAAAGAATTCATGATGTAACATGGACATTTTACAAGAGATGCAGTGCAGGCGTGTCTAACCACCCAGATTTTGAGTTCAGACACGTTTAAAGTACAATACTACACAATGTGCTAAACAGAGAAGGCAATTTTTTCTCAACCTTGAAGCAAACCATCTTAGCACACTCAAATGGGTTTAAATAAATTGATATACATTAGAGAATAAACATTGTGTGCCAGTATGTCTGTATGCCAATCTCTGTGTTGCACAATCCCAGGTATGATTGGTAAAATGCATTGAGACAATGCAATGCATACAGCTTCTGGCCTTAAAGGTACAGGTAGTCAACGGTGAGTCCCCGTCTTGCGCAAAATGGTCTTTCCTGCCTGATTGTTTAAGTGAAGTGACAATTGGATTAACGTGATGCCCTTTACCCATACGCCCACTTACACTTATGAAATTACTCACTGCTATCTTGGTTAAACGATTCGCACTGATGGCTGTTTGGACTCAGTCGATAAACAGGAAAGAGACACGATTAGTCTCTCTGACTGTGTACGTCAGCACTTTGAGTCCAACTTGCTTTATTGTGAAGAAGTCTTGGCAAAAACGTGACAAAAATGAAAAGTTTTGTCTGTCTAAGGGAAAAATAACATTTTTAAAGGTAGGGGAATGGGCTAAGGAGGCTGATGCGTAACTCCAAAGATTATAAATCTGCCCCAGCTGCCTGTCTGACACCCTGCATGGCATTGACGTCAGACGGACTTCCTGTCTTTGCATGTGGTAAGATAGTCTACAACAAAGTTGCCTAAATTCACCCCTTGACTGAGAATGGTTTTACTTCCTTTTAGAATTTTTTTTTTTGCTCTAGGATAGTTATTGGTTGTATCAATCCTTTATATCAGTTAAACTTGTTCTTCAAAGACACTAAAAATCTACCTAGTTGGATTTTATTGTTTGGTTCAAAATAGGACTGCACAATATGTAGGCTAGAAAATATTGCAATATTGCAGTATTATCATGCACAATATACATATTGCTAAACATGGAATAAATGATTTATTTCCATCAGCCAGAGTTTCATGCTCAGCATATCAAAATATGTGACTAGTTAGATTGAGCAGCCCAGCTTTGCTTTCACCATATCATAGACTACTTGCTGTCTGGGGACCAGGCTAGTGGACCACATGAAGCAATGTTATAACACGCTGCTCAGTTTGCTAATATTGAACAGCCCCAGATTTATAATCTTATAGTTTATAATCTATTCAATTTATAGATTGTGGACCAAAGATGTGTTGATAGAATCAACTTTAAGTTCCTTTGCCATCACAATTCTTCTGTGAAACAAAATATCTTCGTGGCCAAATGAACTGAGCTGGTAAATTGTATGACTACATAACATTTTTTTCCTTGGTTGGCATAGGAAACAATTGCATGTTTGCATGTTTCTTTTGGTCTTCAACATACTCTGATGGTGCCCCTACTGACGTTGCACAGTGTCCTCGTACTTGGTCTGTGTTCCATCAGACTGAGGAGAAGTATTTAGCTTGGGCTTCTGTATCATCAAATCTAGATGTCATGTACATGTTTAGCTAGTGTCCATCAACGCTGGCATTGCACCAGTGTTCAGCTTAATCTAACCAATTAAAAAGAAAAAAAAAGAAAAAAAGAAATCCTCTCCCATCGCTGCCATTTTCAAACGTGCATGAGGAATCCTCCCCTGGCAGTGTTGTTGTTTTGGATTTATCTGTAGCTCTGGGTTTTAGGTCAGGCTGGCTAACAGGGCGCTTTTGATTATTTCTCCCTCCCTCTCTCCCTCTCTATCTCTGTCCATTCGTGTGTACTCTAAGCCATGTTCGCACAGTGGCATGCACATGTTACATAACAGTGCAGCTTGGCTGGCTCTGAAGCGCGTCCCTGAAAGCTGTTCAAGGAATGGGCCATCAGGTGTTGGCTGGCCGCCATGGTGCGGTGGGTCCGGGTGAGGGGGGTAGGATCTAAAGTGACTGTAGTAGTGAAGGATTGTACACAGATATCACACACGTTTGTTGACTTAAATCCCGCCACAGGTTCAGCTTGGCTACATTAGCGGCAAGTTTAAGCGTTAGCTTAGATAAGTCCTGTGTCATTACGCCTCGGCCCGTAGGGCTACTAAATATTGACCAACTAAATCACAGTGCTGTGTTTTTTGCAAGACTGGCAAGCCAGTTTCCACCATAGCTTCATATTGTATCATTTAATCTCCATGGAAGAGGCTTATGGTGGAAAATCTAAGCTATTTTTAAGTGTATTATCAACTATGTAGTGTTTATTAGCCAGAAATAGGCCTAGACCTACTAAAGCTGTAGGCCTATTGTCTAAACTGAACAAAGCACCATTATGACGTGCACTTCCAGAACTGTTCCTGATGCCACATTTCCAGACTGAGATTAGGTTCTTTTCTCGAGTGTCATTCATTGTGTTCAAGATGGGGTAGTAGATGTATTTGGACAACTTTAAAATATTTTTCAATTAATGTTTACATTTTGATAGTTATGAATACACCATATTGTCAAACAAAAATAATGTATTTTTTGTCATAGGCAAAGGGTTGTAAAACCATCCAGTCAGTTCTTCTAGACTCTACTGAAGTGAAACCATTAGACACCTGCCCATTTTTATACCCCTCTGCTTTGTGATTCTTCGTTCCTTGCCAGAGCTTTGCCGGATGGAATTGTCTGTGTACAACAATGCAAGTGATGTTGTCTCACAAGATAAATTCGGGATTTTGGTCACATTTAAGAGTAATAAAAAGACTAACCTTAAAATTCGATTCTCATCTGTGGTTTTACAACATCTCAAAGTCGACATTTTGGCTGTCCTATTTCAAGTAGCTACAATTAGGAAGTGTCACATTGAGGTGAATCCTGATGGAAGAGATTAAGAAATGGGGTTAAAGGTCAGTGGTGTATAAACTGTTACCACCATTTAGGTCACCTGCGGTTGTCAAAAATCCTCACATTTCAAAATGCATGTGGAGAGTGACGACAGTCAATTCAACCACAGTCCTTTAGTGTGCAACATCCTAACCAGTTGGACAGGATATGGCTCAGGGGGACTGTTTTGTGTAGCACTTTGTGTGGCATTGCATTTACGAAATGCCAGCTAGTCATGTTTGGCTTAATCTGAATGCTGTGGATAGACACAGTTCAAGTTTTTTTAAACTGGCTTGGTGAATGACACAACAAGAAAAAGCTAGGTGGGGAAAAATGTTCTTTTAAATGGTCCGAAACTCGGTGGCCATTTATTTATGAATTAATTTGTTTGTTTGTTTATTTGTACCATAGTTTGGGCCTCAATCCCATTTCAGCCTTTTTTGGATGATTACCAGCCCAACAACAAATGCGGACACAGATAAAATGCTTGGCTGAGACAACAACGATTTCATGACACAGATTATTCTTCTGCGGTCATGTGAGGACAGTTACGGTAGCTTGCCAGTTTCCTTGTCAGGCGAATGCTAATGAGGGGGCCGGCTTGCTGGTAAAGACCTGACCTGTCGGTGAACAATGGACACCACTGGCCCCACTGGTTTCCTCTTTGAGCTTTTCCAACTGCAGTGTGTTGTAAGAAAGCTAAATGCCATTTTGTCTGTCTGGTATGTTTGTTTGACTTTAGATTTCGTTTTGCTCTCTTTTTTACAGAACGTGTTTTGACCTGCCAAGATACACACAACAAAAATGTCATAGGGGCGACGCTCCCTTTGTAATTCATATTTTAGTGGCAGTCTGTATCCATGTTTTATTTTTCTTGTATTTTTCACCCCAGATGCTCCAAAGTAGCACCTAAATTACCTCACTGTCAAGGCTAATTGTGTTTTATGAAAATTGAGTTTGTCAAGCAAGATCTCATAAACCAAAACTTGTTGAATGTCTCGGGTCTTGTCTTGCCACTACAGAATTCAAAACGGCTGTGGTCCAAATTGTGGGTTTAAACATGAGCAGTGTAGCTGGAAATGGAACATAATTGAGGTTGCGTCAAGAGTATTTGGTTGCACAGGCATGCCTGGCCAGCCCTTTTAAAAAAAGAGAGAGGTTATATTACTGACCTGTTGCAGCCCAAGTTTGTTTTGTGGCTAACATGGCAAATGGGTATATTAAAACAAAAATAAATTAAACTGACAACAGCTACCAGTCTTAGAAGTGACACAATTTGAGAATACACATCTGTGTAAAATTGTGAATAAATATTTTGCATTGTTATTGGCTGAGAACTAGCTGTCTGACTGCTGAAAAGACACACACACACACACACACACACACACAGCTTATAGACACCACAGTTGGCCACAATAAAAGCTCTGCTCTCATGGCAGCTCATTAGTGTTGAATCTAAAGGCCGAGGCAACAATGTGGTGAAGAAGCTTGTTTGTTTTCCCAGGGTTAGCCCCACTCACGGCCGTACAACTGAGCCGTGCACAACTTTGGCAGCGAGGTGGAATAATAGTGGTGTCTTATCGATCTCTCCCATGACCATGAAGGTTATCGAGGTGAAGTAGTTGTAGTAGTAGTTGCTTTCAAAAGCCTGCTTTGCAAAAAGTAACAGATTGACCGTCCCTTTATATTCTCTGCACATGGAAGGGGAAAAGTGACTTTGTGTTGATTGTTGTCAAGAATCCTCCAGCAGTGGGCTGTTTTGACATATAAACATATCGCTCAGTGCCACATTGGGACAAGGTGGTTAAAGGCAAACTCACCTCAAGCTGGTGTCGTTTTTTTTTTTTGCCCTTTTGTTTTTGTTTTGTTTTGTTTTTTTGGAGGAAGATAAAAACAAAACCCGAGCGACCGTGGTTGCTATGCTCAGCCGTTTCTAGGCAGTGCTAAATAGACTCACACACGCCTGCCTTTTGACATGAAAGCTGCTTTGGTATTTAAAACATTGTCAGATATACAAGCGCATGTGTGGGCTAAAGGACTGGTTGCAGCAATTACACAGAGGCCACTGAACTACCGTCCAGGTCCAGGAGGTGATTTTGGAGCTGGCCAATTTTACTGAGATGACGAATGTGCTTTTTGGAAATCATATGTTTATGATCAGAGTTCTGGGTTTTTAACGGGCCTGCAAACTGAAATGGGCTCAGCAGTAATCCAATGTCTGGTTGTGTGGCCTAATTAAATTGAACACCTGTGGATTGGTTGGATAAAATAAAATAAAAAAAATCACATACAAATGCTGCTGGCGATTTTTTTCAGTTTGTAATCTTGCCTTGCGTCCAAGCTACCCTAAAAGCTTCCATTAATTTCTTGATTATGTCTACCTCTGTGGTAGTGATTCGAGGATGTGTTTGCAGCAACTGGGCGCAAGTTCCTGATTTACAGTCTTGTTGTTAACGTGCCTCGTGCATCTTTATTTAGAGATGAGCAGTTTGTTTTACCAGAGAAGCACAACATTCAGGAGGTGTCATTCACTTGCATAAACAACCACACACTCACTCTTGCATACACGCACGCACGCACAGACACACATAATCATGCCCACACACAAAAAATTCTTCCACACCTATACCAGACGCTCTCATACACATGGTTAAACACACAGTGACAGAGAGCCGACTCTGTGGCACAGTAGAAACTCTGTGTTATTTTTTTTTTGGTAATACTCATGTGGACTGGAGCGGGGGCATTGGCTGGCTCGCGCCCAGTGTGTGCCCGTTGGCAGCGGCCCCAGGCAGTGAAACAAGAGCACACCAACGCTGCCTGCCATGCAAGTGCCACTCCCTCTGCCTGGAACCAATAGCATGGAAGTCACTCATCGCTTCGGCCCGTGGGCCCCCGCCAACAAGATTGCCGTGTTATGTTTGTAATGGGAATGGCCTGATTAAAAGACAGAGAAAGAGGGGGGGGGGAGGGGGAGAAAGAGGGAGACGGAGGGAGAGAGGAACTTAGTTGACCTTGGCATTGCTGTGTAATATTTTAGTTGAGAAGTTCTCGCGTTTCGTTATCTAAAGTTGTAGCCATTCTGTTGTATACTAAGTCGATAAAAAGTATGTCGGCTTGTATATTCCTTAATTCAATAGTGGGTGTGTCTGCTGTATTAATTAATTCACGTGTCTTTCTTTCTTTCTTTCTTTCTTGCTTTTTTTTTTCTTTCTTTCTTTCTTTCAAGGGTGAGCTCCGAGCGCAGGAAGGAGAAGTCCCGCGATGCCGCCCGCTGCCGCCGGGGCAAGGAGTCGGAGGTGTTCTACGAGCTGGCCAACCAGCTGCCCCTGCCCCACAATGTGACCTCCCACCTGGACAAGGCCTCCATCATGAGGCTCACCATCAGCTATCTGAGCATGAGGAAGCTGCTCAGCACTGGTCAGTTCACACATGGGTGGTCAGTACACACACATGGGCTGGGCTCGCCTCGCTCGCTCGCTCTGGGGGCGAAACTACTTGCCCTAAATACGGTGTTCAGTTCAGATGTTAACATTTGGGCCACGCTTTCGTTGATTTCTTTGTTTCTTGTTGTTTGTTGGGGGTTGCGTAATGAAAGGTGCGTAATAAAAGGGTGGGGCGGGTGGTTACACCTATGCCTGGCAGGTATTTTAGGCAAATGGGTTTGATTACAAACCTGGCTAACTCTCACAGTAAGTTGTAAACCTAATGAAAGAGACCTGGCATCATTTGGTAGCACTTAGATAGTTTGGCTACAGACTTTAAAAAGGTTTTTTTTTTTTTTTATTTTTTAATTTGGTGCTGTCGGTCTAACTGTTCCCTAAATATCACCTTTACCACACCCCACCTCTAACTCATCATACAGTGTAATTAATAGACTCTTAGCAGATAATTTATTAATAATCTCAGTGACTTTAGATAATCTACAAGGGACCATCTGAATAAAGTATGACCGTTCTGTCAGTGAAACAAAGCTGGAGGACTTTTCCAGCAGGACATTAACCCCTTTGAGTTAACTGACCTGGCTTTCTCCGTCAACCGTACCTTGGCATCAGGGCCTGGGACACCTTAAGCAAAAGCCTACATAATTCAGTAGGATGTTGACAAATTGGCCTGTGCTGGTGTTGAGTATAAGACACAGTGTATTTTCACTGTAACCTTATGCTTGCCTCAGGTACACTACTGCTTTCATAAGTTTCTGTGTTTAAAAAATGAAAACCTTATTTTTCCAGTTAATGACTGGAGTGAAAAAGCAGAAAAATGTCACTGTGTGGAAACGATCTGCACGATTCTAATTTGGACAGTCTTGGTTGGGGGAAAAAAAAAGTCTATGGAACTTGTAGTCAAAAAGCCTGCATCAGCTGGTAATGCGTGCGTCAGACTCAGATGTGAGTGATAATGACTGAATGATTCATGTTCAGATTTGTTTTTCTAAAAATCCTCATGTCTCAAGAAAGGCCCAAGGCCCACAAATTGCTGCTGTTTTTTTAATGACATTATCCATTGTTCAATTGTAACCGTGTCAATAGATGTTTTATTTGGCCATCACAGAAATAAATAATAATGCCCTCTTGTCATTACTCTAACCAAGGCCCAACCAGGCAGTGATGGGCAGTGTGTGGTTAGGTGGTTAGGTGAGGTTGCTGGTAAGGGGCCCCAAAGATGTTTTGGTGTTGCACACATTGTTATGGTTCTTTTAGCCTGTGCGTCAGAAACGTGCACCTCACCATTCGGGAAAGGGATATGGGGAGGCAGGAATAATAAACAGAAGTTGGAATAGAAACATTCTACCATCCAGAAAGGCCCTGGCTTTGTTTGTCCAGGGAGAGGCCGTGTTCTAAACATAAACAGTGAGGCAACTATTCTCATTCTCGACCTCAACCTCGGTGTTGACCCAGATGCTCTTGAGGTTGAAACTGACACCCTGTCTTTGTTTCCTGGTCTGTTTCTGGTCTGTGTTCTTTGTGTAGATGTGAAAGAGGAAGAGTCTGAGTTGGAGAGCCAGCTCAATGGGTTCTACCTGAAGGCTCTGGAGGGCTTCCTCATGGTGCTGTCTGAGGATGGAGACATGGTCTATCTCACGGAGAACGTCAGCAAGTGCATGGGCCTCACTCAGGTAAGAAGGTGCCCCTATGTACTGATGATCTGCTGATACTCCTTATTGATGGGGCCAAGGCCTGCTTACTTATTCCTCCTCCTTACTCATTCACTTAATGGATTTTCCACAAATGTGTGTGTGTGTGTGTTCCAGTTTGATCTGACTGGCCACAGCATCTTTGACTTCACCCACCCTTGTGACCATGAGGAGATGAGGGAGATGCTGGTCCACAGAGCAGGTGAGTGAGTCCAGCATTAGATACCCTAGTTGGCTGTTGTGTCTTTGCTTAAGCGAAGCCCTGAAACTGACCAGTATTTTTATTTCTTTCTGTCTGTCTCTGTCTCTCTCTGTTTCTCTCTTGACCCATCACTGTCCGCTGTAGGCGCCAAGAAGGGCAAGGAGCAGAACACAGAGCGCAGCTTCTTCCTGCGGATGAAGTGCACACTGACCAGCAGAGGCCGCACCGTCAACATCAAGTCGGCCACATGGAAGGTGAGCACCACCACACCACCTCCACCCCCACCTCCACCACCTCCTCCTCCTCCATGGGCCAGAGCAGCCAGCAGGTCTGAATGGTTTCCCAGTGCTTAAAGATTCAGGCATAGGACAAAAGGCTACATTTTAAAATTTGGTAGTAGATAGTGATAATACCTTTTGAAACATGTTAATTTTAGGCATAGAATTACTTCTTGCTTTGAACCCTATGTCCAGTATGATTACCCTAAAGAGTAACACACACTTACTTCCCCAGCAAATACTAACACATCGTTACGACCCCAACATCTAGCAGTCATTGGCTGAGTTGAAGCGGTTTTGTCTAGTAAGGATGTTTTGTTGTTTGTTTCCAGCATTCTGTACCCAGCCTCCACTAGCAGAATGCTGGGAATGTCTGGGGCTGTTGCAGTCTGTTAGTGTCAGTGCAGGAAAGCCTCTGGAGAGTGGTAAATAAGGCTGCAGTACTCTTGGCTATGGCCCAAGCAGGCAGATACCTGAATGGGGAGGAGGCATTTAAGCCTCTGGAGGAAAAAAGGAGACAACAAGCACCTCACACACAGTGATAGGATCCGACAGAGCAGGACAGGACGTAATGGAAGGTTCACAGGGCAGGATTATCTGGACTTAATCTCAACGCAAACCTGAAATGGCAGTGTCACTACTCTCTCTAGCGGCTTTATCTCTCTCTGTCTCTCTCTCTCTCTCTTCCTCTTTCTATCTGTCTTTCTATCTCCTTTCTCTACCTCCAACTCCCTCACCTTCTTTTTTCTTAGAGGCCCTTGTTTTGTCCAAAGACTCCCACAGTCTGGTGTGTGTGTGTGTGTGTGTGTGTGTGTGTGTGTGTGTGTGTGTGTGTATGTAAAGTGTGTGTGTGTGCATAAAGTGTGTGTGGCTTGCCCCATATTGATCCTCTGGAGGCCACTGCAGTTTGGGCTTGCTGAGCCCCAGACCAGCCCAGTGTGTTTGAACAGAGAGAGGGGGGGGGGGGGGGGCGGCATGTGGAAAGCATTCTCTCACTCGCCTCTGCAAACAAACCGGAGACAGGCCCTCCTTTCCCCCACAGGCACACACACACATACACCCACACACACACAGCCCCGCTGTCTCTTCCTCACACCCTTGTTTTGTAAAGGAATTTGGCCATCATTCCAGACAGAGATCATAAAAGAAAGAGGGCAAAGGTGTGTGTGTGTGTGTGTGGGGAGGTGGGGGCAGGAACTCGCTGGCCGGTTCCTCAGACGTCGTCGCCACAGGGGATCTTCTCTCGGTTCCTGACCTGAATTGTTTTCAGTCATAATAAGAGGAACAGCCTCGGCCACCCCTGAGAGCGTTAGGATTGCGTGCTGATGGAAGCGTCCGGCCAGACTCCATTGTTTGTCTTGGTTACCCTGAGGGGCTTAAGGCGTAATTGCATTACGTGACACACACGCCGACAAACCCTAATTTACCACCATCTGTATAAACGATAAAGCGCTTCGAAAACACTCGACTGAATGCAGTTCAGATGAGTGCCAAATTCTTTCACAGTTATTCAGTGCAGGTAGCAAAGGGGCGAGAGTAGTCTCCCCACCTGGGCTTGAACCCGGGTCTCTGTAAGGTCAAGCGATGGACCCTGACCGCAACTCCAAAGAGCCAGGCTCATTAGAATGGCAGTCAGAGCACATCCTTGACATGCGTGTCATGATGGCTCTCCATCACACTTAATGTGCACAAATCATATTCCAAATGGGCTTCAGATGTCAATCCTTGATGCTTGAACTTTGACCCTTGACCTCTTGACCTGTGTCCAGGTGTTGCACTGCATGGGCCACGTGCGTGTGCAGGAGCGAGAGGAGGCGCCGGGTGACAGCCGCTACAAGGAGCCTCCCATGACCTACCTGGTGCTGATCTGCGAGCCCATCCCCCACCCGTCCAACATCGAGGTGCCCCTGGACAGCAAGACCTTCCTCAGCCGCCACACCCTCGACATGAAGTTCTCCTACTGCGATGAAAGGTGTGTGTCTGCGCCTGTGTGTGTCTGCGCCTGTGTGTGTCTGCGTCTGTGTGTTTGTGTGCACGCGTCTGCGTCTGTGTGTGCGCATCTGTGTGTGTGTGCGTCTGTGTATTCGCGTCTGCGTCTGTGTGTGTGCGTCTGCGTGTGTGCGTCTGTGTCTGTGTGTGCGCGTCTGTGTCTGTATCTGTATCTGTGTGTGTCTGTGCCTTTGTATGTGCGCATTCATGTGTGTTTGTAGAAAAAGAAGCAGCCTTCCTCCCTCTTTTCTTTTCTTCCTCTTGCTTGTTTTCCTTCAGTGTCTGTAATGTACATACCCACACAGTTACTGTGACTGCTTTGGTTGTAAGGCAGACATCTTAGACATGCAGTGACACAACCCCAGAGGGAAGTTCAGAGGAAGTAGGCCATGAGTCTATCACCAACCCGCATCTCTCACCTCACTCATACTCTCCTCTTCAGTGGAAAAATACGAAATAGTTGGCTCCTCGCTGAGGGAAAGTCCATTTTCTCAATGTTTTTTTACTCTGCAGAAAATGGAGTAATCTGCTCATTCCTTTGCATAGGATTTTTCCCCCTTGCTTTAATGCTTCTCTGCGTCAGTGCCTGTTTTGTTATCAGTAAATTCTCGGTAGTGTAGTTATGGGTGAAAGGATTGTGCGAAGTCCTGCTGGCTCTCCAACAGCGGCTTGGCGCCCCCCTGTGGTATAGAAGGGGGCGGTGCACAATAACAACAGCCAGTTCCAGAGAAGAAACGGCCATCTTGAGTCATTTCCTGTCAGTGTTGTTTGGCTGCTCCCTTGTTGGTGCTCGTCAGATACTCACACACACACACACACACACACACACACACACACACACACACACACACACGTCATCACACCACACGTAATCACACCACACCACACTCTTAGTCAGCCCTTTTCTGGCTGTGCCACGGTACGCTCTACAGTTCTCTCATAATAATAAAGTCTTCTTTGGCCTGCCTTGTCCTCAGGGTCACGGAGCTGATGGGCTACGAGCCAGATGACCTGCTGAACAAATCTGTGTATGATTACTACCACGCCCTGGACTCTGATCACCTTACCAAGACGCACCACGATTGTAAGCACTCGTGCACAAGCATCATCATCCGCTACTCCAAACGTAGAAACGAAATTGTCGGATTATCAGATAACCTGGGTGCTGTAATGCTGTGTAGTCAATGCAGCAGAAGGATTAAAATCAGTATATTTGCGGAAATCATAAAGTGCTGTTATGATGGTAATATGTGATGAAAAAATATTTACAATGAACAATATAAAAACAGGAATAATTATGACATGACACTTGTAATCAAGCCATTTCAGATGACTGTGACAGAATGAACTGCATTAAGCAACAAAATGATTAATGTCAAATCAGTATCATTAAAAGGGCTTACAAAGCAAAAAGAGGTGGTAAGGCATTACAGAATACTCACTTTTTTTTAAAATATACTTTTGTACCCAGTGTTTGCTAAGGGCCAGGCCACCACTGGTCAGTACCGCATGCTGGCCAAGAAGGGAGGCTTTGTGTGGGTGGAGACCCAGGCCACAGTCATCTACAACCCCAAGAACTCCCAGCCCCAGTGCATTGTCTGCGTCAACTATGTGTTGAGGTGAGCGACCCTCTATTTGTTCTCTCTTGTTTATATCCATAAGTATGAGTGAGTGAAGCTTTAATTGTGTTGTGGGTTTTGCGCAACGGCCTGGTTGTACCAGTTGCTTTACATGAAATCAAAGAGGAAAAAACGTAGAATAAGTTATAATAAGCATAAGTTAATATATGTGAACCTGGCAAAAACATGCTCTATATTACTGTTACATTGACATCTTGCTGATCTGTATTCTTGGAGTCCTAACTCACCCCTGAACTGGGATGTAGGATAGTACAGTGTGTTGTTTATTTGTTTGTTTATAAAAATATAATAATGCTTTCCCCATCTCCCACAGTGGCATTGAGGAGGGCAACCTTCTCCTGTCCCTTCATCAGACCGTCACCGAGCCCAAGATGGAGGTGGTGAAGGAGGAAGAGGTGAGGCACGTTGAGGAGATCGTGCAGGAGGAGGGAGAAGAAGAAGAAGAAGAAGAGGAGGTGGTGGTTGAGGAGGAGAACAAGGACAAGGATGATGAGGATGTGGAGAGGAAGAGCCCCGAGCTGAACATCACCAAGCTCTTCATCAGCCACAACGACGCGGACAACTCGGACAGCTTGTATGAGAAGCTGAAGGCTGAAGGCTCTGACCTCAGCCTCCTGGCCCCCGCCCCTGGAGACACCATCATCTCCCTGGACTTCACCGGACCCGGTGAGAGCCTGCACCATATATACTCACCTCAGTCGGATACCGACACCCACAGTTCTGACTTGAGTAGCTTTTTTAGCAAGTGTTCCGCATATCCATAGCATAGCAGTTGTTGTTTAAGAATGGAGCCACACAATGAAAATTAAGAGAAAAAGTTTTGCAGTATTAACATGAATTGTATATTTAAATATAGTATAGCAAAATGTTGTATAATTGCAGTACGTGGTACATTTCCATAAGGGTTCAGGCTTCGCATATCAAAATAATTGGGCAGTCAGACACCCTAAAGGCCTTTCCTCATTGCGTAGGGTAACAGACTAATGCTGTCTATTTAATTATTTATTTATCTATCTAAGTCATATTGTCAATGCAGGGTACAGCAATGTTATTGCATATTGCTAGGTTTCCTAAAATCCTGCAGTCTGGTTTAACAATGGGGCAGATTTGACAGCGGTTTTGCAAGAGTTAAAGTTGCAAAAAAAAAAATGGCTAGAACTTAAGAGCTAAATATTGCCACCTCACTCAGTTTGCTCCACTTGCTAGTTACAGTCAACACTGTCGGTCTTTGTGTGGCTGCCTTTGGTTTGACCACCTATTTCTCCTCCTGAAGACTCTGACCTGCAGCTTCTGGAGGAGGTGCCCCTGTACAACGACGTGATGCTCCCCTCCACCAGTGAGAAGCTGCCCCTGGCCCTGTCTCCCATGACCTCCATCGAGCCCTCTCCTACCCTGGCCGCCTCCCTGACCCCTGACCCCTCCGCCACCCCGTCCAGCTCCAGCCCAGAGACCAGCTCCCCGGAGGTAACCCAGGCTGCCATCACTTCAGTGCACTGTGAAATCATGCTTGCAAAGACACTGCTTATAGTGCAGTTCAGGAAGTCTCATTTTTATGGTCAGTTTGTACATTTACAAGACGTTGGGGGAAAATAAAAACAAGAAGGTTGGTTTGGAATAAATATTCATCTGACTAACTCATGTATAAAAATTCTTTTTTTATTATTTGTTTTAAGAGAGGAGTGAAACAAATAATAAAAAGTGACCACTTTATCTAAGGAAACCTTTCTCTGACATTGGAGTCATTTATGCCAGGCATTTTATACTTTGTCTCCACTGACATTTAACTTTATTACACATTAACTTTTGTTTTTGGGCTTTAAAGTTCTAATTTCTTTATATTTGTGGATTTTGTGTTAATAAAATTCTTTTTAATAGTCATTTTGAAAACGCCTTCACTAAAACAACTTTAAAAAACATCCAGTACTTATTTTCCCTGCTGTGTATGTGGATGAATGGGTTTTAACCTCCCAGTGTTGTGTTTTGCCTTTCGCAGCCCAGTAGCCCCATGGACTACTGTTTCCAGGTGGACCCGGACATCGGTACTGAGTTCAGTATGGATATGGTGGAGAAGCTCTTCGCTATCGACACCGAAGCGAAAACCCCTTTTAGCACCCAGGTACGAACATGCTTAGTGTGGGTCTGTGTGTACTGACATTTCCCATGGTATCCTAGCTACTGGCATGATCTGTGTGTGTGTGTGTGTGTGTGTGTGTGTGTGTGTGTGTGTGTGTGTGTGTGTGTGTGTGTGTGTGTGTGTGTGTGTGTGTGTGTGTGTGTGTGTGTGTCTGTGTGTCTGTGTGTCTGTGTGTCTGTGTGTCTGTGTGTCTGTGTGTCTGTGTCTGTGTCTGTGTCTGTGTGTACCGACATTTCCCATGGTGTCCTAGCTACTGCCATGGCTCAGTGCTGGCTGTGGGACTCCGGCATGATCTGTGTGTGTGTGTTTTTTCCCCTGCAGGACATGTGTGATCTCGACCTGGAGATGCGGGCGCCCTACATCCCCATGGACGACGACTTCCAGCTCCGCATGCCCTCCCCCCTGGAGCCCCTTCCGTCTGGCCACTTCCCCATGACGGCCATGAACTCCATCTTCCAGCCGCTGCCCTCCGACACCTCCTCGTTCCCCAGTCCCTCTTCCTCCTTATCCTTATCACCATCTCCTCCATCCACCTCTGCCGCATCCTCGCCCAGAGTCAGCGTGGCCAAGCAGGAGCCCCTCTCCCGTGGCCCCTCGCCCTTACACATGCTGGTGGAGGGCCAGAGCACCCTAAAATCCCCGTTACGGACGCCGTCGAAACTGCGGGACTCTTCCGCAGACGTGCCGCGCAGCCTCGCCGACCTGCTCAACCCCAGCAATTGCAGCCCGAGGTAACGATACCAGACTGTGTCAGATAACGAGGCCTTTGTGCATCTCTCACGCTGCTGCCTTGAAATTTGTGAATAAATTACAGTCTAACACACAGAATAACCAGTTTGATAACAAATCAGCCCTTTTCAAGGTACAGACATTTGAGTAGTTAATAAATTCAGTTAAAAAAAAAAACAGAAGCAGTATGTGTTTATTGTTAGTTAATCATCTATTTTTCCAGTCACACGGCCAACATGTGCTTATTATTGCTCATGTTTTTATCCCTAATGTCCTTCAGGTTGTCCACCGTGGAACAGACAATATCTCCCAAGATGTTAGCCCTGCAGAACAACCAGCGCAAGAGAAAGCTGGAGGAGACCACAGCACTCTCCCAAGCAATGGGACTGGTCAGTCTCTCTCCCTTCTTTGCTTCACACTCTCTCTCTCTCTGTCTCTGTCTCTCTCTCTCTCTCTCTCTCTCTCTCTCTCTCTCTCTCTCTCTTTCCCTCCCTGTTCTCGCTCTGTAGATCTCTCTTTCATGATATGTGACCCATGAAACTTAGTAGATCTAAACTGTATGTGAGAAAACATCATGCAAACTCAGGGTTTAGAGAAACACCCGACATCCCCATCACATTATACACATACAGTGTCCCGTCTGTGGTGATTGACAGTGTTGTTGTTTCTGTTCCCAGGGTGCTTTGCTGCAGAGCGTGGAGCCTGGCAAGAGGGCCAAAGTGCTGGAGGTGAAGGGCTCCAGTATGCTCGGTGGGAACAAGACCATTCTGATTCTGCCCTCCGGTGAGTGCACCTTTCAGCTATATTTAGCTCTGTTTACTGAGGAGGTGTTTAAGGACCTGGCCGGTACACTTTAAAAGGTGGTGAAGTGATACACCTGGTTTAGTTAACTCAGAGGTTGTTGTAAACCTCTTTGGCAGAAGAGCCAAGGGTTTCATCTTCTTAGCCAAACCTTCTATCAGGTTTACGACTACCTCTGGGTTACATGAGCCATGTCACTTAACCAAACAATGATGGGATGAATTCCAATGGTAATCCTGCTCAGTATAAAAGGAACCACAGGTTCAGTCATTAGTGAGAGCAGTGCACAGTTATGCACAAAGATCACATTTTATGGCCGTCAATCAAAGTTATGGTACCAACATCATGAGTACAACCATACACAGGAAACTCCTCAGGTTTCTGTAGGCCAGGAGGCTTTGTTGTGTTTTTTTTCCCCCCCGATGTTGAGGTAACAGGTGACGTTCAGCTGATCTGACTGATTCACTCTTTGTCTGTGTGTCCTCTTTTCTGTCTCCCTCCCTCTCTCTCTCAGACGTGGCGAGTCGCCTGCTGTGCAGCTCCCTGGAGTCGCCGGAGTCGAGCGGCCTGCCGCAGCTGACGCGCTACGACTGCGAGGTGAACGCGCCCATCCAGGAGCGCCACCATCTGCTCCAGGGGGAGGAGCTGCTGCGAGCGCTCGACCAAGTCATCTGATGGCTCTCCTCTCCTATCTCTCTTTCTCTCTCTTTCTCTCTCTCTCTCTCTCTCTCTCTCTTTCTTTTTCACTCGCCTGGTAATACAGGACATTTTAACTCCCACCCACCCTGTCTCCCTCCCACTACCCCTCTGAAGACAGTAGCCCTAGAACACAGCCCAGCCCCCCGCCCTCCCTCTTGTCTCCTGGCTTTCTTCCCCTCTCCCTCCATACCATCTTTCTATTTATATTTTCTATACACAGTTTCTTCGGACACGCCTGGCAAATGACTTGCTACTACTTCTGTAAACTGTCAGTTCCCCCTGCCCAGTCCCTACCCACCCATGCCCCTCCTCCCCCCACTCCACCCCTAACTCTTAGACGCATACACACCATTAACACAAAGAACACTAACTCTGAGGGAAGTAGAATGTAGAAGGGAGCGCTTGCCCTCCTGATTGTGGAGTCCCAAAAGGGTTAGGTGTTGGCCGTGTGTGTGTGTGTGCCCGTGCTTGTGTGTTGTGTGCGTGTGTGTGTGTGTCTGTGTGTGTTAATGGCGTCTCGCAGTGGCACCCAGTATAACCAATGGCAAGTTTTTTCGTATTAAACAGAAGCCTTAAAAGTGAAATGGAACACACTCTCTGAGCGCACACCTTTCACACACTGTCTCCCGCTGCCCCTGTTCCCACCCACCCTCCCACCCCCTGTCCTGAACACCTGTCGGAAAAAAAAAGGAACACCCCCTTGTCGTTCTCAAGCAGTGTGTAGCTACAGTCGCACAATGATCTATTTTCTTAAAGAAAAAAAGAAAAAAAAAAACAAGAAACAAATACCAGCAGTCCATGCAATATAAAGAACCCTTTGTAATGGATGATTACTTTTAATGGAAGATTTGAACAATTTATTTTTTTTTCTCTGTGTTTTCTCTTTAGACATTATGTTTTTACTGTTCTTCTGTAGCAGTTTAACGCAAGACGTTTTTAAGTGTATTGCCTACATTCTGCTGTACGGTTTAAAAAAAACCATATTGTCCACGTTCCTTTTCCATTGCTGTGGTCAGTTTGCCAAGAAGCACAGACCACCTACAGATTAAAGTTGCAAAAAAACTTTAGAAATTTGAACCATGTCATCACCTGACCGTTTAAGGGAAAATCAAGAGCTGCCCAAACTATAGAAGAGGGCAAAGCCAGTGTCCCTCTTTCGATCGATGTGTAAGACCAGTGAGTCTTAGTCACACACACACACACACTTCAAGAATCAACTCGAGCAATATTTCATATTTTTTGGGTGTCCGGTTTCCCACAACTCTCTTCGCAGTAGACATCTAGAAGGCTTGTCATTTTCTTCTGTTTTTTGAAATCATGCTTTTATTAGGAGGCATTGTAACAGGTTTATCGATGTATTAAACGTCAGCATATACGAATATATATATCAAGTCATGCACAAACGCAACTCCGCTACCCGTCTATCACCTTATTCATTACAGTACTCTGACAGAGTAAATGCATGGATCAAGTAAGACAGTTTCTTTCCTACTGTGTGCTCGAGGTCATCTTGTAACGATGTTTTAGAAAATTGTTAATTGCAGCTGTTTCTAGATCCTTTTGTCTTTCCATTACTTTAGGAGAGCCATTTTTTTCTCTTTTTGATTTTCTGTGATGCGTCATATTGTAAACCTTTTGTTTTAATTCATCTCTGCACCTGTATTCTCTTAACACTAAATGTATCGTTTATGGCATCATAAGTAAAGGACAATTGTGGACCAGACTGGATTTTGGTGTGACTTGTGTGTTTTTGTCATCATCTTGGTATTTATAATGATATGTGCAGGGTGTGTGTATGTGTGTTTCTTTAAATCGATTGAAAGGTGAAGTTATCAAAGTCGGGTCATACACAGGATTTGAAAATTGCAGTGCTCCCTAGGCCCACACTGTTACACTAAATATCTTATCAACATAATATAAACATAGCAAAAAAGTTGAAAAACTTGTATATAACACAAAAAATTAAACACAAGATTAGTAGGATTTCCTAGCTCAAATGATACCATTTAAGCAGCAATGGGCAGTTTATATGTACATTTTAATATATTAGCTTAATAACTAATTAGCTTGCATTCATTCCCTGATGTCAAAGGCAAAGCATCATCAGATACTGGAGAGTCTGCTCAACTGGAGCTACTATACACCTCGTGAAGGTATGATCGTTTTCCGGTCTTTCTGAGGTGCATCTCTCCTCTAAAACACTTCCCACTGACCAGTCTTCTGCAGCTTTTATTGAGGATTCCACTACTAGTCCAGTCAACATGTGGTTTTACATGAAACAAATAGCGTTAGTTATATTCCAAGTTTTTTTTCATGAAATCCAGTGTATAGACATAAATTCAGTGAAAAATGAATGTTCATAAGCTGTGCATTCCTGCCATCCCAAACTATGATCCTTGACCTTATTCCACTTATTATAAATTGCTCGATTTTAGTGTTAGAAGTACCTATGGGTCGAAAGCATTAATGGCTACTATTTCAATTTGTTTTCTGCCAAAGCACAAATTAATTGGACAGGTGTATTGATAAAGGGGTCCCAGATTACAACAGAAGTATGAGCTGCTTAGTTTAGCAGGATTTTTTTGAATAGGCTGTATGCCTACCTCAGTTGGACCAGGTAAAGCACATAGACATATACAAATAGGGAGATGGCTAACCAGAGAAATATTCAGGTGGATGCTTTAGTGGAAGGTTGATGCATTATTCTGGGTAAATCAACACCCACCACCAAATATCAATGGTCTTTTTATTTACACAGCTATGGTAGATGATTCCAAGTGACAAATGTGAAAAGGGAACTGGTGAACAGTTTTTTTTTTAGTTGCTGTATCTGTATTTGTTTATTTTACTCTTGTTATGATGAAATGTGATGCTCTATCTAAAAAATAATAATGACTTTCAGTATCCTACCTGGAAGAAAAACCTGCATGACATTCTTAATGGGGCAATGAGGAGTAATTAGGGGCAGTAGAGACAGGTGTGTAGGGCGGTGCCTTTTTCACCTACACTAGTTCACGAGGCAGATCTCTACAGCTCTGGACCACAGACACCATGCCAGAGGGTAAAATGGCGACAACACACATGAACATTTGTGTTTTGATGATAAATGCACTGATTGTTATGTTTGTGTTTCGTAGTAAAGAGCACAGATCATTATTTGGCACCTCTGAAAGAGGACATTGAGGGACTGCTGGGCCGTTTCCAGCAGACGGGAAGTGTGCGATATGAACTGTTTGCTGCTGTATGGAGGGAAATGGACTTCTCAGCAATCCACCTGTAAGAATGGGATGCATTTTCAACAGTTTCCATGCAGTCACTATGAAATTGTTTTCTTAAAAAACAGTGGTATCTTGTGAGGTGAAAAACGTAACCCCTCCAACTCAGTGAAGCTGATCTTTTTTTTAAACCACTGACCTCTGTCATCCTCACACTCCTAAAGCTACTCATTTGTTTGTTTGTAGTGGCATACCTGGACGCAGTGAGATGAGACTTTTCATCAGACAGGCACTGTTCTCGGGCTACATTTACTTCGTGCCCCCGTACAACTTCCAGGTCCGAGTGGGAGCTCTGTATCTGCTGTACGGCCTGTTTTACACCCAGTCATGTTGGCCTCGAGAGCAGGTGCTTGTCCATAGGCCAGACGCAGATGCTTCATTACATTACATTACACAATGAATCCTATCATCTACATTCATTCTACACAAACTCCTAACTAACCTTGACTTGGAGGGTGGTGCAGATGGAGTTCAGCAGTATTTTGCCCATTGTGAATGAACAAAGTTTACCTGACGTGTCCACTTTTTTGTTCATCAGATGGTAGACAATGAATTTATTTGGTGCTAAAAAATTAACATTAACATTAAATGATATGTATTTGCTAGTTATGTAATTCTAGACATCCAATCATGTTTTCTCTTTTTCCCCTCAAAAGTGCACATTGTGTGTGGACATTGTTAATTTTTCACTTCCCATGCATGCTTTTTGGTTGTAGTACCCATAATCTTGAGGTTAAGGCATTGTTTTTCTTACTAAGCTGCAGAAACACCACTTTCACACTAAGAGATTTTTGTTCTGTTTTCTTATGTTTTGCCTCACGATGAATGTTCAAATATTTACTATGACATGACAATGATTGACCATGGCTGGGTTTATGTGTGTAAGGTTTGGATTGCACTCAAGGACTGGAAGCACATTCAGGAGTTTATCCGTGACGCGTGGCAAGGACAACACTATGATGTGGTCTATATTTACTCTAAAATGCTGCAGTCAAAGGCCTTCTGCTACACTGCCTTGCCTATACCGGTATGTTTTTTTTTTTCTTCTAAAACTCAATATTCTCATGCCTTACAGCGTTTAGGATTCAACTACTTGTCCAGTCAACCGCTTTCATTCTTTTTCTCATCACAGGCTAAACTTTTTTCCTATAGTTGTAAATGCTTCCAGCAACACATAACTTACACAAGTGATATACGTTAAAAGCATTGTGTGATTGCATCATTATATGCTGTCAAACTTTGAGAAGTAGTTTTTTAAATGCGGTGGACACTTATCTGTTTATTTAGTAAATGAGGTGATGTCACATTGGACAATAAGAAGGCTAAACTGCATACTGGGTAATTGTTTTACATAGTTTTGACAAAAGTCTACCCAAATAACGTGCACCCCTTGCTATACACTGACCCTGTACACCTGCAGTTGATTTACGAGAAGAAATACCCTGGTCAGAAGCCGCACGTGGAGGAATTGCCCGTTGTCCGACCGGAACGGGTGAGGACCTTCATCAGCTCAGAAACCACCATTGTGAGTCCCAGTGTTTCTTTCAAAACTGTTTCTCAGTTCCTAAGCACCCTTATTGTCCTTGGTCTTGCTGTCAGAATTCTACCCAGATAACCAAATGGAAGAAGGCAGTCAGCCTAGGCCTACATAACATCTAGCAGTGCTTTCCTAAAGACAATCAGCTGAAAACCTCCATACATTGAATTGGTTATACTAGCTTTGTAGGTCTGTAAGCCACATGACCCCTACAAGTAATGGATGTAGAGATGTTGACTACAGGGGAGTATACCACAAAGGTGGTTAAGTGATAAACCTGGCTTAGGTAACCCAGAGGTGTAAACCTGTTAGTAGGCCAGGACTTCATTCATTAACTGAACAGATGCTAATGGATTGTTCTTGTACCAGGCTTAGGACTACCTAAACTGGATTTGTGACTTAACCACCTACAGGTGCTGGTCATATAATTAGAATATCATGAAAAAGTTTATTTCAGTAATTCCATTCAAAAAATGAAACTTGAATAATGTATACATTCATTTTACACAGACTGACATATTTTAAGTGTTTGTTTCTTTTAATGTTGATGATTATAACTGACAACTAATGAAAACTCCAAATTAAGTATCTCAGAAAATGTGAATATTGTGAAAAGGTTCAATATTGAAGACCACACTCTAATCAGCCAATCAACTCAAAACACCTGCAAAGGCCTTTAAATGGTCTCCCAGTCTAGTTCTGCAGGCTACACAAACATGGGGAAGACTACTGACCCGACAGTTGTCCAAAAGATGGAAATTGACACCTTGCACAAGGAGGGAAACACACAAGATTTCTAAAGAAGCAGGCTGTTGACAGAGCTCTGTGTCCAAGCACATTAATAAAGAGGCAAAGAAAAGGAAAAGATGTGGTAGAAAAAAAAGTGTACAAGCAATAGGGAGAACCGCACCCGAACCATGGCAAGGTTTGTGGAACAAAAACCATTCAAAAATGTGGGGTAGATTCACAAAGAGGACTGCAGCTGGAGTCGGTGCTTTAAGAACCACCATGTACAGACGTATTCAAGACATGGGTTTCAGCTGTCGCATTCTTTGTGTCAAGCCACTCTTGAACAAGAGACATCGTCACAAGCGTCTCACCTGCGCTAAAGACAAAAAGGACTTGACCGCTGCCGAGTAGAGAGTGAATTTCGCATGTCCTTTCAAGGTCCAAGAGTCTGAAGGAAGAGAGGAGTAATTCAGGCAAAAGGTGCCCCAACTTAGTATTCAGTGCTGTACATTCTCATACTTTTCATGTTCATACTTTTCAGTTGGCCAACATTTCTAGAAATCTTTTTTTGTATCGGTCTTAAGTAATATTCTAATTTTCTGAGATACTGAATTTAGGATTTTCATTAGTTGTCTGGTATAATCATCAAAATTAAAGAAATAAACATTTGAAACGTATCAGTCTGTGTGTAATGAATGAATATAACATACAAGTCTCACTTTTTGAATGGAATTGCTGATATAAATCAACTTATTCATGATATTGTAATTATATGACCAGCACCTGTATATAGTACAGACCCATGTGATGGGCTGTTCTGTTGCTGTGACTGTTCTATTATTGTGCCTTTTACAGGTACAGTTACATGTAAGTGCTACGATCACATTTTTCTTAGTGTGTGTGTGTGTGTGTGTGTGATTGTAAGCAGAGTTTGAGGCTTATCCAGGACAGCTATGAGAAAATGAAGGCCTCCTTGTCCTTGACCTCCACCATGAGTGCGACTAAGCGGGACCTGGTCAAGCTAGTACAAGACTGTGCCAGGGACTACGAACAGAGCCAAAACCCCAAAAGCAAAAGCTCCAAAAACGTGAGCCATGACCTAATTTTAATTTTAAAATATTCTGTTGGTGACATCAGCACAATTTTTTCAAAATCTTCTGTTGGTGGCATCAGCAGAATTTTTTTTTCAGCACTTAATAAATCTTGTTCTTTTTCTTTTTTCGATATGTTGCATTTAGCCCACTTTTTGCTTCTATTTTTTGCTTGCAACGCAAGTTTATCTCGATAAGATGCTTGTGTGTCTTACAACACTAACAAAACTAACTGACGCTGCATCATCTTTCCTGTTTTTTAAGACGAGTGAAGATTGTGCTGATCCTGCAGAAGCTTCGGAGAGCGAGGAGGTGAGTCTGCCTCATAGATCATCATTATTCTTCACAGCTACACTACGTACACAATTCTTCCAATTTTTGCACTCCCTCCTCAAATCACAGACCCAGTATATATAAAAAAAAATGTTCTGGCTGAAATTGCAGCTCACTGTAGATGGTGCCTGTGGCTGCTTCTTCCAGTTTATCCCTGAATTTTTCAGTCATGACAGTTTTTCCTACCACTTCAAAGACATGGAAGAAACACACACAGCTTAAACTATGTGCAAGTCTCTATGGTATGCCATGCACTGTATGAAGATATGGATGACCACACTCTTAAATTAAGGACCACTGGATACTCTTCATGTATTGTAACTCATTAGGCTTCTGCATTTTTGCATAGCAACATTTAATTTAGTGTTTTGCAAGCTGCATCTAGTGTCAGAATTAATAACTGTGTTATCTCCACAATCTCGTATGTCACTGTTTTGTCTCCCCCCCCCCCCTTCTCTTTCTTCTTCTCCACTTTGTTAGTGTGCAGCACGAGCCCAACTGTTAGCTTCCATCAAGTCTAAATCCTATGGACAGCTCACAGAAGTAGGTGACCATGTGATGCTCCTGCTAAATTCATTCAGTTAAGGCCATTAAATCCTATAAACATTGTATACTACGTAATGAATGACCTGTAAAAAAAGAATTGTGTGAACAAGTGAGCAAATCTAATGTGTGTTTTAATCTGCTTTGATCCCCCATCCCCCCAAAAAAACAAACACACACACAGGCATCTAAGTCCCGTCGCCATCGTCAGGTGGAGGGTGAGGTGACCAGCTCTGAGGATGTCACGTTCTCAGATGTTTACTGCAACGGCAAGAAACGTGTCCTCTCTCTGAAGACGAGGACCCGTAGAGCCCTCGGTGAAGGTATACAGGGGATGCAGTGCTGGCTAGCCAACATTTTACCGTTGCTAAACAGTCTTCTAGTTATGTGAACCCAATTTGGAGCTGTTGGACTATACTAAAATTTACATTTTGAAATGCATGGCAGCATTTTTGGAAGATGACATGCTGTGACTATAAGGTGTGATGCACATTCCCTAGGTGCTGTGGTGTAACCGGCCATCGTGCCCATACCAGAAATGGGCAAGTTCACATAGGGATCTGGGTTTGAATCCTGCCTGTGGTCATTTCCCAATCTCAGCCTCATCTTCCTCTCTTTCCCTTTCCCTTAGCAAAAAGACCAAAACATATATATATTTTAAATGATGCACAGTCCCAGTTCTGACAAGTCTGACTGCATGTGATGTTTACATATCAGCTGTTGGGTGTCTGGGATATTTGCACCTAGTAAAATGTGCCTTGGTTGTTGAGCGGTGGATGAGCTCCTCTTCTCTTTTTCTGTTTTTAGATGAGGACTATAAGCCAACACAGGAGTGGCTACTGACTGCAAAAGAGGATGACAAAGCTGCACGTAAGACACCTTCACAGTGTAATTTGTAAAGAATAGAATTCAGATTTTCTAAGTGTCCTAAGTGGTGATGTAGAAATGCTCTACAGTCTGTTTTCTCTCTGTGTGTTTTCAGTGAAACGGAAAACGAAAAAGATCAGGTTCAAATGGTGAATCAAGTAGAATTTGCTTTTTTTTTTTTGAAAACATTGATGTTTAAATGACCTTATTATGGAATAGTAATATTTATTTATTTGGTGTTACAGAAACACAACTTGTAAAATTTTAAGTTTTTTTTCTTGTTTGCACTTGGCTTCATTAATAAAGTTCCTTTGCACTGCATGGTTCAAGTTCTGTATTGGAGCTAGTACTGGTTTCATCCTCAGTAATGTTGATGGTGTACGGCCCTGTAAGGTCCTGTCATTCCTAGCCATCTGGGTGTGAACTCTGCAGTATTATAGTATAGTTATTCACAAAATTCACAGCATGCAACAACTCTACTTGTAAAAGTAACCTTTTCGGCACCAGCTGTCTGTGTTGTTGGTTAAATTATCTTGTGGCCTAAGTGATATTGGAGACTTGTGCCAATATCAAATCTTTAGCATATCATGAAACAGGCTGGTTGTCATTGGGAGAACAGTGTTTCTGAAGGTGGTAAGTGTAGAATAAACATCTTGCTTTAGACTAGCCTACTCCTACTTGCGTTCTTGGGAGACAGGAAGGAAGGGCGTTTAGCTAGTGGGGCAGGAAACTGCTGTGTGCGTGTGTGTGTGTTTGTGCGTGTGTGTGTGTACACATGGGGCACGTTAGGTACGTTTATTGAGATGCAAGTCATATCGTGTTTTAAAAGACACGTTACCACTGTGTACTGCCATTCTCATTATTTCTGGTCATTCAAGGTGAACTTTCTGGCCTGTTTGTTTAAGGCAAATGGTTTTCATATAACCCTGCTCCCAAGACCGACCGTCATTAGTTGCAATTGCTGTTTAACTGACTTGCACCAGCAGATGGCAGTATTACTGTGCCTTGGAGGTTAAGCCTCACCAACATGAGGCCCTGCTATGTTTGTGCCACTGGTTGCATACTATTTTATTCCTCCTGTTCAAAGCTGTATGTGTAGATTTCATATTTCAATTATAGTGCAGCCATTTTTTTTCTGAGCCAAGTCTTAGTTTTATCAGATAAGATTTTGTCTAGCATCCTGGGGTAAGTGACTCAGTAATACCACATGCTCTGGTCTTGTGTTTCATTCCCAATTTAAACTAAACGGAGGCCTTTGTCTTATGGTGTCAGTTACCATAGAGAACAATCAGTTACTACATGTAAAAAAAAGTCTGTATTAAAGGAAGAGATACTGCTGGACTAATAAGAGCTAAACTCAAAAGTCTGTTGTGTCTGTGTGAAGTTACGTGTTTCATGATTAGATGGCTCTCTTGCGTCTTTTAGAACTTGGTGGCAGCCTGATTGATTTCCTAAGAAAATTATCTACAGAAATACCTGGAAGTGTCTTGTGACCATTATCACACCACAGTAAGACTTGACCTGTTGTTCTTCCATGGCTGTGCACACAATGTGAAGGTCACAAATTATGTTAGTCCTTGCAAATGATCCAGTTATCTAGCAAAACCGTCCTCCAAGCATAATGGGGTTTTTTGCCTTTTCTTTTCCCAAGTGCATGGGCCGCGTGGGTACATTTTCCCTTATCCCTTATTCCCATAACTTCCCCTACAGACGTGTCTCGCATTAACACTGGCTTCATTAGCCAATCCTTCAGTCTTTGATCTGGGCTTCTTCCTCCTCCTCGCTGCGGAACCTTTGAGAGTTTGCTGTTTGATCACAGTAAGGCCAGGCCTCCTCCTCCTTTTCCTCCTTTTAAAGAGCCTGTCGACCAGCACTCCTGCCTTTCTCTATGTGGCTGCATTGATCTAGCAGCTTGCTGGCTGCCTCCTCCTTGGTATGGAGGGGAAACACACAAGTCCCAGTGCCGATGTGGGTTTTCTTTTTTTTTTCCCCTTCTGAGTCAGAGCTTAATGAGGCCAAATGGTGTTGGGATAAGAAGGAGAAGGAGGAATGGGAGTAAGCCTTTTACAAAGACATGGGGAATGGAATTCCAGATAGGATTCCATGTTCAAAGGGTAGACCAGCGGGAATGTCATTTATTCTGTCCAAACAAATGAATCCCATGTGGAGTATTCTGACAGATCTTTAAGCCAAGACTTGTAAAAACAATAAGACTAAGAACCAGATTGATGCATAATAAGCATCAAACACTGGCAATTGGGTTGTTGTTCTGGCCTATCCTTTGCTGAATGTAAGGATAATAAACAAAAGTTGATTTCTTTCCCCAAAAGTATAGAGTGTTGAAATAATACAAATCGGTGCTGTAAATTAAATGACCTACACAATAAAACACAGCAAATGCCCAATGAAACTTTTCAGAGAACAGGATTTGTTTTTTTTTTTTTGTTGTGCCCATAACCACTGCTCTTTCCCCCATTGGCAGAATTGATCAGCCAGCCAACAGCCAGCCAGTTTAGTCTGACTCTATCTCTCCTGCTGTCAATGTGTTAATAAGACCAGGCCTAATGAGGGTTATACACATGTTAATTGGAGCACTGAGTGCTCCAGTCTTGCTCCTTAATCCAGAATGTTATTTATGTGCTTGAAAGGGTGCCCTACATTGTCTAACTTGTCTGTAATATCCTCACCCTTGTGATTTAAGATGAGAAGGGGTTAAAAAGGGTCCGTTTCAAAATGAACTGCATAACAGAGATTGTTCACAACCCCCAACTTAAGTCCTGCCTGTGACTAAATTGCAATGCATCCATTGCAGGTTGTGACATATAGGTCCTGTCTGAACTGCTGTGCCCAAAGATTTACCTGTGGGGACTGGACTGTCTTAGCTTTGGTTAAACATTGGTCGACCTGGTTTGACCCTGGTAATTGCTTTTGCAAGAGCTATGGGGAGCCATGAACTGTGAGAAGATATAACAATAAAAAAAGCTAACCCAATAGACTCTAATGGTATGGCTCTTGCAGGAAAGGGATGCATGGACTACTTCAGGGATACACACACCTGAATAAAATGACCTTATAGGGCAACAGAGAAAGTACACTACTGTCGCTGAAGAGTTACATTTCAGTCCGATAAACACACAAATATAGTAAGGTCCTTTGAACATGCAATACATATGTCCCATAACAAAAAGTCCTTATTAAGTGCTGAAATGGAGAAAGCCAAAATTAGGATAAACAACTGAAACTGAACTGATTTTGCAACAATCTTGCTTTTGTGGAAACTCACACAAAGTACAGCTTGGCTTTATGTTACTGTGAGATGTGAGATGTATGAGTGGGCCACATACCACAAATGTAATGCTGACCTCTATGTGAACTTGCAACTGAACTTGCAATTGGTAATGAGGACATGCCTACATACAGGGACAGATTCTGAGTCCGCGGGCCTTTGGACCTAGACAATGACATATGCAAAACAATATTGAAATGGTAGCATGGCTTCGGGGCCCCTGGGACACTGGGCCTGGTAAGCCTGTGCAGTATTTCGACCTTTCAAATAAAAAAGGCCATGCATTGCTGTATAGGGCAACACATTTTTGGAATCAAACTTCAAGATGATTGATCCAGGCTAGACTCGGAAATCATTCATAATTCTATCAGAAGTTGTGCCCATTGACTTTCTTAAGTAGTTTTGGAATATCGCCATGGTAATAAACTAAGGTCATGTAATAATTGCATCATGGTGTAGTATCAACATTTTCTATGCTCAGCAGTGTCATGTTAACCTCATAATCTAGGAATAGTTTTATTGCACTCAAGTGCATAGCCTAGCCTACTGTTTTGTTGTACTCAGTATAAAAGGCTAGGTCTGCTGCACAAAGCCCACAGGCCTACTCTGTTTTTTAGACTACTCATTACAATTTACACAGTTGTCCCAATGTAGTTTGAATTCCTGCTGCATGGCTCCATTGTTTGGTTGGGAAATTATAGCTATCAGTAGATTCCTGTGGCTCTTTCGAAACGGGGACCCTGTCCAGTACTAGCCTACGTCATCGCTTTTGCGCGCACTCGTGCTTCAGATCATCACACACAGGCAATGGTCGGGCACAGTCAACGAGAGATTTGGAATGACAAGCAAATTCTCTGTTTCTCAAAACAGTCGAGTGCAACTCTGTCCACGTAGACTATCAACAAGCCTATCAAGATTACGGAAGACGGGTTCTACTTATATGTTCTTCAGCTTCAAATTTTAGTACCGCTAGAATCGCATGCGCGCATAACCAGCTAACATTAGCTTCGCGAGCTAGTTGTATGCTTTTAGGCAGAGCAGTGGGAGCATAGACGCCCCACTCTCGGCATCACCAACGGGCACGACGTTGCGTCTATAATCACATGCGATTTCCTTAGTTTTTACTAACAGCCATGGCGACTGACCTTATAAAAGGCTTTTTTCGCCTTTGCTTGAATCTTCAAGAGCCGCATCATGTGGCAAGATTTCAAAAGCTTTGCGGAGTCAGGGGAACCTTTCCTAGAAAATCTGCCAAGCCAGAGGAGAGTGAAGTGGAGCCTAACGGTGCTTGTGTCAAGCAATGTATACGGGAGAGCACAGATGACGAGGGTGTTGACCAGAAAACCAGTGTCCTCCGACCGAGAAAACATACAAGTTTAGAAACTTCAAAACAGGAAGAATGCTCTAACGGGCTGCTCAACGGGGCTGCGGTGCCCGAAACAGCAAAGCCCGAAGAACAAAACATTCTATCAGAGAATAGTTCAAACGGTGACAGCGAACGAGGGGGGTCGAAGGGGATTGTCAAGCCGCTTCGCAAGAACTCCCTGACCGGTGATGTCGGGCAGGAGTTTATTATTGAGAACAAGTTCCTTTTCTATCTCTTCACTTTTGGAACAGAACTGGGCAATGAGATGTTCTTCATCGTATTCTTTCCATTTCTCATGTGGAACGTCGATGCCTATGTCAGTCGGCAGATTATTGTGGTGTGGGCGCTGGTGTTGTTCCTCGGGCAGTCTACGAAAGACCTTGTCCGCTGGACACGTCCAGCTTCACCGCCGGTGGTCAAAGTCGAGGTCTTCTACAATTCGGAATACAGCATGCCATCCACCCACGCTATGACTGGGACCGCACTCCCCTTTTCACTTTTCATGCTTACTTACGGACGCTGGCAGGTAAGCCATCACAGTCACCTGGCCTAGACTCACACCACATATTAGAAGTAAACAATCTAGCTATATTAAGCAGATATTGTAGAAGTCCAGCTTAGGGTAGAAAAGCTCCCCTCCAGGTTCTGTTAGACTATAGCCCATGTAGCCTAGTTAATTAGTAGTTTACAATCCCTAGGGTCATTACCACGCAATTACACAAATATGAAGTAAACAGTGACTATAATATGCAGAGGAGGCTTCCAGGAAATGGATGTGGAGAAATCACACCTATATTTTGGCTTGCTTGAAATATAAACATGTCAACTGATTGTGCAGTTTTCAACCCTGTCCAGAATTTGTGAGTAGGTGTTGGCAGATGAGAAGAATGCCAGGGAGTCCCTTGCTTAAATTTTAATTCACACCCAGTGAAAAAAAGAAGTCAGTGACGTCATTTGCCCGCCTATCATCCGATTTGGAGCATCCTTATTTGGCACCTGGTGCATAAATATCACCAGGAAAAAAATATCATGTTCTTATTTTACAGTATTGCTCCAAAGTATTGTGTTAGTTAAGTTTACGTATACTGCACTGCATCCATAAAAAATGTAAGATCTTGCGTTGCTTCAGCAGAAACACCAGTAACCATTTTTCTTTGCAGCACCACAGCTTCTGGATGCTCTGATGTATCCAGGGTTTTCTAAATAGAATGACCTACAGTGGACCAAACAAATAAGATTGTATTTGATATAACATTGGTCAGATCAAAGTTTTCTGTAAGTAAACATTTGTTTTGGTGCATACATTAGTGTACTATATGATGGCTATAAGCAAAGTGTTTTACAGATATGCAAACGTAAAGCTGGCAGGCTGTTTTACATATGCATTCACTTTTGTATTAGACAGACATTCATCCAATCTGCCAAACTTTAGCCGAAAAAACATTATGAAGCAACAAAAATAAAGTATGCCTCTAAATGACATTCATTCATTCATTCATTAAGTGTCTAAACTAAGGACCTGGGATCCCCCTTAAACATTTTTCAACTTTTGTGCAAGTAACATATGTGCATAAACTGGCCTGGTCTCTTGCCATGTGCTGAGGCACCAGTGTAATCTTATATCATATACGTATGCTGCGCTTAATCTTGGCAGAACCACTGATAAGCAGGGACAACACTGCCTGATTGTCAACCCAGCATTTAGCAGCATGCTATCATGATGAACTATGCCATGTCTTGAGTCACAAACATAGCAAGGCCAGCATGGAAATATTTCAGCTAAAATGCAGGAATCATTTTAGTAAAAAACTAAAAAAGCTCTTTTGGTGTCAAGCCTCCCTAGACACAGTTCACTAAAGCTACAAATAATGGTTTCCATTGCTGATTAATTGGTCTATTTTGTCTGTTGATTTTGTTATCTGGTCTGTAAAATGTCAGACAATGGTTAAGAATGTTAATCAGTGTTTTCCAAAGCACACACTGACATACCTGCTTTGTTTATTTAAAAATGATATTCCCATACCTGCAAATTCATTTTTATTTAATTAATTAAATAATTGACCGTAAATTTGATAACTGACAACTAATTGATTCATCGATTAATTGTAGAAGCTCTGCAATCTACATGAACTCTACATGAACTGAATGATGCTGTTTAATGGCACTTTTTTTGTAATATCTGCCAAAGCTGCTCTGTGCCTTAACGGGGCAATTAGGGTAAAGTACATTTCCAAGAACCGTCAAGTCAGGAGTTCATCTAGGCCACTATCAGTCGGTCACTATCATGTTTGCTGATACTGTGTGGCATGTGTGCAGGTAAAGGGACTTCAAAGAATGAAAGTGTAGTTTGGCTGTTGAACTTGAAAAAGCAGCTCCTAACCAAGAGCTGTAGTGCTACACCTTTAGGTTAGAAGGAGAGGTTTATTTTCCAGCTTAATGCCAGATTGCCATCTTCTACTTTGGTTTCCTTTTGGGTAGAGTGCCAAGTGCTTGGTTAGGGGAAAATGCAATGATGACCGCTTAAGATTTATTACAAGGCCGTGTATTTTGACACCTTGATGTTGGCTCAAAGTCTGCTCTAACCTGCATCTGCGAGTTTCTTGCTCAATATAGGCCTGTAGGGTCAATGGCTCCAAGACAGCTTTAGAAAGGCTAAAATTACTAATTAGGCTACTAATTAGGTTTCTTACTAATTGGGCTTTAAAGAAACGTCCTCTGTTTGAGACAGCAGAGTGTGAAGAAATAACCAGAAATAACTTCATTTTCTTGCGTCGCCAGGCTAACACCACACCACTTGGATCCTGAAGGAACTGACTGCGCTTTTATGGCTGTTAGAATGTAGATGAGGGAGACGTAATAGCAGGCTTGATCAGGTTGATAACACACCGCTCTCTCTCTCTTTCTCCCTCACGCTCTGTATCTCTCTGTCTTCTGTTATCTCAGGGGGCAACTAGTTCCCTGCTTTGGTGTATAAAAGTTCACAAAGGCAGCTGGCGTGATCTTTTGGGAGAAGGTGGCGTGAGCGGCCATGCTTCAGTGATTGGTTGGATGATGGATCTGGTCACGGTGTGGTGACAAGACTTGGCGTGGACACACACATGTAGACACACACTCGCTTGATGTGATAAAGACCAGTTTTGGACAATGTGCTGAGGCAGACTTTTCATTTCGACTTGCCTTGCTGCTTTAGGCCCAAGGAGGAAGTGATGGGTTTGTTTACTTACATAATTGAAGACTGACAGGAAGTTATGCAGAATAATAACATAATAGAATAGAATGCCCTTATTGACATTGCACAGCTGCACAGCAAAATGGAGTGCACCCCCCCACCCCCGCTCCAAAGTGCTCTGACCCATAACTATCAGTAATTAGGCCGAAAGTCTATTGATTGATTATAGTTGTGATTTAGGAGAAGAGGAAGGAGGCAAAAATGGTGAAGATTTGTGTTGCATAAACAAGACGATCCATTCTCTCCTCAGTGTTGCAGGTACAGCCCTGCGGTCAAACAGACGGCTACAGAGCAGCTCTGCTCTGCCCTAACCTTGCCCCCCCCGCCCCCCCTTTATCAGGAAGCAAGGAACAATGACTCCGCTTTGGGTTTCCGTCTCCCTCATTCTCTTTGGACACAGCTGTGGACAGGGCTGCATCCGGATGCTGCACACGGGCCTGAACTTAATACATACACACACACACACATACATAGCAGATTGAGGCTAAGTGGTGTTTTTGAGCTGGGTTAAAAGGGCTAGTGAAATTTGAAATGTTGGCAAAACAAACCTGAATCAAAGCACAGGAGAGACAGTGGAGCTTTACACCGATTGAGTCCCGCTGACTGGACGGCTGGCTGGACGGCCGGCTGGCCCTTGGCGTATTGTGTTCCCCAGTCCCATCCAAGTCGATCCTGGATGGCACACAGGACGGGAGACATATTTTCCAGTCAGGCAGGTTCAAGGAGAAGGGGGGAAAAAATCAGCTCTTTTCCATGCGTGTCTCATTCGTGTGCAGTGCACTCCACTCACTCGCCTGACTAACCCAATCTGCTCCAGAATGTTTGCTTGGCTCGCCTTTGGCAAGCCGGAGACTTACTCCGCTCCTGGTTGCATTTAGTGGCACTTACCACTGACCCCACAGAAACACAGATGGCAAGAGAAACGACAGAAGCAGTAGACGCCCACGCTCCACAGACAGTACCCAACCCCCCCACCCCCCCTTTAGTACACACACACACACACACACACACACACACACAAATCCCCTTTTTAACTATCCCTTCTGCAGCTGGAGATGGTTCTGGGTGTTGGTGTTGGTGATGGTGGTGGTGGTAGTGGTGGTGGTGGTGGTGGGGGGTGCTCCCCACCACACAGGCCCCTTCCAGAGTTGTTTTTCCAGTTGACTTGATTAGAGGTCCAGGACATCAAGTGGCTTTCAACCATACCCAAGGGGCTGATGGGTAGTGGCAGGGCCAGGCGGTCAACAGCAGGTGTGTGTGGTGGGGGTGGGGTGAGGGGGGGGGGGATACCACATCAGAACAGGCCTCAGATGGCCTGTCCAGGGCCTCCTACCCAAATGACCTCACTAAAGGCAACAGTGACCTGACAGCACTCTGTGTATGTATGTGCATGTGCATGTGCGTACACGTGTGTGGGTATGTTGACTGTATGTGTCTAGACGAATGACCTCAACAAAAACATGGTGGTGACCTGACAGCTCTATTTTGTGTGTGTGTGTGCGTATGTGTGCGTGCACATGTGTGTGTATGTGTGTGTGTGTATGTGTGTCTGTGTGTGTGTGTGTGTGTGTGTGTGTGTGTGTGTGTGTGTGTGTGTGTGTGTGTGTGTGTGTGTGTGCTTGTGCGTGTGCGCTGGTCTACCCAAATGACTTCACTACACAAGGCAGCTGGCACCTGTTAGCCGTCTGATCCTGTCACTGGTAAAAGAGAAAGTGGACAGAAAGAAGGCTTGTGAGGCAACACAGATGCAGTGACCTGACAACACTGTGTGTGTTGTCTACCTGTGTGTGTGTGCGTGTGTGCGTGTGTGCTTGCGTGCGTATGTGTGTTTATGTGCGCGTGCGTGCATTCGTGCGTGTGTGTCTGTACGGGTGTATGTCGGTGTAACGATCATGTTGATCTATGCAAAACAAAGCAGGCTTTCTCTGTCCCACTGGGCCAAGATAAGGCCATGGCGTGAGTCCCTCTCTCTTACCCCCTCTCTCTTTCTACTCTCTCTCTTTCTTGCTCTCGCTCTCTCTCTCTTGCTTTTTGGCTTCCTCTCTCTCTCTTACTCCCTCTGTTTTCTTGCCCCCTCTCTCACTTTTGCTGTTTCTTTTTTTCTCCATTGTGGGGGGTCAGGGGAAGTTGGTCCAGAGCTGTGTATGATTTTAGTGGTGAGCGAGAGAGGGACATGGAGAGAGAGCAAGAGAGAGAGAGATAGTGGATGGGTGGGTGGCAAACTCCTGTTTTGTTTCAGGTTGGGTGGCCATGCATGGTCCACGTGAGAAGATCATGGTTTAATGTGTACCCAGTGTGCCCCTGTGATGCCAAATGATGTCATTGGCCTTGGGCAATGGTCTGTCCAAAAGAGGCCAAAAGGACTTGCCAAGTAATGCCATATCTAGAGGGAAGCCGAATCAGCAAACAGTTTGTACTCAAAGCTAAGCTTTTTTTTGTGCTGGCAAACGACAGTGAATTGTGTCATGAAAAACGGGTCAACATGTAAGTGTACTTAGACTTCACCTGTCATCTCTCTCTCTCTCTCTCTCTCTCTCTCTCTCTCTCTCTCTCTCTCTTTTGCAGTACCCGTTCCTGTTTGGCCTGAGTATAGCAGTGTGTTGGAGTCTCCTGGTGTGTGTAAGCAGAATCTACATGGGTATGCACTCTGTGCTGGTAAGTACAGGCTATTCCACACACGCACTCAACTAAACACACTCACTCTGTCACAGAAATGTTCACTTGTGTTTACAAACACACACTCGCCCAGACACACCCGCACAAGACACACAGTCACACATTCACACATACATACACACACATACATATATGCACCAGTGGCGACTGGTGGTCATAAAAATAGGGGAGGACAGGGGGTGAAGTGGTCAGGTGGGTGAATAAGCGGGTAAATGGGAGTAGATTGGTGGATACAAAGAAACAAAGAATTACAAGACCAGGAAGGTGTGCTGGGGGTTGTGTTGTTTGTAAAGCCAAGCTCTGTAAAAGGACCTTAGGTGTATGTTACAGCATTTGTTAATTTGGATTTTAAAGACACACCAGCATGGGAAATACCATACAGTGCAATAAGTATAGTTTGTTTGTGGTAATGTCAGTTGTCAGTTGCTAGATTTGACAAACTGGTGAATTTAGTGGTTGAATGCTGTGCCAAATTTAAGGTGCTGTATTTAAATAAAACATTGGAATTTATTTGAAAAATAAGTTAAGTCTCCTGGATGTATGGGTGGCAAGTTTATCAATGACTTGCTCTTACCACTGGGGATCTTGTAGGAGAGATTTAAGAATGCCCCTTTCAATTGAAATGATTGCTAATTTTTTCAATCTCTCCTGGCCCATTGTGTTTCTGGTGAAACATTTTATGCGCTTCAGACATGAGAAGCATGAGAAGTCTTGGTGCTGAGGTGGCACCAATAGTGGCATAAAGTTTTATATACGCCGCTTACAGAAGGCAACATCGATGGCTTTGTGTTGTATGTTAAGTAAGACGTCAGTCTGTGCAAACAGTTGCTCAAAAGTAAAAAGTAATAACATGAACTCGAAGTCTTTAAATTTTGCCTTTAGTCCATCCGCCAATCGAGTGGTTTCATCATCCATTGAAGGATGTTCTACGACCCGGGCGAACGTGTCAAGTAGTTTATCATGATTACCGGCGTTGGTAGTCACGACCATGGATGAAAAATTCCAACGTGTCGGGGCGTTCTTGGGCGTTTTCGCGCAATCAAATTCCTCAAGTAGCGCCACTCTATTGCTTGATTTAGAAAAGAACGACAGCCGGAGCGATCTCTCTCACTTTAGCCTGCAGACCATTAAGAGCCGAGGCCACCACTGCAGCAACCAACTTCTCAGCAAAGTTGTACCCATAGATAAACAGTAGAAGAAACCCCGTCATCTCTGATTGCTCAAACTCAAACAAGGACTGTGCATCTCGCCCACACGACACATCAAAAAACGAATTGAAAAATGAATTGTGCCCTGATTGTCAACGAACCTAATAATTATTGAGAGCTGGGAATGACAGCTTACATCTGTGGTCTCATCTATTTGCCAGAAAAAGAACGGAGCCATGTCTAACTCCTTAGCAACTTCGTGGTTGATGGAGGTGGCTATTGCACAGATCAAGCCATTCTGAATGCCACTAGGCATACCACTGAAAACACCAGAATTATTTCAGCTATTAGTTTAGCCAACTCCTTATAGTTGCCCTTGTTGTCTGAATTTGGCCCTTCATCCCGTCCCCTAAAACCCAGCTCCTACATGCCCTAATACGCCGTAGCATTAATCAAACGCTTCGGTGTATCCCTAATATTACGCACGTTAGCATTGTGCTGTGCCACTTGCAACCGGGCACCCTCGTCCACAAGTTGGTCAACTAGCAGCTACCTAGCAATTTTAGCCGAATAGCTGCGCCATCGTGGTAGTTGCATTTGACGTGAAGCTTAATGGCCCTCTCCAGATTTTTAAGATCACTAAATCCCTGCACAGACCATGTTTGAGATTTCCCTACCAACAGTCAAGGCCAGCAATATAAACGATTGGCCGTAGCACTAGCAGTTAGCCATGGGTATCTTTGATAGCATGTGGTGTTAAACACACTGACCTTACCATTCGGTTTTTCAATGTCAATTTTTGGAACTGGTCTCCTCTCTGTTTTGTACTCCAGTGTGTGAAATAGCGTATTTAACATCATGAATACAACGTCTCGTTTTTCCATCCTTTATTGACACACCAAAGCAAAATCCTACAAAAGGGCAAACTGCACGAATGACAGGTCTATCGACAATGACAGTAGTAACAAGACTTTGCTTCAACCTGTCAAACCAACCCTTCATTTTGATTGGCCCAATTGACGAATGCAGCTCCACTGATTGGCTGATTGAGTACAGGCAAGGATTTTTAACGGACCCGCCCAAGGGAGGACGTTCCTCCCTTTTGGCCATTGACTCCATGTTAAAAGAGGAGCCCGCGAATCGCCCGGGTTTGCAGCGTTTATAATGGATGTCAATGAGGGAGCAAGGGAGGAATGTCCTCCCTTTGGGCAGGTCCGTTAAAAATTCTCACCTGTCAATCAATCAGCCAATCCGCGCAGCCAATCCGCAGAGCTGCATTCGTAAAATAGAAGTATTCCAGCTGTTTTCAGACGTTTTTGCATGTTTATCTATGAAATATATGTGATTTTTATGAATGTCTCCTGGAAGTTCTTTCTTTAAAAATTTAAGGGAGGATCTTCCTCCCTTTCCTCAATGGAGGAGTCGCCTCTGATATGCACACACACACACACACATACACACACCCACACACACAGTGCAAACATGCGTACACACTCACCAGGGGTGGAAATTACCTTTGCAAAATGTGAACTTTTACCACTGACAAATAAATGCTAAAATTCACTAGCCACTCAGTAGTAAATTATTATAACACAGGCTTCTTATTATAAGATTACGATTTCCCATCTGTTCTGGTGTTAAACTGATTTGTGGTTTACAGAATTTACAACCCATGCTTGTCATATTCTTAACTGAGAGACACAATCACACACACACATGTTGACACTCCAACAGCATGTGTCTGTGCCTCCCTCAGGAGAGGCGCCTGATCAGCTTGGCCTTAGTGCCAGCGCACTCCCCAATTTGTCAGCAAGTGGAAAATAACAACACAGTCAGCCATGCCAGCATGCATGTCAAGTGTTTCTCACTTCCCCTTTGTTGTGGAGAGGTGGAGAGAAGCTTTCCCTGTCTTTCCTCCTCTCTGTATGCCCCTCTCTCTCTCTCTCTGTCTCTCTCTCTCCGTCTCTCTCTCTCTCTCTGTCTCTCTCTGTCTCTCTCTGTCTCTCTCTCTCCGTCTCTCTCTCCCTCTTTCTCTGTCTCTCTCTCTCTCGCTTTCTCTCTATCTCCCTATCTCCCTATTTCTTTCCTTTTTCCTCTACCTTTTTGGGTCTCGCTCTCCCATTCACTATCTCTCTTCGCATCTTCATTTGTTCCTTTCTCCATGTCTCTGCCTGTCTTTCTGTCTCTCTCACTCTCCACTTTTTACTTTCTCTCTTTCTGTCTTTATCCCTTTCTCTCTCTCTCTTCCTGTCTGTCTGCCAGCCTGTTTCTCTCTCCCTCTCTCTCTCTTTCTCCCCTTTTTTGGATGGGTTGATGCAGTGTGTGTGACTCAGCAATGACTCATCTGCAGCTGTGCTGTGATGTGTGAAGTGTGGGATAACTACAAGGCCAACAAACAAAAAAAACCTCAACCTTCCCCTCTTCCCTTTTCCCTCGAACTCTTTTCATGGCTACTTTGGGCTGTGAAGATTGGCATCGGCAGCATTTTCATGGAGCCTGGTGCTCCCAGGGGACACTTGGTGGTGGACTGTGGCAGGGGCCAGTATGTGTCGCAGTGTAAAACGAATGACCGAGACACAACAGATGGGGAACAACACAGGGTGCCCGTGACTCATCAGTGCAATGACTGATTGTCCGTCACAAGGCCTGTGTGTGTGTCTGTGTGTGTGTGTGTGTGTGTGTGTGTGTGTGTGTGTGTGTGTATAGGTGTGTGTGAGAAAGAGTGAGTTGTGTGTGTGTTTGTGTTCGTGTGTTTGTGTGTGACGGACAGACGGACAGACAGACAGACAGACAGACAGACAGACAGACAGACAGACAGACACCCTTCTCTGTTTTGATACCCACATGCCATGTAGACTTTGTGCGGTTGTGCAAGTCTTCACAAGAGGTGCGAGCAGGTTTCTATTTAAAACACCATCTCCTGGGAGATTGTTGTCTCTCCGCAACCTATAATTAAAACAGCATGCCTTCGCCCTCTCTAGTTTTAGACTATCGGAGGGAAAATGTTGGTCGTACAATGTGTGTGATGATATGTTGGGAGTGCTGCTGGCTTATAATATAACTGTGCAGGGACAGGAGACATCAGCACAGGGCTGTACGTTAAGCTTTTTCACTAGGAGCACTGGTGCTCCTAAATGAAAAAATTTAGGAGCACAGATAAAAATTTAGGAGCACAGATAAAAATTTAGGAGCACTGTGAAATTTCTTGATGGAATTTTATTATAACGCAAAGACACATAGCCTACTGTACAAAGGGTAGCTTTTCCACACACGCACATTTAATAGGATTGTATTGGTGTATCTATTTAAGCTTTTACTTCCTTTTTACATCTGCCAAGGAGGTAATGTTTTCAGTTGTGTTGTTTGTCTGCCTGTCTGTCAGCAGGATTACTCAAAAACTCATGAACCACAAAACATAAAAATAAAACATAAAACATAGAACAAATGCTATAAGTGCCCCATCTAGGGCCCTATTTTGCCGCGGCGCATTGTGCATTCGCGACATGCGCATGCTGTCATTGCTATTCTGTGCCAGCGCAACGCTCATTTTTTCAGGCAAAAAATCACGTTAGCCCCGTTCGGATAAGGGTAGACGGCTACAGACGGCTGCAGCCGGCTGTAGTCAGCGATGCATTGTGGGATGGAAATGTTGCATTTTGGTTAGACTTTGTGTCAGAGTTGCCAGAAAGGCGTGGCGCTGTCACGAAAACGTCACAAGGTCAGATGACCTAAAAAACCCATGTGATGTAGCCGCCTGTAGCCGTCTGTAGACAAAAGGTGCAGCCGCTTGCAGTTGCTTTTTCCGCGGCTACAATCGTCTAACTAACGCCTCCGTGGTGACGCAACTGTGCCCTGGTTGGTTTAAAGTTCATTGACGTCTGGACACGGATGTTGTGTAGCGCTCTGTCACGGAACTTCTCATCTTATATGTACGTTATTTTAGTCCAGTTTGAAGACATATCTTTTCTCTCTCTTTTTAGCTTGCTTTGGGGCGTGTATCTGATGCTGTCAAGCTCAATCTTTTATTGATTTATGTATTTGTTAATCTCGTTTTTATTGTATTGCTTTGTGTCAGTAGGCTATACCTATTAATGATCTTTGGGTTATGGTTTTGCCGTGTTGTTTTTCATCCTTGTGTTGTGCAGCACTTTGGGACATCTCTGTTGTTTTGTTTAAATGTGCTATTAAAAAAACGACTCGACTTGACTTGAAGTCTCAATGCACCCTACTACAACCGCCCGCCCCCTTCTTGTCCCTCACGCACAGCACATGACTTCTCCGCCGTCTACTACGAAGATCAGGTGGTGTAAACAAAAGACTTGTGTCCGAGTTGACCGCCGCCTTTTAAACACCCGCCCATGCTGCGAGGCGGAGTTCTTGCTGACGCATGTAGCCGAAGTTAGACAGCCATAGACAGACCGGTGGGCCACTCGAACGAGCCTGTTGTCTAGATAGCAGATGACATTGCGCCGTGACGGGCGGGTCAGCGAAAAGAAGAGGTGTGGTCTGGCGCAAAGCGCACCAGATGCTATTATGAGGACGTATAAACCATTTGCGCTTTTGATTAATGAAAAGGTGCTTTTTCGTCACTGGCGCATTGTTGAAAAGCTATTTTAGAGGCGCACAACGCTTTGAACCCCGATGTACCGGCTGCTGCGCCAGAGAGGCGAGCTGAACTGGCAGAAAAGTTGCAACATGTATAGCCTGTATAAGTATGTATCTGTATGTTTTAGTAAGCAGATATGCACAAATAATGAAAATATAGCAATGTTGTGCAGTTTATAGCAATGTTCTGCAGTTTATTTACAATTTCTTTTGTCGTTTTAAATAAACAGCGATTGCAATGTTCTGCAGTTTATTTACGATTTCTTTTGTCGTTTTAAATAAACAGCGTGGCAAGTTGTAAGAAATAATATGGACAAATCATCAAAAAGAAAACTAGTGGACTAATGGTTTGATGGACCTATACCTTCCGTTTATTTTTGATGTTTCCTTTGAGTTTAAGGCTTTGTTTCCCCTCTTCTAACGTTGTTGTACCGCTTTCGGCGCACAGCGCGTTGAACCCCGATGTACCTGCTGCTGCCCCAGAGAGGCGAGCTGAACTGGCAGAAAAGTTGCAACGTGTATAGCCTGTATAGCCATGTATTTTTATGTTTTAATAAGCAAACAGGCACAAATAATAAGAGTATAGCAATGTTGTGCAGTTTATAGCAATGTTCTGCAGTTTCTTTTGTCTTTTAAATAAACAGCGATTGCAATGCTCTGCAGTTTATTTAATAAACAGCGTGGAAAATTGTAAGAAATGAAATGGACGAATCATCAAAAAGAAAACTAGTGGACTAATGGTTTGATGGACCTCCACCTTTTATTTTTGATGTTTCCTTTGAGTTTAAAGCTTTTGTTTCATGTCTTCTAACGTTGCCGCTTTGGGCACTGTTGGAAAGTTCTCTTCTTGCCAAAGGAGGTCACAATTATTGAAGATATTTCCTCCAATACTTCTATGACCCGCGGAGGTTTGGGGGGATTCTTTCCATCCCCGAATATTAACTACTCACGCGCTTTTATTTCACGCACGAACAGATCGGTCTCCTCCACCGAAAAGCTCCTCCCGTCCGGGTGAATCCGCCATCGTAATAGCAAAAGGCTATGGACAATGCGCCCGCTGTCTCTTAAAGGGAATGAGAGTATAAATTATCATTGGTTAATTGTATGTTACGCCCAAAACACACCCATGACTAATGAAGTAACTTAACCCAACCCTTTTGAACGATGCGCCTGGCGCAATGTTCGCTTTTTCCGCCGTGAAAATACCAAATTGTGTCGGGAACGCCCCCAAAGCAACTTGCGCGACAGACTTTAGACAATGCGCTTATGATCGTGAAAATAGAGCCCCTAGAGTCACAGGTAAGCGCCGAGGGATCCCACATTTATGTCATTAGCCTACCCTCACACACGCATAATGTCTCTGTCCCACTGTTTACGCTCAGGGCAGTAGTCGTACTACTACTGCCACTGCCTGTGGCTATCACCTCATCCTCACCGTCTTCATCATATCTCCTGTTTGCCTCTCCTGGTTCTTTAGGTTTTCGTTGAAAGAAAGATGTTATCATATTTTCCTCACTAACCGTTCGTAGCAATGGATCATTGAAGCTATTTCTAAATGACGACTGAAGGAGCAAGCTAGCTAATCGCAGCGCAAGCCAAGACCGGTCCGTAGCAGCGAAACACTACTTGTGCAGAACTTTTTTCCCATATGCGTTGAGACGTCACCGCGTCATCATGACAAGAACAAAGTTCTTCCTGCTCGATCACATTTGACAAGGGAATGAGAAAAAAAAATCAGGGAACATTGTAGACTCTTGTCGATTGGAATGTTTTTATTTTAATTATTATTATATATTTATTTTTAGGAGCAAAATGCGAATGAAAGGGTTGAAATACATAATCGCACAAGTGCGCCCGTTTTATTTTTCTTCCTCGCACAGTCCAAAATTTAGGCGTAATATGCGACCAATTGGTCGCAATGTACAGCCCTGCAGCAGTAAGTGGTGACGTAACCACTTCACTTATCGCCTTGGCTTGTGAAAAGGGAAGAGGAGAGAGAGAGAGGGAGGGAGGGAGGGAGAGACAGAATAAGAGAGAGGGAAAAGAACAGAGAGAATGACAGGGAGAGAATGAGAAAGAGAGAGAGGGAGAGGAAGAGAGCGAGAGAAAGGAGAAAGGAGAGCGAGAGAGCACTGACAAAAGGGACGTGGGTGGAGGGGATGGGGTAGGTGGGTGGGTGGGTGGGCGGCCAGGAGCGCATATATATATAACAGATACCGCAGGAGTACATTATTCACATGATGCCCCTCCTCTATCGCCCAGCTGTCCAACATCCACAGTGGAAATGGGTCACTGGGAGCTGGGAGAGCAAGCTGACATATGATTGGCCAGTCGGTTGGCTGATCCCACCCTATTGTGCACCTAATTGGCCGAGTTGGATGAGCATCCACCATTCATGATGTTCTGTAGCGGCTTGAGGTTGAGCTCAGGCGTGTGGATGGAGAGAGTGGACTGCAGAGCTTCAGGGAAGAGGCTTTAAGTGTGTGGCGTGCATGAGGGATGTGTGTGGACTGCGTGACATGAGCAAAGTTGAAGTGAACTGCAGGAAAAGGAGAAGTTCAAGAGAGGCTGTGAGCTACAAGCTCTTAAGACTGTGGTGCATCCTTCTGTCTTTATTGGAGAAACTGAAAATTGCTTGCTCTGTGTTCGCAAGAATGTGTTAAAAAATATATGTAACCAGGTGCTCTTGAAAAGGGCAAGACGACTAAAAAAAAAAGCTGGAATCAATCTAGGCTTCTAGGCTTATCTACTAATTGCCTCTCTTATTTTCCCATGTTATTTGTAAATTATCCCAATTGTAGTATATTATATTGCAGAGATACCCTAGAGGCTTTCTGTTAGTCAGACTCTTTGAAAAACCTAGAGAGTACCACATGAGCTTTCTTTTTATATCTTCAAGCAGATGATCAAGAATGTCTGTCTTTTTTGTTTTGTTGGATTCATTTTGAAGAACAGAGTGGAGCTGGAAGGCAAGGTAGAAAAACAAGTGGAAAGACCTGTTTTCATTCCTCCACAATCACCTCACTTGCTTGCCTTACTTCTGCTTGATAAGTGGATCTTACACAGTGGAGCTTTGAGTTTATGTATTGATTTGCTGTGGTCTCCAATAGCACTGCAAAGAGGCTGACATCTTGATGGACATGTGTGTGTGTGTGTGTGTGTGTGTGTGTGTGTGTGTGTGTGTGTGTGTGTGTGTACATACTTCATGTGTGTGTGCTTGTGTCTGTGTGTGTGTGTATGTGTGTGTGTGTGAGTGCGTGGGTGTATGTGTGTGGGTGTGGATTACTGGCATGTGTCTGCTGCATGCAGCTGTACTTTTTTCACCTTGCACTGTGGGCACCACTAGAGGGCACTGTGGCAGGTCATTAGGGTTCGTCATCATCTCCCTTCTGCTGATGTTGTGTGCCGGTCAAAGTTGTCGAACAGAGTCCACAGGAGGCCATATCACCAGCATGTTTTCCGCAGCCTTCTCTTCTCTTCTCTCCTCTCAGCGGCCTCTAGTCCCCCTAAGCAGGAGCTAACGATTACAGAAACACCCAGCATTAGGTTACAACTCCCAAGGTGGTCAAGGTCGTACGATAGATAAGTGTGATAAGTTTCATCAGAAAACGTCAGATTCAGCACTTTTGAAGAAATAGGCATTTGCTGACGAGGGATGAGCCTTAGGCTTTGTGGAATTAAAAACAGAAAAGAGGAATTTCAAAACCAAGGGAAGGGGGGGAGAGAGTGAACATAAAAGAGAGAGATTCAGGGAGAGAAAGAGAGAGAGAGATAGAACATAAGACAAAGCTTGAGAAAAAAAAACAGGAAGTTGGTATGACAGGCGATTATTTGGCAATTGATATGAGCCAAGCATAATGTTTATGCTTTGTGTTGGCAGGGACAACGCAGATTCAAAACACAGATTATTGGCTCACTTTGTTGTCACACACAGGCATATTTCTTAGGAGGAGTTATGTCAGGATGAGATCATATGTGTTATTTGTGTATTTGACATTGCACTGTCCAGATATTGAAACCAGACATTCCAGTGTACAAGACATGTGCAAGTGCAACAGGTGTCTGTTCTTCTCTCAGCATACCAGCTCAGTGTACAAGAAGACACAACAACGCTTGTTCCTGCTGAGGAAACTCAGAGACTTAAAATGTTAAAAAGGACTTAAAATGTCCTTCACATAAGGACATTTTAACAGGTGTTCACAAATCACTTATCAAATCCATCCTTACTTTCAGTATTTCATCCTGGTTCAATTCCACCTCTGTCAAGAACAAAACTAAGCTATATGGGATCATTAATCAAGCATGTGAAGTAGTTGGCGAAAATCTAATCCAGCTCTCTGTATTACATACCCAAACAGTACAAAGGAACGGCAAGCACACCATAGCTGTACGAGTCTTTCCAGCTATTACCCATCAGGTCACCGTTACAAAGTCCCCTCCTTCAAAAAGAACATCTACCGTAACTCATTCATTCCCCCTGCTGAATTAGAACCCTAAACAGAAATGCCTCAACTGGCTAGTCCACCTTTTCCTTAACTTACTTATTGCACAAGTCACTTTTTTCTGGTCTTAGGAAATGTTTTATGTTTTTATTGTCCTGTTTTTGTCCTTGTCTGAGAGTCACGCCTAAGAGGATTTTCTGTCACAACAACAGACAATAAAGTTTTTCTGATTCTGATTCTGAAGGCCACAATGACTTCCCAGCCCCTTGTGTGTGAACTGTGACCGTGTAGTAATCTTTGTTTCTTAGAAGTGACCCAATAGCCTCATGTAGGGTTGGAGTATTGATTGAGCTCTCTTGTAGGGTACTTTGTAAGGTGCTTAGTTTGTGCCCTTGTGTAATTTGAGATTTGGGTGAATCTTTACATGAATTTGTATTTCTAGGTTGTGCATCTGAGGCCTAGTGGTTAGAGAATTGGTCTTGGGATCCTGATCTAGTAGGAAGAAATGGGGGTGCGGGAGTTAATAACTAGTGATCTTCTGCACCCTCATCCTGGGCTGAAAGTGCCCTTGAGCAAGTCTTCTAACTTCACATTAGACACATACACACTGTGTTATAACACATTGCATCAGGGACTGTAACTGAAACCCTGTACCTATATAACTGTAAGTAATTTAATGTATTTTCTACCTTGATCATCTCATGGTCATTGTAAAACAAAATTTGACTGAACATATTTATCTCACTGAATATCCATTCATCTGTGGTCAGAAAATTAGAAATTGATACTACAAGGAATTGAAAAGACTGGCCTGACAACTATTAATTATAAATAAAATTAATAATGGATGGACTTCATTATTTCTAATCCGGCTTATTAACAATTCCGGTACTGACTTAGTGAATGAGCTAAAACCACAGTGCTTGGAACAACTGCCAAAGACAATTATTTTGTATAACATTTTATGGGATATGAATATGTGCAGACATGTGCACATCTTAAAACATGATCCATATGTCTAGTCATAACACAGTTCTTCTTACGGATGTAATTTAATTTTGGTATGTTAAAATACCCTGCTGTGTTTTTGCCTGCAATGTCAATAATAACCTGTTACTTCATTGCCTTGGGCATATCACATATTATCTGGGTTTGTTAGCTCAAGCAAGCAAACAAGGAAGAGTTTGTGTCTTGTGACACATCAGCTTGCAGGACGTGGCAGACGTACTTGAGAACTGGGGTGAGATCGCAGACTTAATGCTGGAACAGCAGATTAGTTCCAAGAAGAGCCCCTGCTTCTAACTGCTTTGATTTTATTGGCACAGTTCCCGTCCAGTGGGACCTCCAAGGAGATTGGTTCTCTCTGTATGGTTTTATTTCAGGCCTCTTTAATAGTTCCTGTGGTTCCTATCTGGTACACAACAGGCCATTTATTTTTGTGCTAAGTGCTGTTTGGACAGCCGATGTCTTGGAGGGGGGGGGGCAGGAGTGACCTTGGCTTCCAGGTGTCTTTGGAGAGTCTGCAGAGTTTTCACAAGTCTGGGGTCAGGGGTCAAACCAGAGGAAAGTAACAAATAGGACGTGTGTGCGTGTGCGTGTGTGTGTGTGTGTGTGTGTGTGTGTGTGTGCACTTCCAAACAGTTGGCTTCTTGTGTGACACTGACAGACATAGCATGCACGTGTACTCGATGTGTGTTTGCTTGGGTGTGTGTGTGTGTGTGTGTGTGTGGATGATAGAGGAAATGAAACTTGACAATGTGTTCTTATTAGCTCTGCTTGAGCGTTGTGACATTGATGACACAGCCAGACTGACTGTGGTGGTGTCCTAGTTTCAATTCGGTTGTGCATGCATTGGAAAGCACACAGCACTCAACAGGGGAGTACTTTTAATAGAAGTACTTTAAATGGTTCTGCATGAAAGTGTAAGATTAGTAACTGATTATAATCATTTGAATAGTTGCAGTCCATTAGTGGTAATTTTGGTAACTGTTGTTTTTTGTAGATTTAGTTAAATTATTAGATGCATCACATTTGTGTCTTCATCTGAATGACCCCAGGAGAGAAATTAGATTGCCACAATCTCTGGATTAAAATCCCCTTTTTCAAATGCATTAGATGTTGACAAACAAAAATTATTTGTGCTTTTGTTACATCTAGCCTGGATTAATGTGATGCACTCTTCACTGCTTTGTAATGAGGCATCTCTTGCTTTGTTTACAACAAGTTGGCAATGATGCGGCCAGATTAGTAACTGGGGAATAAAAGAGGAGAGAACATTATCTCAGCCCAAGCAGCCCTATGCTGACTCCGGCGCATTACGAAGCCCATTATGACGTGGCATCAATTATGAGCAAAATCCTTAAATGGCCGCTCACCAGCTTATTATGTTGTGGATTACTTCTGACTCTCTTATGTTTTCAAACAAAGAGGGGGGATGTGCCTTGGCTTTTGTTGAACTGTCTAGTTTTGTGTTTTGTCTCCCAGGTGACCACAAATGTATATCATTTGTGACTGTTATTTTTTATTCTTAGTATATACCATGTATGTTCATTGTGTGTAAAGCAAGACCAAAGGCTGGATATTCTATGTGTCTTGCTGCTATTTATAATGAAGTATGTTTGCTATTAAACGTGCCGGAAAACTACAGTACACATACTTAAAGGAAAGGTTGCTGCTTAAGCTTCTATGGATGTTAATGTGCCTGACGAGGAACTTGTAGAATCTCACATCTTGTAGCAGAGTACTCGGAAAAATACTCTTACACTCATTCCATGAATCTCAATGTAGCCTCTTTCTATTCCTCAACCGCTGTCTGCTCCCTCCATCCACCAACCCCCCACCCACCTTCTGTCTCCCTGTCTGTCTGTATTCATCTCTGTCTCCGCCCATCTGTCTGTCTCTCTCGCTCTCTCTTTCTCTCTCGCTCTCTCTCTCACTCTATCTCGCTATCTCTCAGTCTATCATCCTCCTCCCTCTCTCTGTCTGGCTGTCTCACTCTCTGTCTCACAGATACACTCACACACAGTCACATTCACACATGGACTCCACAAAGGGGCCAAAGTGTTAGCGCCTTAAAAAAATCACCAAAGTTGCCCCTCTCCAGAGAGCACTTGCACTGTGGCCTTTGCCACATTGTTGTTGGGTCACTTAGAAGGGGCCAGAGGGGCCAGCCAGTTCCACACATGATACAGCTGGCCCCATGCCAGGGGCCTCGTCGGTACACAACTAAGCCCTCTGTGTCCACACTGACCCTGCTCCGTCTCTGGCTAAAGTGTCGAGGTCCGACAAACAAAACGAACGGTGTCCTTGGTTCTGCAGAGTAACCCTTCACCTACATACCCCAATGAAAGACATTTCCACTGGGTGGTAAAGAAAGACATACACTGTACGTGTGTTCTTGACTTCAGTTGGTTCACTTGTCCTTTCAGGCTTGTTTTGCATTCAGTGAGGTTTGAAGGTCAGTGTGGTGTTCGTTGCACCATAGAGCAACAGAATCTGTGGACATTTCTGTTCACAGCTATTCACAACTGCTTAGACAAAGAATTAAGAAGTGTTTTTTCAAGGACCTCCTACTGATTTTTCCATAAAGATGGTGTTGTATCAAGGCATTAACTCTGCAGTAAGCACAGGACAACAGCTGTGCCTGGAATCTTGGAACGGTTATGGTTTTTAACCTCAAGTCAAGTCAAGTCAAATTTATTTGTATAGTGCATTTCATACACAAAGGCAGTTCAATGTGCTTAACAAAAATAAAAGCAAAGGACAATATAAAAGCATAAAAGATAAAATAAGTTTAAAATATGTATAAGATAAGTAAAAGACATATAGTAAAACGACATAGAGTAAATCGAACTCTCTAACCCCATTGCACTGTCTCTCTCCCTGTCTGCCTTCCTGTCTGCCTTCCTGTCTGTCTCTTCCTGTCTGTCTGTCCCGCAGGAGGTCATCACTGGGTTCCTCTACAGCGTCCTCATCCTGGCCGTCTTCCAGCCCCTGCTGGACAGCATCGACCAGTACTACCTGGCCGGCTCCAACGCGGCGCTGGTCATCGTGGTGGTGCACGTGGGCCTGGGCCTGCTGGCCTTCTCGCTGGACACGTGGAGCACGTCGCGGGGGGACACGGCCCAGGCGCTGAGCACGGGGGCCGGGGCCGCCCTGGCTTCCCACCTCAACCACCAGCTGGGCCTGCAGCCCGACCCGCCCCTCTCCCAGCTGCCCTTGGTCCTGCCCGCCATGGACCTTCCCTTGCTGGGCCGCTCGCTGGCCCGGCTGCTGGTGGGGGTGGCGGTGCTGCTGGCCACGCGGGCCGCCATGAAGGCGCTGACCATCCCGCTGGCGTGCCGCGTGTTCGGGGTGCCCTCGGGTGACGTCCGGCGGGCGAGGCAGCACTCCGGCGTGGAGCTGTCCTACCGCTACCTGGTCTACGGCACCGTGTCCTTCAGCTGCGTCTTCCTGGTGCCCCTGCTCTTCGACTACCTGAGCCTCTCCTGAGTAGACCCCCGCCCCCCCTCACCACCACCACCACCACCACTACTACTAGTATCACCACCACTGTCACTCAATAAACACCAATAAACCCAATACTGACAAACACACACACACACAGACATACGAACACACACATCATCACTCCCAAACCTATTCCTCCCCAACCTGGTCAGATGCCTGCCATTTTGAGTTCATTCTGCTATAGCTTCCCCCTGGATGCATCCACCTCACCTCACCTGCTTCCATGTCCAGACTCTTTTATTGGTAGTGCGGCTCCTCCATTATATGCCTGATGGAATCAATACAGTCAGTCACATAGCGCAGACTCAGAGTGGGGCAATGGCCCCTTGGGACGTCGAATCGAGACAAAAACGAAATAAAAACAAGAGTGAAGACAAAAGCTGACTCAGCCAAAATACCCCTTTTACCCCTTTATAGTTTGAGAGAGCAGATTACAAGAAATGTTTGCAGTTGTTTTTTTTTTTTTTTTCTCTCCCTGTTTTTTGCTGGCAAGGAGCAGTAGGGCACAGCCTTCCCATAATAATCTGTTTCGTCTGCCAAAATCTGAAATTAAATGCGGTCTATTGCTTTACCCAACTGCTGGTATTGATTCTGGGCTAGACATGCCAATTTTGCCCACAGGTACATATCTCTGTGGAAGCTGCAGATATTGTCCTTATACCCTTTCTGAGTTGAAATAAGGGACCCCAATGGCCTCCTTGACTCCTTGCATACAACTTCCAGAGCTCCAGATCTGGAGTTTGGTTCAAAACTGATTCCCAAACACACACACATACACCAGCTGCTCTGGTATCACGGTTACATCCTACTACCACACCCCTCACCCCCCACCCTTACACACGCACACACACGCACGCACACACACGCACACGCACACACACACACACACACACACACACACACACACACACCACCACCACCACCTCCTCCATCTAAACCTCCGCAACCGCCTCTTTGAGCCAGACCTTTTAAGAGGCCATTTTGTTTTTTGATCCTATACATGTGAGGTGACCGCCCCCCTCCCCGGCTGCACTGTGCTGTCACGTCTGAGTCCTGTTTGTTCGACCAGATCCTTCCTCGATTCTGTCGCCCCCTCACACTCTTGCAGCCTCACGCCCATCCTGCGTCATTGTGTTGCTCAACCCCCCTCCCCCAAACACACACACGCACTATTACACACAAGCACACACACTACTCTGGACAATTGGACAATGTGCTGGCTCTCTGCCCACATTTTAAAACACTGGCTCTCCTGACATTGTTCATTCTAACCCCTCGTTCCACATACAAACACACACACCCACCCACACACACACACACACAGACTGCTTTGAGAAGGGTGTGTTAAGCATCTGCAAAGGGCCACTCTGCTGTGTATGGCTGTGTACTGTACATTCCCTCCTTTGTAGATACGTGTGGACCATTGTGAGCCTTTCGCCACATATTGTATTCTCCTGGAGCCTTCTAGTTCCTTTCAGTGGAAGCCAAACATGCGTGCTGTGGGAAATGGGAGACCTTTTCTGAAAGCAAGAGGCAATAATTATTTTTTTTTGTCACTTGTAAGCTCGAGAAAAAAGATGAGTTTGAATGGAGGATAAAGGCACTGGGGGATGGTTTCCGACTTCCTGGACACGCTCTGCAAGGGTCATATGATGAGAAAGAAGAAAAGGAACCAAGTGAGGCTAATTGCCGCACCAGAGGGTGTTCATGGGAAATGTAGTCTTCTCAGGCTCCTGCTCCATCCATGACAGGATAATGGGAGTCTTCTTAGGCCAAGTAACATCTTGTGTATTGTGGGCAGCTGCCTGTAGAAATAGGCCCTTGAAGTCTGTACACACTGGGTTTCCTGTACAAAATAGTTATTATGTTAATATGCTATGCTTTATGGAAAAATAGGCAACAATTTGAGCAGTTTCCCAACAGTAGTATTTTTATTATTATTATTATTATTATTTTACTTTTCTCAAATATCATGTGGATTGTGTCAATATGGTTGACCAGGAAATTCTTATATACTCTTTATATTTTTTTGCACAACATTTGTGTTATGTATGTGCTTTTATTAATGATCAGTATTTGTGTCCACAGTGATGTGTGCCATTTTACGTGATTCACTTTTTTTTGTTCTTCTTCTTATTTTTTTTCTTTTAAAAACTCCCTTGGTTGTGCCCAAGGTGCAACATGGACAGTATTAAAGTTGTGGAGACGAGATTATGAAGGAAATAATGATGATGATGATATATGATGGAAGTGTTTGTTGTGAGGACAGACACATGACCCAGCTGTTGTCCTCTCGCTTCTCCACACATGCACTCGTGCTGTGTGTTGTTTCTCATTTCTGGTCAGTGTCCAGCTGTTTGTGCGTGCTGCTCTCCTCCCTTCCCTTTTCCTTTCCCCTTCCCTTTCTTTATCTTCCCTTCCCTTTCCCAAAGCGTGCTTTCAGTCCTCATTAAGACAGCGACCATTTGGCATCTTTCTTGGTGTGTTCTTGTGCACTTTTGTCACTGTAGGTTAGTGATGCTGACCTATTCCTTCAAACTTGCAGGGACCCATCTGTGTATGGGTAAAAGTATTTGTGGACTAAATGCATTTATGGCTTCCAAAGGGCTACCTAAATGATCCATATATATAAATACACACACATATATATATATATAGTATAGTATACATATATATTATATCTAATGATTTTTTAAATGTATACTCAGATTGATGAAGATAATTGCAACACCAACTTCCGACTTCTGATCACAAAATAATGCCAACTAAAATGAGACCATGTTTCAACGCTGTTGTTTTACACATGTTGGTGGTTGTGCTAATTTTGAAAAAAATCCATGTTAATTGCCATTTTGTGTACATGTGTGTGTGAGTGTCTGTGTGTATGGGGGGGGAGAGTGAATGTGTGAGCATGTGGATTCGTGCTCACTCTTTTAAAGAGTGTATGTGTGCCAGTGTGTTTACTTTGAATATGCAAATTAGCAGTATTTGGTGAACTTTGTGGTAGGTGTGGACAGACCTTGTTAAAAAGTAAAAAAAAAACTACACCAGTCTCTCTGTTAGTATCCAATAAAATGTCATCTAAATTCTCTGCTGACATCTGCCATTTCTTATTGGTCCAGAAGCACCACCTCCCCACCCCCCTGTGCCTTGACACTGTCCCTTACGACCGCCCCAACTGTTCGGGATCACTGGGGACACACAGGCATTCTCTGTTTAATTCTGTCCTGCCACTGTCCATTTGTCATGTACAAATACAGAGCATATCTATTGTGTATATTGGTTTAGTAAATTCTACATTTGCCATAGATTTTCAGCAATCATTTCTTTTTTTTTTATTTACAAAACCATTTTTAATGTCTATGTGTAGACTTTTGCACTGCAAATCCAACAGTGTATATTTTACTGCCACGATTCTCCCCCAGTGTGTTTTATAATTGAAATGTAACACGGTTTTTCCTGATCAGATTGCCAGCATAAGTGAATGAGTTTGCACAAAAGGGCTGCCCCACAGGACGGGCACGCCAACTCTCTCTCTCTCTAGCTGTACAAGCACTGGAATTTCAGAAAATAAATGTTTGAAGAAGACCGTATTTATATATAGTCTGAAGGCCTGTTCTCCCTTGGGCATCTAAATATGTCTGAGTCTGTTAATCTCCTAGGAAATAGTTCAAAGGTTGTGGTCACAGTTTTTAAAAAACCAAGGCCGCAAGTCATGTAATTGATTTTCATGTGTGCTATCACATGTTAACAAATATGTCAGATAAAGCTGCTTAGCATAGCAGTCTTTTGATAAGCCATGGTGGTTTATCAAGATGTGATATGTCATCTTAAACCAGTGATTCTCAATAAGGCCCAGAGTCTACAAACCGTCTTCACATTTACAGAGTAGTTACCATTATCTGTCTCAGTGCTGTTTTGGTTTTTACTGGATAGATTGTTTTTTAAAGAGAATAGCAGACATTGTGTTCTCTGCGTATTCATCCTAGCAGATATAGTAACATCACATATATTATTGAGGATTTAATGAAACCATAAAACCTGACTGATCTACCTGTTTTATTCTTTTGTTAACAGTGGGCAAAAGATCGCCCTTTGTATGCTCTTGTTGGACATTGGGGTCCTTGAGTGTGGTTTTTTTTTTTTTTTAAATGTAACACCCCCATGTGGACCCCCCCCCCCCCCCACACACACACACACACACACATACCTTCCCCCCCTCCCAGCAATGTCTCGTGTGACCCCATGGTTGTGTCTTTATCAGAATAGATATGGCAACATGTTACAGAGATCAGGAGTTGTGGTGGGTGAAGGTTTAGGGGTTATTCTACCTGTACAGGTTTGTGTGTCTATGTTAACAAAACAGATGTGTGTGTCATCTATTCTGCTGTCTTGTTTTTGGGAAATGCTGAATAAAAAGAATTGCTAATTTTACCGCCTGGACTGCAGTCTGTTTAATGACTTTCAGCCTGTCTCCCCTTTTAAACAAATATGGTTGCTTTTTGGGCAAGGACAGTTTTTGGAGGAATCCATTCCCAAGAGTAGATTTCCAAATTAAATGTGCATCTCAAGTAGGCCTATTTCAAGAGCTGCTCACTGAGTCACCACTGGTCCGTGAAGAAGCCATGTGTTTGCACTTTGAGCATAATCTAACAGTGAGAGTTTATCTGTGTGTACTTTGTAGCACACGTTTCCCCTCTCTTTCTCACTCACACACAGTGATGGCCAGATAAATAGATGGTCTTAAGCGTGGCATGTTGACATGGACTTAAGAAAAAGGCCTCAGGTTCCACAACTGCATTCTTGTTCTCTCTCTATCTCTCTCTCTCTCTCTCTCTCTCTCTCCCTCTCTCTCTCACACACACATACACAACCGCCACCCCCCCCTCTCTCTTATAATCCTGAGGTTTTTAACCCGTAAAGTCAAGAGGTGTATCAAAATAAGACCAATTAATTAATGTGAGTTCTGATATATAGGCTAATATATAAAAGCTGCTATAATAGCTTAATTGATGCTTATATTTTTACTTTAATATCACACATCTTTTTTTGTTTACCATTGCTGTATATGACTGAGGTCTGAGTTAATGCGTAATGCCAATCCTCCCCGAAGGAAAAAATATATGGTGATACACTGACTGTAAAAACTACGGTGCTTCGCTGCCCCCTACCGTTGAAATATGACCACGTTGCTTCCACCGAACACAACTTGTACTCACATGCACTGAACAGTATACCGGTGAACGTGTGCTGTAGATTACATAGTTGCGTAATATATTGTTGCCATCCATGCATTGAAGCGGGCGAAACTTTTAGTATTTCGCCATATAATAGATCTGATAGATAGCTTTATAGGTACACAGGAAACCCTATTTTCTAACACTTCATTAAACATTACAGTTGCGACCAAATAGTCCACATCTCCTTTTATTTAAGCCTTCAGTCTCAGCCAATTTCTTACGTAATAGGCAACATGTTCTTTTTGAAGTCTCTACAGCAGTATTTATGTTGAAGCCGTTCGTAAAATAAAGTCGTGTGTGTTTTCAGCCATCTTTTAGCACAATATAATCATGTTCTATATAACTACCGTCGGCACATTATCATGGAATGAATTCATGTACTCCACATTGTCGCAAGAAACACAGCATTTTAGCGTTTGACTGGTGGTGATCTGTCTCAGTCGATATGCATACAACCAATCTTGATTGTCCATGTTTAGAGCAACCTGATGGAAGGATACTACAGCCAACCACTCGCGTCTACATAATTTTGAACAACCAACCAGTAAGAGGTCCCTCCATAACAATCTTAGCATGTTAGGATGATCCTCTGTTATGAGCAAGTATCAAGCAAACCATGTATTTGGGGGTTGAAATATTCACAATGGAGTGATGAAACCCAATTCTTGGCTGAAAATAAAAGGAAAAAATATATCTAAGTCATTCTGCAGAGTGCTTTACAGTTAGATGGATTCTCTACAACTGGGATGTACCTAGAAATCTTTGTCGGGATAACACGAAGCCCAGCGAATGCTGTTATTCATGCAGTCTCAGACTAGGGGGATTATTTCGTCTGGGTAGCGAACTAGCTAGTGAGCTAGCACGCTAATGTTGGCTTGCCAGAGGTTGGTTCACTGGCTGGCCGGTACGCGTGAACTGTGCCATCTACAAAGGACAAGGTAACTTTTTAGGATCATCCTTGTCCCACGAAGAAGCAAGCTGTAGACACCCTAATTAGGCGTTAGCTAGCCTTCCAGCTAGCTAGCTAGCATCTTTACACGGGACTGCTCCATACAAGTAGTAGCTAGCTGCTGTACAAGCTAGCTACCACCCCCACACGGCATCGACAACAGGAAAAAACAGGTAAACAACGACATCTCTTTGTGCACTCTTGTGATTGAATGAGCACGGGGTTTCTGTTTGTTCTGAAATATGTCTACATATAATGCACAGTTGGGATAAATGTTTCCGCAACTGACTAGGATTCACCAGTGCTACCTTCGTTAGCTTAGCCAGTAAAGTTAACGTTAGTTGCTAACGTTGACTTTAACGAGTCTTGCTAACGCTGGCTCTTTTGCCTGAGTTTTGTTACATTTGAGTCGCTAGCAGGCTAATGTAAATAGATACCAAAGCTACTTGTGTACGTCAAGTTACGTCGAGAAATGTTAGTGAAGCTACATTCACTATCCAACCCAGCTTTATGTATGCCAAGATGTTATTTTCTATTTTCGCACGTTCCTATGTACCTAGTACAAGTCGTACTAATCAGAAACACGGCATAATGTCGAAGACTGCATTGATCCGGGGAACAAAAAACTATTTCCAGAAAGTTGTGTCGTGATTGCTAACGTGAAGGGGCTCGCTAGCAATGTGGTTGTGAATGCAGTGTTTCAGTTTAATCGTTTTGGAAGCAATAATGCATGTGTTTTTTATTCTGCGCTATACTCAATGTTGTCCAGGTTTATTTTTGTAGCATGCCTCAGAATTGCTTATGTTTGTACTTGGAAGGAATATGGTGTTAGGAGCAATTAAGCACTGAGCTAGCAAACCTCAATTGGATACACACGACTCAAATACAAATCATCCAAGTTACTGTTCACTCAGCTAAATGTCGACAGGGAGCTTCCGTCAGTGTTGCTGATTAGCTCAGTTAGAGTTGTTTTATCCAAAAGTTGTCAAACCTGCATAGCCATACTGGCATTTGACTTTTTTAACAGTTGAGAATACTGTTTTTATTCCAGTGCACAATGTCCTTTAACGTAGGCCTCCATGTTAACTTCACGCTTGAGTGCTGTCAGATCCATTCGGCCTTGCTGGTCAGATGGTTTAGAAGTGGGAGTGAGTTAGATCATAAAGAAATAAAGTTAATAATTTGTTTCGTTGATTTGACACAAACAGTTTAACTGAATACGTACTTACATACTTAGCCAAAGTTTAGGTCAGGTAAGTTATGTTGGAGTGGACTGAACTGCATCTGCTTTGGCCAAACCACTATTTTCCCTTTGGTATTCTTCTGAGATTTCATTATTTTTTTCACTTGGATGTATTGGACTGTTTTTCTTGTATGTGTGGTTAAAAAAGCTGTTTTACTGTCAGTCTATACCATCAATGTATCTCTTCCGGGACACTTTTCTGTTGTCTACTTTTGGCAAGGCCTGCTTTGTCACTTAAGTGTCAATGATTGTCAAACATGGTTTATGTTTGAAAGATGTTTACAAGCACAAGATATTAAAAAAGATGGCTCACTGTATCTTAAAATGGCGTTACCAGATCCTTGTTCTTTAGTAACTAAAATTTAGTTAACTGGCTCTAAACTGACTTGGACACACACACACACCGTTCCCACTGTTGACCAGACCAAAGTGACAAAATGATATTGTGTAGAGTTCTGAATGCAACACTGTGTGCTTTTCCTAATTCAGTTAAAATCAGCTGCTTCTTGTTTTTTTTAAGCTGTTCTGCAGGGACTGATTTGTGGTTTGTGCGTTAACAGTTCTCATGATGTTGCATTGTGGTCCTCCACACTCCATAGGCACAGCCAGGCCCTGCCCGTTGAGTATCACTTTCACTACACAAGTATCACACATATTGACAGCATGTCACCGACAACACTTATATCAGTACAGTGTTCCCCCTTCGGCTTCTTGTAATTTGATGACCTGTTAGCTGAGATGGTCCTCATCTGTACTGTAGCCTATATCTGAATGAGTTGCACAGAGTTTTCCAAACAGCTGCAGGCCTTTAGCTTAGCTTTCACCCATGGTCAGGTTCAGCCACATGTGGCCATAGCTGTCAAAGTCCTGTCTGTGTACAACTGTCGTTAAAGGCCGAGCTGCTTAGTCAGTACTCCCGAGACGAGATTCACTTTCTTTATCTGTTTGATATGTATTACTGAACATGATGGGCTGCAATCATCCCATAGTTTCAAAGTCCCAAACCAAAGTTTTAGCCTACTCACCAAAGGTAAAATAGAAAGTATTAACAAAGTGCATTGCTCCGTTAACTGGTGGTGATGGTGTGGATTGGCTGTATGAAACTAACGCATTTCAAAAATGCAAAAATGTTTCTGGTATTTTAAGAAACTAGCAGGCTAACAGGTTCAGTACTGTGCTTACAGAACCCCTGTGCTTACCATCCCTGCCTAAGGCAACAGTTCAGGATGGACCATTCCTCTCCACAACAACAGCAAGCGCCACCACCACCTCCCCACATTTCCCCTGCTGCCTGCCTCCTCTTATCAGATTGCTGCTTATTGTCTTTAACTTCCTTCAGCCGAGGAGTAGCGTCGGGGGTCTCAAGCAGCAGAAGTACGCACACACACACACACACATGCACAGATACATACACACGCATATGCACACACATATGCGCATACACACACATGGATATACACACACACACACACACACACAAAACCTAACATGGGCAGAGGTGGAGTGTGGAAGCGAGAGACAGGCCAGGGCCCTCACCCCCTGCACCCTGCCAGAGGCTGGACTCAACTCTGCTGCTGCTGGGAGCAGACTGGTGCTCTGTTAACCTGACAGCCGCATAAACACGGATCTGGTGAACAAAGTGCAGATGGCCCTCAGAGATACACAATTTCCAGATTGGAAAACATTAAAAGGGCTCTGCTGATAAATTTTAATGTACACTGTAGTGTGTTTTTTTCCAGAAACCTTCTCTGAACAAGAATGTCAAGTATGCCGGTGAGATTGTTTGTTTGTGCTCGGCAAGAGCTGTGTTGCTGCTGTGTTCTGTTTAGTCTGTGAAGGTTTCTTTTCAGGTAGTTCCCAGTAAATGTATAGCTCATGGTAAGGTTTATTTTTTTCCTTTTTACCTTTTCCATTTGGTTCATTTAGTAACCACTGGTATCTTGAGTGTCTTACTATACAGTTAGATGACAATACAATCATTAACCATAACTGGGTCTAACCTGTAGCTATTTGATAAAGTAAATCTTTTGCAGTGGATTGCATTGGTATTTTACTCAATACACCATTCAGCTTAAAATATGCCACAGGCCCCCACTGCTCTTTCTTTTTGTTTGCTTGTTTGTTTGTTTTTGCATCAGACATAATGATCATGGCGAGTGGATGAGTGTAGACTTGGTTGCAGACCCAGTCCTGCAGCTCTCTCTCAGCCCGATTTACTGCACACTCACCCTTCCTCTGTTCTTCTTTAGCCCTGATCAGTGTTGGGTCCACTAAAGATAAAAACCAGGGTGTATCAGCCCATGGCATGTATTCTAGGCACACCCTGGTTATATCATGTTTTTCTTTTTTTTTTTTCTCCTCCGCCCTCCCTGTGCCACTGGCCCCGACAGCCAGGACATGGAGAAAAGCTGATTTCCACCACTTGCTCCTGCACTCTGATGCACCCACCCGACTGCCAAACACCTCTGCCCCTGTGCAGCACTTGGCTGCTCCATGGCGCCCAGCCCATCCAGGGCAGATGTGGATCTGTGACTCAGCTTAGAAGGAGCTGTGCAGTGGGGGTGGGGGTGGTGGTGGAGGAGAAGGGGGAGGGGCAGAAATGTCCAATGATGACTTCCTGTCAGTGTCAGTCGCGGGTGCTCTTAATCCCCTCTGCGGTCGCTAGAAACTCAGGAGGCGGGGCGTTGGGGGGTGGGGGTGGGGGGGGCTTACATAAGTAGGAGAGCCACCGGCTGCAAGGTTCCAGCCCGTTGCATCTCGGCACTACTGGCCAACTCTACCCACAGCCCAGCTCTCTACCGGCCCCCCTCTCGCTCTCTCTCTCCCTTCCTCCCTCTCTCCTTAGCCCAGGCTAACCCACCAGTGCATGCAGCACAGCACACGCCCACTGTCCTCAAAGGAGCCATCCACCCTATCGCACGCCCCCACCCCACCCCACCCCACCCCTCCCAGGAACGCTCTGTGCAAGGATGCCCCCTGGCAAGGACTGATGGAGGGCCAAGCCCTCTTATGAGTGTTAATTTATCACACAGGGTCAGCTATAGCTGGAGGAACAGAGACATTTTTTTCCTCGCCTCTTTCTCTCTCCTTCATCCTTTCTACCTTTTTTCTTTCCTCTGTCTGTATTCTTTTAAGTTCTGTTTTCTCTGTGGACATTATTTCCTGGACTGCTCTGGCACGGTCATGCATATTCCTCTGATGTAAAAATGCAATCTGCAGAGCCTGTTTTTAATGACTTTTGTTCATAATTCCCGAGTCACTAATGCAATTGAAGAGTGGCCTGCAGGTAGGATTTGTGCCCGTGTGTGTTCCTCTGTGTCTGCCATTGGTCTACGGTGTTGCTTGGGATTGAGTGAGCGATGGCATGGGACCTTGCAGTCACTACTGGTGTCTGGTTTAGCTGACTGTGTGTGTGTGTGTGTGTGTGTGTGTGTGTGTGTGTGTGTGTGGACGCTCCTCATGTGTGTCTGGCAGGTTGCGGTGTAAAGAGAGCAATGGTGTGTGGCAGTGATGGATGCCCTTCACATGGCGTCACTCGTCTCTCACTACCGCTTCTTTTTCTTTTAAACTGGTCTTCAGTATGCAAGTTCCTAAACACACACTTCAGGCCCTAGTGTATGCTACATCTATGGAAAACTTAGTACAGAAAATGTCGACCACCTAATCATTCAGGTTAAAGGGTGAGATATCCATAGAACAGAATTGCTCATGTGAGTGTAGGAAAGCTGTCCAGCAAAATGAAACACACACACACTCACCTATGAAGAGTGTTCTATGTGATCTTTGATCTGTGATGATGTTTTATTGGCTACAGGATGTAGTTTGGGATCACGTATCCTTAAGCTTATTCTTTTACAACTTGGCTGTCACATGCTATATGTTTAGCACTTACTGAAAAATGTGGATGTGATCATACAGTTCTTCCTTACTGGTATGATTTGAAGACTGACTAGAGGTGTCAATCGCTTCTTCAGAAAGTAAAAACCTTTCCATGTATTACCTTCTGCCTGTGCACCTAAAGCATTAGCTGATCTACCTGTCTGATGATTTGTGTGCTCATTAGGATCAGCTGGTTCAAATGTCAGGGGTTTTACTAGCCTACTACTAGCCTACACTTCATTTCGTACAGAGGGTCTGGCTGTGCATAGAACAGAATAGCGGATGGGAGTGTAGGAAACACACACATTCATGTGAAGATGCACACTTGCACAGTTGAAGTGTGAAGAGTGTTTCATGCGAGCTTTGATTCAAATCTTTTTATTGTCTACGGGGTGTATTTTAACACTTACGACAAATGTGAATGTTATCCTACAGTGCTTTCAGATGGCTATAATTTGAAAGACTGAGTCCCTGTTCTCCCTGTGCCCTTCTCATGTCTGTGTGTGTTTGTCCTTGTCCCCTTGTTGATCCAGAGGGACATGTCGTCCACGCAAGCCGGACCGCCGTCGGTGGACAAGGTGGACGGCTTCACGCGCAAGTCGGTGCGAAGATCTCGACAGAGGCGGGCCCAGAGCTCGTCCCAGTTCCGCTCCCAGGACAAGCCTATCGAGCTCACCCCCTTACCGCTGCTCAAAGGTGCGCTTTCCTTCCGGAAACATCCAGAGTTGCTGAAATTAGCCTTTATTAATAATTATATAGCCAATTAAAAATTACTTTTATTGAGCCAGTTGTTTTCTTTTTTTTTTATAGGAGGGGGACTTTTTATTTTTATCTGTGGTGATAAATGTGATAATTGTAATACTAACTTACATCTTATATAGTGTATATATTGCAATTCCTAGCAGTGAAGTTGATTTATTTAGCACCATGACTTCGTGCATGTCTCTGGGTGCTTCACAGGGTCCAGCTTGAAGTGAAATTTGGTTCTCTGAGAGCACAAAAGCAAAGGAAAAAAAACTTTGTCCACAAAAATCGTAACAAAAACTGCAAGGTTGTGGAGGGACTGTCTACATGTAGACTTCATTAAAACAAACCTACACACAATGCCCTTTCATAATATGGACAGATGGTAGCCTGCAGAATACCTTCCAATGTGGTGGTGGTGGTGATGGTGGTGGACAAGACTGAAGCCTGTGAGCTCTGTTGATATCTCCAGTAGTGAGCTCAGACTATCAGGTGGCTTACATTTTAGCAGATGTCAAAACGTTAGATTTACAGCCAAGGCATCACTTTCCAAGAAGCTCCTCTAGAAGGAAGGAAGACACCTGTGCAATTTATGCCCATTCCTGAAAGGCCATTACCCTGGAATCTGGTTTACCATAAAAAAAGACTTTATTAATCTTGCTCGTCCACTATAAAAGTATCATAAAGAAGGGTTAGGACCACACCCGTTTGATAAGGCTTTTACTGCTGTTACCCACTGGGTTTGCCAGATCACCCTTACCTCATGCCCAGCCTCACATCCAGGAAGTTACGCTTACACAGCCAAAGTCAGCTCCTACTCTTTAGGTCAACTTCAACTAAACTTAAGTTTTCCGTTAGGATCTTCGCGCATAGAGTGACTACACACACACACACACACACACACATACCAAAGACACACCCAGACACACCTACACAGACACAAAGAGCACCTTAAGACATAACACCCATATTAAAACACATAGTGGTAAAAGAATGCTGAAAGTCAATAAATAATACCTCCTTACTGGAGGGAACACAAATAAATAAATTTGAAATAAGTTTTAAAAGACCCCAGTGTTTAAAACGATACCTTCATGTTGGGGGTTAACTAGGTAAACCTTACTTGTTGCTTTACTTGTGGCTCCCAGTGTGAGACTGTGTGTGTGGAGGGAACTGTAGTGCACTTAACTGTTAATGACGGCTGATGTCCCCCACACGTGGTGGTTGGGCTGTTTATGTATCAGCTACACCCCCCAGTGTGAGGCTCCTAAAGCAGCCAGTGAGTGAGTGGCCAGGGCAGGTCGATAAGGGTGTAATGAGCGCCAGCGCGCTGGCGAGTCTCTTTGGTGTCGGTATCAGCAGGTGGTTTGGATCGTCATACGACACTGATTGCGGAAGCCACTTGACTTGGCATGGGGTGTAGTAGATGGGTGGATGATGAGACAACACACACACTCACTCACACACACTCACACACACTCACAAACACACTTTTACGCATACAGGCAATACTCTCACACTACAGACACTCTGAGAATGCAGACGGACCAGCGTACACAGAAAAAAGAGTGTTTGTGTTTGCAGACTGATGAGGGCATGCAACCCTGCCTTTTTATTCTCAATCCCTGTTATTCATTCTGTCTTTCATTCTCTCTCTCTGACATATACACGCAGGTACGCACACATACATTAAGACGTGTGCGTACAGGTACACAAACATTCTTATGCATACAGACATAACTGTATACGCACACAAACAAAGCCAGACACATTGTATTTATTTATTCATGCGCAGACACGAGGAGACCTCACCCATTCACACAAACGGCACACGCTCACACATGCCCACACAATCTATACATCTCTCTCTCTCTCTCTCTCTCTCTCTCTCTCTCTCTCTCTCTCTCTCTCTCTCTCTCTCTCTCTCTCTCTCAGTCTCTCTCTATCTCTCTCTGTCTGTCTATCTCTGTCTCTTTTTGTCAATCTCCCTTGCTTTCTCTCAATTTATCCCCCCCTCTACTCTCTGAAATACATGCCATCACAAATGCTGTCAGTGTCTCCACAGTCTTCCCTTAAACAAATCGCTCAGGATACTCTTTCTGTTTCCTCTCCTGGACACATTGCATGATGGTGCGTTTTCCAGCCCACAACACAAGCGCTTCTTCTATTTTAGGCCAAAGATCAGGCTGCCCATCCAAGTGAAAGGTATTCGAACACACACAGGGACGTGCGCGTGCGTGCGCCCCTGTCACTTGGATGTGCACACACACCACACACACCACACACACCACACACACCACACACACCACACACACCACACACACCACACACACACCACACACACACCACACACACACCACACACACACCACACACACACCACACACACACCACACCACACACACACACCACACACTCACACCCTACACACACACACCACACACACACCACTATCATTGCCATGTCAAGGTGAAGGAGTTAAGGAGTCGAGCGGAGGCTATGAGGTGCATAGGACTCAGGCTCAGCACAGCTTCCTGCATCAGTTTGCTTGATGTGACTCTTGGTTTTTTCCACCCTGTATCACCTCAGTGGGGCTGTGTAATCCTGGCTGTGAGAGCACAGCACATTCACAAACCTTAGCAGTAGAAAGAGAAGAATGGAGGGAATGACAGGGCTTGGGCCAACTGAAGTGGCAAGTACAGGAAATGTATGGGTTTGTTGGAAAAAAATAAAAAACAACAAAAAAGCACATATATCATCTCTAACTAGCATTTAATCTATTTTATTAATGCACATTTTTGTTATTTGGCGAAGACATTTAAGCTGCTGATAAGCACCTTGTTCAGCCAAAGCCGAATCAATATAAATGCACTTAACTGATATCCAAATAAAATGAATGAAAACCTGACTTCTGTGATTATCAATGAAGTCACATCAAAACTGTTTTCTTTTTTTTTCTTTGTTGTCCACACAGACGTGTCTGCGCAGGAGCAGCCAGAGCTCTTCGTTAAGAAACTGCAGCAGTGTTGCACACTTTTCGACTTCATGGACACGCTGTCCGACCTCAAGATGAAGGAGTACAAGCGCTCCACCCTCAACGAGCTGGTGGACTACGTCACCGTCAGCCGCGGCTACCTGACCGAGCAGACCTACCCCGAGGTGGTCAAGATGGTAAGGAGTCCGAGTCGGAGACAGCCACAGTCTGTTAATCAGCAATAGGGTTTTCAAGCCGCGTCGCTAGTGCACTAGTGTAAGTAAGTCTATTATCGGGTGGGTGGTTAGAGAAATTTCGACGCCAAATCATTACAAAAAAAATACCGCTATACGTTCAGTTACTCAAACCAAATGTTTGTGAGAACTGAATTGGGCTGTTTTCACTGTGAGAACTTTTTGAATATACTTGGACACACAACAGAACACAGCACAGAATACAATGAGCCATTCTGAATAGCCATGGCTTGAGTTTCAGTCAGTGGGCACAGAACCCTGTGATGAACAGCTGGCCATAGATTAGAGAATTACTGCAAATTGTTATTATATTTACATGGATTATATTCATGTTCACATTGACTTGTGTGAATTCATGTGGACCAAATTGGGTGTTCTGCATTGTGCCAAAACAGTATTTCTCCTTACACATCGCACATTTTCGTGAGCTATGACATTATTAAAGTTATTGCTGGCATGTTAATCCCTTTCAGAAAGGGGTTCGGAGTGTGGACCACCCACGCCTCTGCAGGGGTGGTATTATAGAGAGACCAGTTTGACAGAGAGTTGGTGGCCAAAAGTATAAACAGACCCCACACTGTAAAAACAGCCGCTTAGAGACTATAGTTACCTCAGACATGAAAAGTCTCAGAAGGGAATAAAATGTCATCCTGGGTAGTGTGGAGTTGAACCCTGGCTGACATTTGGTGACACCACATCACTATACTGGTTTGGCGAGTCTTGTGTTTGTGTGTATGTGTCTCTGTGTGTGTGTGAGAGAGTGTGGCGGTGTGTGTGTAAGAGTAAGTGTGCCTGCCTGTGTGTGTGTGCCAGCTGGATGTGATAAAAGCAGTCAGCTGAAACCACTGCCTGTGCCTACTCTTTAATTCACTGCTGACGTATTTCATTTCATATCTCCCTACTCTCTCTTTCACTCTCTCTCGCTCGCTCACTCACTCACTCACTCTTTCTCTCTCTCTCTCGCTTGCTCACTCACCCGCTCTCTCTCTCTCTCTCTCTCTCTCTCTCTCTCTCTCTCTCTCTCTCTCTCTCTCTCTCTCTCTCTCTCTCTCAGGTGTCCTATAACATCTTCCGGACTCTTCCGCCCAGTGACAGCAACGAGTTTGACCCTGAGGAAGACGAGCCTACATTGGAGGCCTCCTGGCCTCACTTACAGGTGACAAAACGGACACACGCACACTCACGCATATGCTCATTCACTCATTTTTACACACAAACACCCAGCACAGACAAAAATGACAATGTACATACATATACTTATTTATTCAAAGAACATAGTCAGTCCCAACAAACACTGCCTGTCAAACTCCTGGTTTATTCTGATGTGCGTCACTCTGAAGTGGCTGCTAATTTGTCAGGTGTTTGTTTCACAAGGGATGTGTGTGAGTGTGTCTGTATCAGTATCACTAACCCGTGACTGAACCAGGGGTGGGTAGCAGGAACCCTCAGCCTGACTTAAGACTCCTAAATGTTGCTTGACTGAGCTGACCAGCTGCTCACTTATCTACCCCCTTTCTCCATCTCCTTCTCTGCCTCCTTTTTTCCATCTTTATCCCTCATTCTCACTCCTCTTTTTCCTTGTCCCTTTTCTTTTTCTTCTCTCTCTCTTTCAACCCTCTCCTTCCACCCACCCCTGCCCCTCTACAGCTGGTCTACGAGTTCTTCATCCGCTTCCTGGAGAGTCAGGAGTTCCAGCCCAGCGTGGCCAAGAAGCACATAGACCAGAAATTTGTCCTGCAGGTGAGGGGCCCAGACAGGGTGGACCACATGCCAAGAGAACACCCCCCCCCCCCCCCCCCCCCCCACCACCACCTCCCTTCACTCGCCCAACACCACACACATAAACACACATACGTCCATATGCACGCACACACACACATAGACTTACACTTACACTCACAAGCATAAAATACGAGGTTTGCACAGGCACTGACAGGTTTTTGGAGAAAGGAACGGTGGTCCAAGTTGACAAGGTGTTAGGAGAGGAGGACAAGGTGTTACGAGCTGTCAGACAGAATAATTGGAGGGTAATGGGATGAGTACAGGAGTTTCACAACGACTTTCTGCAGATTAATCATTAGCAGTCTGACACCTACTCCGGAGAGTTGGTGAGAGCCCCCCCTGGTGGAGAAATAAACAGTAGAGCGAGATGAACCTAATTGTACAGTGTTTTTTTTTTTTTGTTTACCTTTGTTGACCAATGCATATTCAAATTGACTTGTAGTTATGTAGTGGGACCTTCAGTCTATTCCTGTTTTTCATTTATTGACGCATGTTAATATTTAAAGTGCCTTAAAACACGAATAGATACTGTTCCATAGTTACTTACAAATGCTGAAGTGTCCTCAAAGGCAGTGCGAATATGAAGCTCTTGTGTGCAATTTACGTGTGTTGAGATATCTGACAGCAGAAGGCTTGCTGGGAGGAGAGTAGGCACAAGAAGATGTTAGGAGTTAGACAGGTGAAAGAAGAAATCATGACGTAATGTAAAAAAGGTGAGAGCAAGAGAGAGAGATAGAGATGGGATTAGACCCGTGATCCCAGGGGCAGTCGGTAAACCAGTGCTGTTTGACCAGGTCCATATAAGGACTTGAGTTGTTATGCCTGGGCCAGGAAATGACCTTTAGCTCATGAAAGTATTGGACACATTCATGCCATCAACATGCCTAAGATGAGTCAGGGTATTAGTGGAGCTTTTTAGATGCATTTTTTGTGAAGATGGTTAAACAGGGGAATTTACTAAGTATTGCAACAGGTGTAGCTGTGCAAGAGGCCATTTGCATTTTTTCACATACATTTTTGCCATTTTTTTCTGTTCTTCTTAAGACTCTGTCCACATAGTTCCTAAAACTTTCCTTAGTCATCAACTGATTTTACCTGCATCCTTGAGCACCTCTGGTCCTTTTGCAGTTAAATACATGGTGGCAACAGTTACCTTCTGACATTCCCAGCACTATCTCAGAAAAAAAAAAACACATTCCTCTCCCTGTTCTTCTTCAACCCTTCACTCACTCACTCACTCACTCACTCACTCACTCACTCACTCACTCACTCACTCACTCACTCACTCACTCACTCACTCACTCACTCACTCACTCACTCACTCACTCACTCCGTCTCCCCCTCCCCCCTCTTTCGCCTGTAGCTGCTGGAGCTGTTTGACAGTGAGGACCCTCGTGAGAGGGACTGCCTCAAGACGGTGCTGCACAGAATCTACGGCAAGTTCCTGGGCCTGCGGGCCTTCATCCGCAAACAGATCAACAACATTTTCCTATGGTGAGCCCCGGCCTCTTCTTCCACTCTGCATGTGTTCTGCCCTGAAGCATCTGAAGTTAACAACTGTGGTTAATATGCACTTGTCCCTGTCACTGATTGATTGTGTGTTCTGTTTTTTTTCTCTCTTCCTCTCTTCTATTTATCCTTTTTGTCAAACTATCTCTTGATTGTAACATCTCCATATATCCATTTCACTAACTCTCTTATTCCCTTTCCTTTCTCTCTCTCTCTCTCTCTCTCTCTCTTTCTCTCTCTGTCTTTTGTCCTCATTTCTTTTATCTCTCCTCTACTCCTCTCCTATTTTCTCCCCTCTCAGTTTTGTCTATGAGACGGAGCATTTCAACGGTGTGGCGGAGCTGCTGGAGATCCTGGGCAGGTGAGTGTTTTTCTGCCTCTTCGTTACCGCCTCACTACGGCTCCCTCAGGTCTTCACCTCCTGCTTTCTCTTAAAAAAGAGTCATTTTAAAAAGCTCTCTGCAAAACACCCCTCCGCCCTCTCTTAAATCCCCCCTTCCTGGACTTTACAAACGGATACATTAGTAAGGCGATACAAAACAGCCTGACAGCGATCTTTAGCAGGCGTCTGTCAGAGAGTGTGTGTGTGTTTCACTGGTGCTCTCCCAGGCCGAGGAGAGGGGGAGTCTGTGTAGAGGTGCGAGGGGCAGCCCCGTGCACCACCGGAAGGCTAAAGCGCACTGTCTGAGCCGAAGCCAGAGCTAGGGAGGAAAGCTTGTTTGAACTGTCATACAGCCTTTTGTAATATATCATTTTTTTAGTATTTCCATGTCATTTATATATATTTTTTTCTTAATAATATCTACTGAGTGTAGTTTTGTTTAAACGAATTATTCTTGGACTTTTGTAATATCATTTTTATATGTAGTGTCATTTTTATATATGTATGCATTTTTAGTAATATCTACTGAGTGTAATTTTTGTATTAATTCTACATCTGCAGTTTAGTGTTTGGTTTCTGACCAGTTTCAATATATAATAATTTGTTTGCGCACAATGATGATGAGTATTGATAAGCTGTCTAACGGGTCAGATACTAAAGAGATTGTTACTGGTCACGTTGTCAGCCGTAACTGTGTTGAGGGAGTGAATGAAGTCCCTTGTCGGAGCACAGCACAGTCATCTCACTGTAATCTGCTTACGATGACAGAATCAGATAAATGAATCACTGTGGTTGTGGGGGGAGTGACTGATATCAGTACTGTTTGCACTCACAAAAGCTTGTGTGTGTGTGTGTGTGTGTGTGTGTGTGTATGTATTGTGTGTGTGTGAGAGAGAGAGTGTATGTGTGTGTGCGCGCTCACCTCCTATGTGTTTTTCTCTTGTCCCTCTCTTTCTCCCTCCTCAGCATCATCAATGGCTTCGCTCTGCCGCTGAAGGCCGAACACAAGCAGTTCCTGGTCAAAGTCTTACTGCCGCTGCACACGGTCAAGAGCCTGTCACTCTTCCATGCACAGGTATGTGAGCCCCTAGTGCCCCTGTCACTCTTCCATGCACAGGTATGTGAGCCCCAGGTGCAGGGATCAACCTCCGTGTGCTTTTTAGAGGAATCGAAATTACGCCTAAGGGCTTAGGATGACCGAGAAACTATTTTTGGATTTGGATTTTTGGATGAGCTATTTTTGGAAGAGCTATTTTTGGATGATGTTTTTTTTCACTGATGTTAAATCATCATATTTGGCTTTTACAAAAAAAAAAGACATCTTTATCAAACAGTAACTTCATGTGTAGCAAGCCACCTGGGAACATTCGTTGTTTTAAAACCATCGTAAACTCTCTGGTTAAACTGTATATGTCTACTTTCTTTCCTTCCTTCCTTCTTTCTTTCTCTCTCTCTTTGTTTCTTTCTTTCTCACAGTGAATCTTTACCTCTTTGAGGCACTAGTAGTAAAGCCTGTAATTGTTGTAATTGAGTAAGCCCTTTTTTTTTATCTCTCCCCTACAGTTGGCCTATTGTATTGTACAGTTCTTAGAAAAGGACCCAGAATTAACAGAACCAGTAAGTATCCTTATTTATCAGACAAACTCTAAACGTCAACCATATTGTGTTAGTCCTCTTCATCAGTCTGGGTCATGTTTTTTCCACAGGTAATCAAAGGCTTGTTGAAATTCTGGCCCAAAACCTGCAGTCAAAAAGAGGTAAGGGTACAACCTGCGTTCCGCCAATGACCATCCACTTCCTGCTGGCCAGCGGTTAACATTTCTGTAGGACCTTGTATACATGTCTGTTTTTTTTTCTTTTTGATGGTTGAGTTAATTTAGCTTTTTTTCTTCATGTGAACAGTCGGCAAGTTTGTCAACATGTCAGAGGCAGTGCCCATCTGTAGCAGAACCCTCTGTAAATTCGCTGTAGTAGTGCAGAGTATTTAGACTGGTGATGCTAACGTATGGCATTATGTTGATCCGACACTTAGGTTTATTAAATGCCTCAGTGCACATAGTAGGGGTGTTTGTGTATATGTGTATTCCAGTGTATGTGTGTGTAGTGTGCTGACTTATGTGTGATGTGGTTGTCATCTTGCAGGTGATGTTTCTGGGAGAGCTGGAGGAGATCCTGGACGTGATCGAGCCCACCCAGTTCGTCAAGATCCAGGAGCCGCTTTTCAAGCAGATCTCCAGATGCGTGTCCAGCCCACACTTCCAGGTCAGGACCTCTTGCCTGCCACCACATCCCTCAAAATCAAAGATGGAGTTTTTAAACTCCTTGGAAAAAAAAAACATGGCTCTTGAAAGTTTTTGGAAAGTAGACTCAGATATGGGTCACTGAAATTGCTTGAAATTATGTTTTGTGCAAGAAAAAAGTGATGGCAATATTTTCTGCTGTTCTTCTGCTGTTTAGTGTGTCTTACTTGTGTATCTTAAAGGGGTCCTTCCGTCAAAAACCACTTTTAGTAGCTCTATTTACAATGTGGTGGGTCACAACAAGCAGTATATGCACGCAGCATTCCAAGACGTGAAATTCGACCCTCATGGTTTTACTGGTCATTGAAGGGTCGAGCTAACCAAAACGAGCGGATCAGAGCATGCTAAACCTATCTACGTCACTAGGTTGTAAGCCCCGCCCAGAGCCATGTATGGCAAGCCCACATCCCAAAGGATTGGTGGACAGAAGCTAGGTGAACGAAAGACAGCGAATTTGCCCAATCGGAGGTGCCTTATTGACACGTCATGGATATTCACGAGGGACACCGGAAAAGCCAGTCGTTCAACCACTAGACCTGTTATAGCTTACAGAAAACAGCATCAAACGAGATCTAGGACATAATTTTTCACAGAAATGACGCACAATGCATTCAACCATAGTGGCGACACAGAAATATGAATAAAAATAACGATGGAAGTTCCCCTTTAAGTGATGTATTCAGAAGCCAGCAGTACTACTCACACACACAAACATTCACACCCATTACTGTGTGTTTGTCAGGTGGCTGAGCGTGCCCTCTACTACTGGAACAACGAATACATCATGAGTCTGATCGAGGAGAACTCCAATGTCATCCTGCCCATCATGTTTGCTAGCCTCTACCGCATCTCCAAAGAGCACTGGAACCCGTGAGTACTGCCACACGTGTGTGTCTGTGTGTGTGTGTGTGTGTGTGTGTGTGTGTGTGTGTGTGTGTGTGTGTGTAAGCGGCCATTCAGTCCGCAGGATGGATGCATGTTCGAGTGGGCCGTCCAAGACCTGAAAAGACAGATCAGAATAATAACCTAGCTAATCTAGGGTTTTATATTTTCTTTGGCCTGCTTGTAATTGCATTTCTCTCCGTCTCTCTCTCCGTCTCTCTCTGTGTCTGCCTCTGTCTCTCTGCCTCTCACCCTCCAGGGCAATCTCAGCATTAATCTACAACGTGCTCAAAGCCTTCATGGAGATGAACAGCAATTTGTTTGATGAGCTTGCCGCCACTTACAAAGCAGACCGCCAGAGGTGAGCACCGAATCAGCTCTGGGTCACGCGCGAGAGACAGCGGTGATCTCGCATCTCAGCCTTTTGGGCACCACACAAACAGTCAGGCTCTCAATTATTTCATATGTGTACTCCTCTGATGGATTGTACTGATTGTACAGTTTGAATGTGAATGAATGAAAGGATGGGTGAATAAAATGCTGGTAGCACATGAGGTTCTTGTCTCAAAGGTTTTAAGGGGGCTGTTCACACTGCAACGGTTTTTCCACCTCCAAAATGCGAGAACATCACTAGTATTCCAGAATCCAAGCTCTTAATAAGCCCATGCTGGAGATGTCAAGGTTCGTTTACTGTTGCTAAGGTACATATGGTCCTTTTTTTTTTTTTTTTACCATTGATATTTGAAAAGCTAAGATGTAGGAAAAAAACTTGTTCCAAAAGTTGAAGAGATTTTAACTTTGAGCACCTTGCATTTTTTAGAAGCCTCGTTGTTTTTTTTAGCGCGATGCAGGCAGAAAAAACAGCGAGGCATGTCGCAGTGGTCAAACCGCTTGCCATGTTGTTCCATAGGAAAACAATTGAATTTGAGCGCTTAGCAGAGAAAAAAGCGTCACAGTGTGAATGAGCCCTTAGTTACCTCTGAACAAATGTAGCCCATTGGGCTGATTGGCCTGTTTTGAAGAGAGTGCGTTTGTCATGAATGTGTCACACACGTCCTTTGCTGAAATTAGCCACTCTCTTCACTTGCAATTATTTTTTTCTTCCCTGTCTTTGTTCCGCTCCTTGTCTCTCCATCCATCTTTTCTTCTTAATCTCTCTGTATCCTGTTCTCTCTCTCTCACTCTGACTCACTGTTCCACTCTTGTGTCTCTGCTACACTGCCCCCCCCCCCCTCCCCATTACTTTTTATCTCTACCCATCCCTCTCTTTCTGTTTCTGTCTCCTGTCTCTTTTGCGCTATTTCTTCCTCCCCGTCTCATCCCTCTCCCGCTTCTCTCTCCTTTCCCACCCTCCCTCCATCTCTGTCCCTCCTTACCTCTGTCTATTGCCCTAATCCCCTTTCTGTTTTTCCCTCTCTCTGTCTCTGTCTGTTTCTCTCTTTCTCTCTTTCTCACTCCCTCCCTCAGGGAAAAGAAGAAGGAGAAGGAGCGTGAGGAGCTGTGGCGTCAGCTGGAGGATCTGGAGCTGCGGAGGGCCATCCAAAACAGCGACGCCTGTTCCAGCGCCACCCCCGTCATCCCCACCTAACACCACAGCAGCAGTAGCAGCGTCAGCCCTCAGCCTTCCTCCACCCTCCTCCTCATCCTCCTCCTCTCCTCTCTTCTCCTCTCCTCTCCTTCACCTCCACCTCACGTCTCCACCTCCTCTTCCTCCATCCAATCACAGCTCCCCCACTCACTGGGAGAGAGGGAGGAAGAATAGAAAGAGAGAGAGAGAGATCGGAGGAGAGAGATGCGTGTCACATCAATACCATGCCCCCCCGTCCCCCACCACCTTTACTTTACTGTAGAGCTCTACGGCACTCACTTACACCCCCCACCAACCCACCCACCCAGCCACCCTTTTAGTTTTGTGTCTCAATGTAACTGTAAATATTGTTATCCTCTCGTTTTATCCTCCTGATGACAACTACACTGAAAGGAAAATTAAAATTACCAAAAAAAAAGAAGGAACAAAATACAAACCAACAAATGACTTAGATAAACTATTAACTGTGTATACCTGTGGGAAGAGACTTGAAATGCACTCCATTTTGGGTTTCTGCTGATTTTTTTTTCCTTTTTTTTGGAGAGTAAAGAAAGAATGATATGAATGATTTTACTATGAGAAGATAATCAGCCTCGATGGATCAATGTCGGGATCGCCTCTTACTGTCTATTTTTTCGTCGTTCTTTTCTTTTTTTTTGTGGGGGAGTGTTTTTTCCTCTCCGCTCCTTTGTCTTTTGTTGAATTATTTGCAGTGGGAAAGGGACAGTAGGAAACGCCTCCTTTCTTCAAAGCCAGCAGCTACAAAGAGTTCAGTGAGGCTTTGCTCACCAATTCTCCAAAAGGCTTTTTGACAAGGAGTATTTTTTTTTCTTTTTAATTATTATTTGTTTTATTGGCGGTGGTGGTCCCTTTTGTCCAGGAGGTCAGCAAAGCCTCACAAGCGTCCTCTCCCAGGACACTGCCGATGGGGGAAAAATGATGGAGGACGTCAAAGAAGTGCAGAGAAAAGATGATGTGTAGTCCCTTAAAATGTCACCCACTTGACCAGTGCCACCACTGTCTCCCTCCTCACACTTTTTTTGTACAAAACCAGCATTTTCATCTTCCACAAAACCTCCAGACCGATAGCACTTGTCTTCTCAGTCCCACCTCTTTTCCCCCCCGTCAACACCTGTTGCTTGATGCTAGGCAGGCACTGGTACCCCCTCTGCTGTCAGCTCTTTGAAGGCTGGCTGCAAAAGTGTGACTCAAACTTTGAGATACAGAGTCCATACACAGACACACACCAACACACACCCCCCCCCCCCACAGACACACACATGCCCACACCCCTCCACCTCCACACCCCTTCTCCTCCCACCACCTCTGAAGGAGTTTTATTTTTCTATATGTATTGTGGAAGGGGGGGGGGACTACAATTACTAGGCAGAGACCTTGTGCGTGTTCTAACGTGTTTAATCCTTGTCCCTTTGTGTGGTCATCCACAAATGAGAGCTGTTCCAGCACCCCCCCACCCCACCACTACCACCCCACCCCCCACCAGACAAGTGGCGCTGTTCAGAACATGGACTCCTACAAAACCAGGTGGTGGAGTGAGACAAATTCACAATTCACTTCAGATTTTTTTTTTAAACAGATTTGAGACCAGAGACCTGCTTATTGGCCCTCTGGGGGAATAGTCTACGTGTGAGTTAGTCATTCTGGGCGGCATGGCTCTTCCCTGACTACAGTTATACCAGCCTGGTTTGGTTTGGTTGGTATCCCTTTACGAAGCCCTTCGGTGATGTGGAGTGGAGAGAGTAGAAGCCAGCATGGTAGGGGGACTACCTGGACCTGGGTTTGGAGATGGCTGCAGAAGTTCCTAAACTAGATACAAAAAAAGAAAAAAAAAAAAAAAAACAAACTGCGAGGTGCCAGTCTTTTGAGAGGAAGAGTGGATGATGAGAGCACTTACTCGGTATATGGTATCCAGCATATTTTCAGAGTTTTTTTTGTCTTTTTCCTGAAGGATGTGGTGTTTCAAGAAAAAAGGTTTTATTTTATTTTTGTGTTATGTTGTTTTTTTTTTTTGTAACAGAGAGTGTGCGTGTGTGTGTGCGTTTCCTCACTCCAGCTGAGTTTTCAGTCTTACCCCCCCCCCCCCCCCCCCTCCTTTGTCTCAGTATCTCAGCCAACCCCCAGCCTTTTTCTTTTTCTCCCCCTCATTCATTCATTCATTCGCTGTTTCGTGATGGCCCTGGTTTGATATGATTTAAATATGACGAAAATAATAATGAAATTAAGATTTTAAAAGGGTTGGAAGTGCAAAAGCAAAAGAAAAAAAAATATTTTAAAAAGTCAAGAAATAAGAAATAAAAACTTGTTTTGCGATAAAATGTGTCCTGAATGTTGATATGTTTGCCTGTGCTACACTGTTTTTTGGGGATGTTCTGATTGTGTGTGTGCGTGTGTGCACGTGTTTTATAAGTTGGGCAGGGAGGGAGGGTTTATATGTAAGGATTTTCCATACTACAGTGGTAGGAAGTGCTGTTTAAATCTGTTCAGCATCAAATGTGCATCGTCCCCTGTTGGCCACAGGATGGCAGTAGAACCACAGTAGATTACCTCCATGCCTGTATGGAGAGGCTGTGTTTCCCAACCATATTAACATGTTTTTACATTTATTAGGCACAGTTTTGTAAACGGTGCCAATTTTGTCAAAGTACTACACACAGTTGCCACAGCCATACACTCAAGTATCAGAACATCTTAGTAACACTTCGTTAAAAAAAACATAAACACTGTTTTGTAGCCAAACTGCACACACGATTCATATAATCTTCTCCAGAGGCTCTAATGTTTCAGCTTTTTAAAATCTATAAAGCTGAAAATATTTATAGCATTTGTATCTGCGATGCAAAATCAGTTTATATTATCAGTGTATAACTTAGTTTTTGCATAGTTGCATGTTGTATTGTAAATGTCATGACACCTGAGGATTGCATTTAATCATTAATTCATGGGTGTTGGGTATTTTTGAAGTCGGTGCTTTTAGAAGGATAGAAGAGCGACATTATAAGCAAGCATTAAATATTACCTAAGGCATTTTAAGGCATTTTTATACCCTGACATGCTCAACGTTTGCTGTTACTGTCTACTGTATGTTATATGAAGATGTAGTTAGATGCCCCCTGTCTTCGCACTCATGGGATTAAGGCAACAGGATATAATGCTCTGCAGGAACACTCAGCGACAAGTGAAAAGGTAGGTTGAGGTGTTTAACTGAATGTTTTCACAGGTGTGTGTGTGTTTGGGGGGGTGGTGGAATTTTTACTGTACGTGCTTGTGTGTGTGAGTTGGACGTTAACAGGACTGGTGTGGTTACTCACCTGTGAGCTAAAGCCTCTCCCCACTCCAATCAGTGTAACACTGACCCAGAGGCCTCAGAGGTATGTGTGAGAGGGAGAGAAAGAGAAAGGGGTGGAGCCTTTCTCATGACACCTTACCCCCCACCCCCTTCCTCACACATACACACACATTCCACAGACACACACACACACACACACACACTTTCTACACTAACAAGCTGAGCTCATTTGGGGAAAAAGCTGAAGCTTTGCCAGAAACTCTTGGGGTGCTGCTTTCCACAGATGCAGGGTTGACATTTCATAATAAGGGCATCCTACACACACACACACTTGTGTGTTTGTGTGTGTGTGTGTGATTGCTCACCTGAGCGGCTGAGGAGAGAACACTGTGAATTTGCTCCTAATTGGGGAGGCAGTTTGGTGGACTAAGGGAGGTAGCTGGAGACACAGGGAGAGACAGCCCCAGAGCTCAGACAGGGGTTATCTATCCTGGAGGAAGGCAGACAGGAGGATGTGTGCGCACAGTGCCTGTTTATATCTTATGGCTTAGTCAGTATATAAGTTTGGCATCGACATAGATTATAAAAGTTTCTCATGGGTTTGTGTTAGGACAGTGGGGGTGAATGGATTTCTTTAAAAAAATGAAATAAATAAATTGGTGGTGGATGGGGAGGCTGCCCATTGTCTTGCACTGTTGGAACACATTTTCTTTGTATTGAAAGCATGTTTTCACAGTCAGTTCTCTCTCTCTTTCTCTCTCTCTCCCTCTTCCTCTCCCTCCATACTCAGTTGCAAAGAGCAGGGCCTATCTTACCACAGCTTCCATGGCAGTTTAGGGTTCCAACACCCATCATCCATTTAAGCCATGTTAACACACACACACACACTTTACACATTGTCCATCATGGAATTGAAACAAGGGTAACTGCTGGTAGACCTCTCTGACCTCACTCTGGCTTTGCTGTTATGCACCTGAACATGCCATCACAGAAAATGCAATCTCCACAATTCACAAGTACACATGGCACATGGAAAGGTCATGTGTGTGTGAACCTGTGACCACTCTGCATTTTACCAGGTTATGGGTAAGAAAGTTAATGTGATTGGTTGTGTTACTAGCTCCAAGAATATTTGGGTGGTGTGGTTGTAAAAAACATAATGTGATTGGCCAGGACTGGGTATATACTGTTTTTAGTGTCGTCTTTATTTGGCTCTGCATTTTTGAGATTGAATGGCCTTGGGGTGCTCTTGTGAAAGGGGGAAAACAATGTTCTTTAAAGCTGATGTCAAGTGCCTTAGAGCCTTCAGTATGTAACGATTTTACCTCAGTAAAAGATGCCTACTATCATACTTTTGTCTCTCAAATGTGCTAGCCTTGGAGCATTCTATATGCTTTACACACAAAAAAGTTTGTTTGTTAACTACACCTCATTGTCCAAGCACAACAGTCCAGCCCAGCAGACACAACAAGAACAACCTGTACAAAAGACAAATGGCAACATATTGCATCAGCCTCCCTGTATAGCAATGCAGAGCTAATAAACGCAATGTGGACAAAAGGTGGTGGGGGAAGCGGGGACCTGTGTGGATGGTGCACACAACTAACGCAGGTAAGCAGCAGTGCTCCTATGATTAGCCGTGAGTAAGCCTGAAAAACCAGAGGGCTTAATTGGACGTTACCTAACCCGGTTTTGACACGCGGGATGGGTCATGTTCATGGCTAAGCTTGAGGCGTTTACTGAAGATACATGTAGCCTACTGTGTGTTGGGAGGAGGAAGGCGGCGGTATTTGTAAACGTGTAAACACGCTGTTGCCTTGTGGTATATCATTTGGGAATTTCTCCTATAACATCCTTATGGTTTGATCTTAAATGTTTTTAAAAACACACACTTTCATATTTCAGAGGCACATTGAAAGTGCCTAACCGCAAAATAAGAAAAAAGTATTTTCACATCCTCTGTATTTTTAATGCCAGTACCAGTCTGCAGATATACCCTCCTAACAGCAGCAGCTAGAAGATGTTTATCAGTGAGGCCTTCGAATCAGCCTCTCACAAAAGAACATAATGCCAGGTGTGAATAAAGTAAGAACACAGCTTGTTTGCTGGAGCAGAAAGAAGCAGATTTATTGTAAAGTGATGACTGTCTCATCTTACCTGATGTCAACTTTCTGTATCTAGCCGTTGTTGTGTTACTGTGTACAATTAGTCATCACAGTAAATGTTCTCGGCACCTGTCTGTGTTCTGTGCCTTACGGAGACAAACCTGGATTTTAAAATAAAAGTATGAATTGAACCACTGAACTTTATTGAAAAGTGTGTTGATGTGAAACTGTTTGCTATTGCATTTTTTGAAGGGACTTTTGGTTAACTCTAACAAACACACAGTGTTTCTCACAGCAGAGTCCAGAGCCCACAGACCACAGGAGCCTAGTGATGGATGGGCCTTGCTTGAGTTCTGGGTGTGCTGTCTTTAAGACAAGAGAATTGGCCACCACCCCCTGTTGGACATTGGCGGAAGTGCAGATTTGACCCTTAAGCCGAGGGACTGAGTCTCCTGTTGGTTAACCCGAGACATCCCTTCTACTGGATGGCATCTGATAGGTGAGTCGTACACGCAGAAGCACTACACTGTCTTTTGACAGTGACATTTGTGCTCAACAGCCAGTGACGTTACACCCCTCCCTTCCAGTTCCTGTTAACTAACCTGCAGTGTCAATGTGACTGGTCTGAGGTGCTATGTCATATTTACACAAGCAGGACTGTGTACTAACACCAGCGACTTTTAAATGCAAATGCTTAATGGCATAGGTGGAGATACCAGTTTCAGAGAGTAAAAACCCTGCCATGTTTTGCTTCTGACTGTGCACTTCACACAAGTGATCCCACTATCTACCCTGATGTATCTGTATGATGATTTGTGACCTCATTAGGTGCAGTTGGTACAAAAAACTGTTGGATCAAATACATGTGGCATGTTTTTTTGTGAAGCCAGAATCTCCACCTTTTCTTTAAAATGCAGCTAGACCACCATGAGGAGCAATTCACTTAAATTGGACAAAAAAGTATTCACTGTAAAAAAAGTTGAAACAAAAATAGGCAACATGCCACACAAATCTTTTTGCATCGATTTACCATAACAACAATGTGATGTATGTTATGAAGTTAAACCAAAGTTGAACCAATCAAAAAGGTCTGTGCAAACTGTTGCCTTATTTTTATATGTTGAATTAATGTTTCACTTTTTACAGCAATAGTGTTGCTGACATAAACATGCTGCCTTTGAACATGAGATACACAGTGAGTCACAAAAAAGTGTGACTGGTGGAGCCTTGCCAAGTAAACAGACTTCTGTCACTAATACAGCCGAAACTGCTGGCATAAATTAGTCTAAATGAAATGATGCAACGTTTACACCAGGGAAATCGCTCTTAAACGACAGGCATTTAGGGAAATTCCACAAAAAAGCGAGACTGTAAACAGCTTTAAATCAGCCGAGAGTAAAGCATCATTCACAAGCTTTAATCACCCAAAACCTATTTACAAAAACACCATCATTTCTTGTTTTGTTTGCATCTTTCTTTCTTTTTTTGGCGGCGAAAAGCAGTCATAATCTACATAGTATATAAACCATTACAAGGAGTACAAATGTCAAATAATCAATCCTAACTTCTAAATAAAAACAATAATATAAACAATGATAATGATTAAAAAAACAAAAACAACACATAAATAGTTTTACAGTTATTCTTGTGGGATTCAAGTTATTGCTGTACCCAGACCTGTTTGGACATCCAGGTGCCATTACAGTAACGAGTCGGGGGCAATGGAAGGCACGGGTGTCATAAGTGCACTTTAAAAAAAAATAGAACTTCGGGAGTCGGGGAGGTGAGGGGCTGGGGAGGGAGAGAGAGGGGGGTGGGCATGATGTCTTACGCTACATCAAAGGCACATGATGGAGATTTTTTTCTTTGTTTTTTTTTTTTTTGCTCTCTTCGCTCTTGGTGGTTTGGCATGTCGATCCTCCTCTTCCTCAGTCACGAGAAAGAGCATAAAGGGCCTCCACAGGCCATGCTGAGGAAGGAGGTTCCTGAGGTTGTACGCTTTTCTTCTCAAAAACAACAACGACGACAACAACAAAATGTTTCTGTCCTCTGATCACATGTCCCCTGTACAAATGGTGTGATGGGAGAATGCTCACTCATGGTACCATTCAACAATAAACAAAAACAGAGCATTCTAACACAAGGCAAAAAAGTTCTTGGCTTTTTTTTTACAAAACGTCGATGCACTTTGGCCTCCTACACCATTAAAGTGTAGGCAAATAAGGACACACACACACACCCTCACACGCACGCGCACACACACACACACATAGTTTTTGAAGGAGTACTTTGGTCTGAGGAGTTCGTTTGTAATGTAGGTGGCAGACCAAAGAAATCAGCTTTTAACCTTTACTGTCCATGCAGTCCATGGCACACAAGATAAACATCTACAACATGAGGGCTCAGTCGCTTCAGAGAAGATTCACTTCAACAACCTTCAGCATGTTCGTTCTCCAACTCCTCTGGACAAGAGCAGTTCAACAGTATAGCAGAACAAATCCCGAGAAGTTGAAACACAGTTAGCTGGCAGCAACTGGAGGAGGGAAAGTTGCTTGGCATCAGTTCATGACATAGACCCAACCCGGCGACGCCTTGCGAAGAGGGCAAACATGGCAATGGAACAAAGAGTTTCTTGTGTTTTGTTGTTTGTGTGTTTTTTTCCTGCCAAGGAGATCAAAGTAGGGAGGGAGGGGAGATGGGTGTGTGTGTGTAAAGCAATTGGTTGTAAGGACACCAGAACAGATAACCAGTGTGTGTATGTGCGTGTGTGTGTGCGTGTGCCTGCATGAGAAAGAGACAGAGAGAGAGAGACAGAGTGTATGTGTGGAGACAGAGAGAAAGACAGAGCGTGTCAGTGGAGAGAGAAAGCACTCCTTGTGGTGTATGTGTCTAAGAATGGGTGAAATAACCACCAGAGTCAACTTTCACTGAAACTTTGTCTTCATCAGCATGTCAGAGTGAGCAGGTGTGAGGTCGCAGAGAGGAGGTGTAGGGCAGATTGTCTGCTGTGGATGGTTGCTCATATACTTTGGAAGGCTGCAATCTGACAGTTCACATGGAAGCTGCAACTGTTAGAAAACACTGACATTCTTCTGAACTCGTGGGATGAGCTGGCTTCCTTGGGTGTGTCTTGCTCATATCAGTGTGCGTGTGTGAGTGTGTGTGCACGCAATGTGGTGAAGTCAACAATCTCAATACTTGGAAATGTTCATTTTAGGAAAAGCCACTGTGGGTTTTACAGTCTCTTCAAAAAAAGATAACATCAATTATGTTCCCTTGATCCTTTGTCTTCTTCCACAGACACTTGCTGATACTCAAATCCTCAAAAAAAAGCATCGTACGGCAACAAGTCACGATACTTAGCTCCGTGTGTGTGTGTGTGTATGTGTGTGTGTATGTGAGTGTGTGTCAGAACAATTTATTCCAAATGACCCACTTAAACACTGAATCATTAGCTAAAAGTACCTTCTCAGATGCACCTGACTTGTTTTACTTCAGTCTTGTCTTTCTTTCTTTCCTTCTTTCTTCCTTTTTCTGTCTTTCGGCCTGACTGTGTCTTTCTGTCTTTCTTTCTTTTTTACTTTCTGGCGTTCTTTCTTTTCTTTTCTTTCCTTCCTTCCTTCTTTCTTTCTCTCTTTCTTTCTTTCTTTGACTCGCCAGCGCCTCTGCTCATTCAGCTCCTCCACAGCGCTCAGTAACAGCTGTCTCCTTATCGACGCTGGGCTCTGCCCCCTGAGAATGAGCCTTATTAACTAGCTGGGACTGCGAAGGCATTGACTCCGCAAAGAGCACTCCATCGATCCCTGGCCACAGGGAGAAAACCACCATTTATGGGGAGGAGGATGGCCAAGAGGTTGGCTGGTTGTGTGGGGTTGGGGTTGGGTTGGGGTTGGGGTTGGGGGGGGGGCAACAGCGGAATGGATTTTCTACATTTTCTCACAGGCCTCCAGAAAGTCTGTGAGTCATACATGATGGGGGTGGGAGTGGGGTCTGGTGGAGATTGGTGGTGTTGGTGGTGGTGGTGGGGAGTGAAGGCGATCAAACGACCCCAAGTTTGGTGGAGAGACAACCGTTTGATTTTCGGGAGCCCAAAAGGTCGGCCTTTGACAAATCAGTGGCCACAAAGGAGCTCCGGTGTCACTGATGACGATGACGACAGCAGTGACTTTCTCTTCACAGGCTGTGTGTGTATGTGTGTGTGTGTGTGTGTGTGTGTGTGTTTTTGTCCATGTGTGTGTCCATGCCTGTTTGACTGCTGAGGGGCAAAGGCACTGACAGCCAGCTAGTGTATCCGGTAGCCATCCGTCGCTGGTGCTGACGGAGGGCATTGCTCTGAAGGAAGGGGTGGGGATGAGGGTGGGGGTAGTCATCACTCCCTCTGGAGTGTACAGTACAATGTAATCAGTTCTTTAAAACTCCTGCATGCTGAGAGCGGTCTGTCAGTCCTGAAAGGGTGGGCCACTCACAGGAGGCAAACACAGAGACAGGAAATACAGATGGATAGATAGATAGACAGACAGAAAGATAGGTTGAGAGAAAGGAGGGAGAGAAAGAGAGAGTGAGAGCAAATGTGAAATGGAAAGAGAGGGAGGTGCTGCTGATTGGGACATGAAACTTATGTTAGCGGCCTTCCATAGGTGCTGCTCTATTTGGCAAGTGTGTGTTTTTATGTACATGTGTGTGAAGACAGGCAGATGCAGGTGGAGGGGATTGAAATACGTTGAGTTCCCCAGAGACCTCATACGATAGTACAGCAGCGTCTGCAGGGCGAGCAGCACCTCTTCTTCTTCTTGGGGCTGAAGATGGTCAGGATGGCCTCATCGAACACTGTCTTCAGGCCCTTTTGAGTCAGTGCTGAACACTCCAGGTAGCACTGCGCTCCGATCTGGTGACGTTGACAAACTTATATTAGAATAGATGATATACACACACACACACATATAAATATATATATATACACACCCATACCCTGTATGAATATATATGTTGCTAAGGCCACTGATGCACCTTTTTCAAATTGCATAACTTTTAATGCCTTTTTATGACAGCTAATGCTAAGGATATGAATGGCTTAGCCATATATTTATTACTGCTGCGTGGAAAGTCTACCCACCATTCTTTTTATGACTATTTACATCTATTTACCACTACCAGCATTGGTTGAAGCCAACATTCGCATCAGTTTGAGCTCAAGGTAAAGTTGCAGTAACTATTACGTCATCCACGTAAACTCACCTCTCTGGCTAGTTTAAGGCCCTGCTCATAGGTCAGTGGTTTTTCCTTCATCTGAAGTAGCCGAGACAGTGTTTTGGGGTCATCTCGCAGATCGATCTAAAAACAAAGTATTACAACAGTATTACAAACTTTATCTATAAGATGATGATGTCCATCAGATCACTGATGGACCACAAACTTCAAAATCTAAGGGCCTTTCTGACTTCAGCTGGACCCCGTCCTCACCTGTGTGCCGATGAGTATGTAGGGGACATGGGGCATACAGGACTTGAGCTCCGGTACCCACTCCTCCTGGACGTTGTGATAGGATGCTGGGTTGACCACGGAGAAACAGATGAGGAAGACATCTGTGTTTGGGTAGGAGAGGGGCCTCAGCTGGTTGTAGTCCTCCTGTAGAGAGAGCATCATGAGAATGAACACGAGAGCCAAACAGCCCAACATCATGGAAGTATTCAACATGGGGTGTTTTCTTTGGAGGTTTACCATAGAGTTAAAACAGCACCAGATTTACTTGTTTATGTCTAATACTTAAATAGACAGGTATGCTGTACATGGTGTTAGTGTTTGATATAGTAGTTAGTAGTATGTACTAACTTCAGTACACTTAATCAGTTTCTGTTCTATTATTAAGCATACTACTACAAAGAACATTGAAAGGAGTCAATAACTCTAGGCATGGACTGTTTGGCCTATGTGGACCTTGAAACCCCATAAGTCACTCCCACAGTTCTTTGTTAGACTGCTTGGCATAACCTTGAGCTGCCATATCAGTGTGTTCTCAGGATGGGTGACTCAAGAGGAACCAATATTAACTCAGGAGCAACTTGACACACTGATTGCTGAAGACACTGCAATGTCTGCACAAGTCCCTTGTTCTGCCTGTTGTTTACAACCTTGATCGGTAAAGACAAAGCTTTGTCTGCACTTGTCTACTCCTGTACCCTCTGTATGCAACTTTTGCAGCCTAAATGTACATGACACTTCGCTGATGCACAGATGCACACTAATGCACTTTGTGTTTTACAATCCCTTCCATGAGGAGAAATAGTCTGACACAGGGTCTTATGTAATGTATATCTTATATCTTAATCACTCTATGCTGGAGGCATAGTTCCATAACATCAGAGCTATGCATCTTAAGTGTCCGTAAGTGCTGTTTGTCAGCAAAAGTAAGCACCAAGTAATTTGATATAAATAGAAGATAAAAAATAAAACGGCTGCACCAAGTTTCTAACATGACATAAATGAGGAGCTCTGAGATTTGGATCTTGTTTCCACCATAGTGTAACAACAGACAGCATAAAGCCCCTGTGTCTGTCCACAGGGCAAAAAGACAAAGAGAGATCTAAGGGACTGTGTTGGTATAAATAAGTGTTGGGGTATAAAGGCCTTGTGTTGTCTTGTTAAACATCCTCCCTGTGTGTTTTTGGTCCGAAGTCCACAGGAAGGATGTACCAGTGCTGAACCATGGGAAATAATAATAATAAAAAAAACGGTGTGTAGGGAAGAGAGGGCCACCAAAGAAGGATGATCGATCAGTGGGGTAGTCAGTCCAGTGATGGTTAATAACAGAGAGAGAGATAGAGAGAGAGTGTGAGGCGGTGGAGGAAAGGGGGTAGAGAGCAGCTGCAGACAGACACATTTCTGCATTAGCAGATTGCTAAGCGGCCACTCCTGGTTACACAAGAGCCAATTAATGCTGCACTGTTTAAAATACCTTTGACTGCAACATTTTTTTAAAAGGACAATGTGGGTTAAAGACAATTTAAAGTTGTAAAAATGTACAATCAGGAAAAAAAAACGATTTCTTTCTTCTGTCTGAGCTGAGTACACATAATAGAAATTATGAAACAGTAACTATCTAGACAGGCAGGTAGACCGCATAATCATGTAATTCAGTTGGAATAACCCGATATGGTTAGACATTGTTTTTACAGCCATGTAGGTGTGAATTTTCCCATGTTAAGCAATCTAATCCATAGCTTTGCCAATGTAAAGACAACCTTGATGAACATAAGAAAACGTGTCTAAAATACATCTAAGATCCCACAGTCCACACTACAACCAATGGTTCAGCATCTGAATCCCTGGTTGCCATGCTGCTGCTATGTCAGGCCTGACGCACAGACTGATGATTGTTTGACAGCAGTTTTCTTTTGGCTATATGATTAGTCTTTATTATCCCATAGTAATCATTTTTTTCACATGTTGTTTTATATATTCCAAGCAGGAGATGTTAATAACTTGGGTGTCTCACAAAGAGTGTCGCATCCCAAACATAACACAAACAGCAACATAAACAACATTTTCCATATTTCTCCCAACATTTCCCACATACACAGCCTTACAGACATATAACATATAACACATTCCTCTATGTATCTCCTACTCCATATGTATC
>CM059282.1:11105904-11133404 GCA_030347295.1 Setipinna tenuifilis
CGCTCAACCACCCAGCGAGGTACAATCGCACCAAATTTGCATTACAGCATTAGTGTGTGTGGTGGCGGTGCACTTTTTTTTTTTTGCTGTGGGGACTGCACTGAGGAACGAACATAATGCAGAAACGCTGTGAAATGCAGTGAACCTGACAAGATCCTTCAGCAGGCCTTGAAAATCTAATGCGCAGTCGCATGAATATTTCAGCTGGCCACAGCAGATGTGTGCTGTCTCTATAACATGATGAAGGTTATCAGCGTGAGACTGAAGGACGTTGTTCATCTGAGTCAAACTGCTGTTCTGCTGATGAGAATTAATGTGCAACTTTTACTTCACTTCACTCTGTTGTTTTTTTTTTTGCGCAGTGAGCTAAAGGACAGAGTTCCTGTTTCTCTCCTCCTCCTCCTCCTTGCTGTCAGCCTCCTCAAAAAGGAGTATCTGGAAATTTAAACAAAACTGCCCCCCTGCACCACCACCACCATCACCACCACCACCACCCCCACCTCACTGCTCCCTCTCCTGTTTGGGAAACTGCTGATGTCGTAGCTAATTTTAGCGTATGTTAGCTTCTGCCAACCATCACGGACTGAAACAAAGTTGATGGGGCGCCAACGCCTTAGGCCAGACCGAGAGCAGGGGATACATGTCAAGCGTTTATGGGCTAGGGTCTGAAGGTGTCCCAGGAGGGTAGGCTCTGTTTTCCTATCTGGTGGGTGGTGGTGGTTGTTGTTCAGAGGGGGGCGTTGGGGGTGGCTGTCATGGGGGAGGTCCAGTGACAGGACATGGGCAGAGTGTCATATGACAGCTGTGGAGGGACACAAAGCTTTGCGATTTGATCCGCTTTGAAAGGACCTACTTGGGGGGGAGAGAGAAAGAGTGTGAAAGAGTGTGCCCCCAGTGCGCATTGGTCGGTAGGCTTTCTGGCTTCCTGTCGTAAGCCATCAGCTGTTTCTGACATGATGCTTTTACAAGCGAGTACTCTCCTCGCCTTGCCTCTCCTCTGGAGAAGCTTAGCTAAATATGGACTCATTACTTGGTCCGCTTACTCTCGAGTCTCGAGCTCTCTCGCTCCATGTAATCTCTGTCTCCTAACTTCTAAAGTAGCAGCAGACTGTCTGACTAGCCTTGTTGGGTTATGTTTTCATCTGGGGCTAGTTTTGTATCATTTTCAACTTACTTCTGATCATTTGTGGTCATGTGAAAGCTGAGTCATTACATTGGTTATTTAACACCAGCTGCCCTTTAGTTATGTAGCTTTTACAACATCTCTCTCCAAAATATAATTCTGGTATTGGGCTAACCGGTATTAGCATGCTACGCAGCATAAGCACTGTTGTTGCCAGCCTGTCATATTTCTAGCTGGTTAGCATGCTAATTTTGGACACAGATTTACTTGTTGCTACTAACATGTGTGAAGTTACCATATGCCAGCCATCCTAGAGCAAGCAAGACACATCTTTTTAGGTTACAAAAACAGCATCCCTACATGATAACAGATGTTAATCATAATTTACCTGCCTTTTTCAACCACATGTACAGTTTGCTCGCCTTTCATGCCCTGATGGTACTACCACACACTGTGAGCTTCTGCTGGCACTGATGTAAGGAAACACGAATATCAGATGGGTAAGAGCACAACCGACAAAAAAGTGAGGCAGACGTAGAGTAAACGTGTGTGGAAAAGATGGAAGGATTTACACATGTGAGACACCAGGTCACAGAGAGAGAGAGAGAGAGAGAGTGAGAGAGAGAGAGAGAGAGAGAGAAAGAAAGAGAGAGAAAGAGAGAGGAAAGGAAGGAAGTGAGTGAGACAGAGACAGAGGAAATTCCCCTGTAGCCGTGATGGAGAGCAGCAGCGGAGGGTGGGGCCCCTGAGGATTTGGAGAGCCGTGCTGGAGGCCCTCAGCTGTTACGTCCGGTCAGCTGCCTCTCACCATGGGGCCGAACATAACCCTCCAGGCCCTCTTCCTCTCTCCCCCTCTCTCTTTCTGTCTCTTTATCTCTCTCTCTTACTTACCCTCTCTCTCTCCCCACCCCTCTCTTCTTTACTTAAACAACACTATATGTGCTGCAGCACCACCTCCGCAAGGCTGGTAGGCCTATAGAGCCATTACATTACATCCAGAGGTGTCAATCCCGGGTTCAGAAAGTAAAAACCCTGCCACATTTTCCTTCTAACACAGGTGACTTCACTGAGTAGCCTGATCTACCTGTCTTGAGTGCTCATTACAATCAGCTGATTCAGAGCTGGTTGGATCAAATTTGTGGCAGGGTTTTTACTTTCTGAACCCGGGATTGACACCTCTGATTACATCCCTGTCCTAAAATCAAGCCATTGCCTCTAACCCTGCTTCTGCAGCAAACTCCACCAACTTCACAATAACATCTGTCTATTCAAGACCAAAGGAAGAAGTGGGAAGTGTTAGCTGAAGAAGTGTTGTATCATTTTTGAATAAGTGTAATTCATGTAGCCAAATGACACATATGTATGTCTCTAGGTGTCCCACAATGGCCAGTGTGACGTAGACCTTCATCATTAGCACCCTGAAGCAAACACTGAGGCAATAGGGAGGAAACAAGATCGTCAAACTGCCTTCAGACCTAAATTCCAGAAAAAAAAATTGGCCAGGGTTTGCCGTTCACATTTGAGGTACACAGACAGATTTTTTTTTCTAAAGAGACAATTTCACATTTGGCTTACAATAAGTCTGATAATTTGGGTAAGGCCTGCTGTGGAAAGCACTGTTTTGTTTAAAGAATATCGAAGATGGTGAGACGAGTAAAGTGGAGTGGTGTGCTGAGGTGGTGACCGGATGTCTTTGGGCATTTAGACCAATAAGAGAAATCAATCAAAGTTCACTACAAGATACCTCAGACATCACCAAGATCAGGACCAGACTGCAGGTGGTTTTAACAACCTTGCCTGATCCCAAAAACACACTGAAGACACAAACACACCCATACTAAACACACACACACACACATACACACACACACACGCAGACACACACACACATCTATCCATCCCCTTTTTAGTCCTCATTAATGAAAGCTTAAGGGAAGAGGAAAACAAATCAACTGAAGCTGAGTTTTGAGTGTCACTGATTTCGCCTCAAGCTGATGGAACAAATTCCAGTTCATTTTACACAACAAGCAAAAGTCACAACAAACATAGAATCAACATTAGCAGGAAAGTCCCTAGAAATAATTACAGCACATAATATTGTGTTGATGCCTAACAGTGGTTGAGGGTTAATATTTTGATGATCTTAAGTTTATGAGGTACTGCACTGAGTGGTATTTTATGACAACCTCTATATAACAACATAGACTCAGTTATGCTTACATGCATTTTCAATTGAATGCTTCTTATGGTTTTATTTAATCAGTTTAAAAGTTTCCATGATCTCATTGGAGCATATACCGTATAGTATACTACATGTAATATGTATAAAAGCTTTCATTCTTTTTCAATTCTCCTTCTCAATCTCATATAAGACTTGCCCGAGTTGGTAGACGTCATTGCACTCTGGACAGCTCTGCAGAGCAGCACGACTACAAAAAAAAGATTAATTAATGAACGTTATTAATCCCACACTTTTTCAAAGCTGGGAGAGGGTCCAATGGGACCGTCCTCACACAGTTCTCAGATCCAGATACCGCACACACTGGCCCTAGGTGGGAATAGTGTGATTACAACAACACATTTCCAGCCGCAGATTAAATAAAACCCCAGCGCCCAGACACACATACACACACACACACACACACACACACACACACACACACACACACACACACACATTATGCAGGGCAAAGACTGCATGAATTATGCATGTTAAACAAATGAGATGCCTTATAAGGTGATGGGCCGCTGGTTCCGTATGGCAAGGGACCTCAGCTCATCTGAAGAACTTTAATTCATTTAATAACCCACATCAACACATCCAGAAGCCATCCCAACTCTGATTGCATGTGCTCTGCATGTGTGGGTTTGTGCGTGTGTGTCTTTGCATATGGATGTAAGACATGCTTATGCTCTATACTGTCTGTATCTGTGTGCATTCGTGTGTGTGTGTGTGTGTGTGTGTGTGTGTGTGTGTGTGTGTGTGTGTATGTAACTACACGCCTCTGTCTTTGTGTACAGATGCAAGACTTGCTTCCGTAAAGATAAACCTTTTGAGCGACTGTTGAGACATGTGCACACATGCAGAAGGGTGTAACCCAAGCGGCGGTCGGCCCAACCTGTCAGCATCTCTCTATCTATACTGCAGGCTGTTTCTGCCTCAGCCTTTGTTTCTCTGAACTCTCTCCACACTTGAATGGAGGCCGCTGAGCTCTACAAATATAAGGACAGCAAAGGAAGTAAATGAATAGAGGCCAGAACTGTTGGAGTGGGGGGTGGTGGTGGGGGAGGTTGTCTGGATGAGCTGCCTTGTAAAAGCCAGACAAATTCAACAATGTCTGAGGGAACCTGTGTGTGTCTGAGAGGACCTAAATCTAATTGTTTCCATCCTTCCTTTCTCACCCCATCTGACTCTGGGTCTTGGGAGACGCCATTCTTTATGCCGACATGCCCCCATGGTTTACAAGGCATCCTGGTGGTGTGGTGAGAGACCACAGGAGGGTTATAGAGCAGCGAGCCTCACTTATTCACTCTCCTGCCAACCTTCGGCGACAACACTTGGAGCATATGGTACTTTATGCCAAAGTGTCTTGTGGTTTACAAAGTCTCCTGGTAGTGGAGTGGGACTGCAGAAGTGTTCGAGCTGAGAGTCTCATCGAGCGACCAGCGTTCCAGACTACAGACTTCTCTTTCATCGAAGTATAGAAATACATCTCCCCGCAGTGATACTAGAATTACATCCACCTACCCAGTGATACCGTTTTTTTTTTTTTTTAAGATCTGTATTTCTGACAAGCAACCTTCAGCCTACAGCTGTCTGGCTGACTTCTTATCTTAAGGTACAGTGGAAGATGCTGGTGGATGTCTGTCTCGTTCTCTCTCTCTCTCTCTCTCTCTCTTGCTTTCGCTTCTCTTTACCTCTCCAGCTGGCCTACAGAGTTCCAGTGCAGATTACCTGCTTTCACACCCTGAAGGCATGCAAAAACATTGGCTGCATAGCCCACCTCAAGCTCTGAGACCACACACAGGCGATAAGCTGCACTGTTGAAAAACCCCCAAAAAACCAATGGGGTTGAATTTAATTACAGTTTTAATATCAGCGCCAGTTCCCTCTTCCCCCTCGGGTTCTTGTCTGTGGACCGAGTCGAGCCGAGCCGAGCCGAGACCCTGATGACCCAGTAGCTCAATATCAGCTGCAGATTGGGCCGATTTGCTCTGCTGGGTCGGGGTTGGGGGTTGGGGGAGGTCGGGAGCCGTGCGAGACTGTGACTCATCGCAAAGGCATTAGTGGCCGTGGTGTTGCAGCGCGAGAATGTCATCTGTTTGTGTTGGACTGAGAGTTCTGATCCGGCTGGGATTTGAGGACGGAAAGCTCAGACTGACTTTAGCCCCCCCAACTCACCCTCCCTCCACACACACACACACACACACAACTTACCCCCCCCATTCAATTTCTCTTCCTCTTCCTCCAAAGACAGCCCACCTGCATCCCTATAAGCAGTCACACTCATTCTCACACACACACACAAATACACACACACACACACCCATCCACCCCCTCACACACGTTTTTATGTACACCCAAACACCCACGCACATTCCCCCCTAAACCCGACACACATTTTTGTCTAAACCCACAGCCCCCCCAACAACCCCCCCCCACACACACACACACACAGACATTCTCTCTCACACACACACACACACACACACAAGCTGAAACTAAATTAAGAACTAGCTTGCTTGTTGAGGAAACATGGGAGCGCAGGAGGTCGTAAAGATGTCCTGTCCTGGGCCAGAAGGGGGGTCTGTGCTGCTCAAAGTTCATGCCGTCGCCACGTAAACAAAAGGTCCCTTTTACATGAGTGTTTGTACACCGACACTTATTTGATAACTGCTTTAACAGCACTGCAAACCACAGACATTAGAAAAACCTCAATCCTTTTTTGTTAACGTAAACATATTTCAATGTAAATGTTATAACTGCTATATTACAGATGAATGCTGGTATTGCAGAAGTGATGTTATAGTGTGGAATCACTATAGTATACAATACATGACTATGCCACTGCTATATCTTAAATATGGATCCTTATATTCTTATACTCACAATATTACTGTGGCATTACTGAAACTAAATCTAAAAAAAAACACTCAGGGGATGAGAAGTGAAATCATCTATGAGTCTCGAGAAGACATCAGGAAGGAGGCACGCCTCATTAAATATGATGAAACTCGCACCCTCTCTCGAAACCACAGAGTTCCCCTCTGGTGTTAAGAAAGAGGAATTGGCCATGATGAAATGCTAACTGCCATAAAATCAAGGCATGAATGACAAGTGAACCTTTCCCCTTTAGAAGCACCCTTCACCCCGTGCACTGGTCTAGATGACATAATAGCAACATTGACTAGAAGAAAATAGAAGACTGACTGCCTGATTTTGATTTCCAAAAACAAAAACAATGCAGGGAAAAAACTTTTATTATTATTAGTGAAGTATTCTCTTCCGCTTTCAGTTCAAACTTATCATCTACGTGATTTTACACAGGACTATGTGGCTGAATTCGAGAACAGAATATATCTCACTTGAAAAGTGTGTTAGTGTGTGGGCCTATTACCATACTGAACCTTGAAGTGCATCATTCAGTATGTCAGTAATTCTCATAAAAATCTGCTGCTCTTGAATCACCCCTGTGAATTAAGAATCATACATGTATCTATATAATCTAAATTGAATCCAAATAAGCAAATGTAAAAAAGTTTATATGATCTATTGGTTGAGCAGGATCATTTTTAAATTGACTGATGTATCAGCTCAGCATCCAAAGAAATGAGATATTGACCAGAAACCCTAGCCAACAAACAGCTTAAAGCAATTTTAAAGTCTTACAACTTGCGATGCAGTGCCCCTCCTTTGCCATGCTATAAATTCAAGATGGCGGCTGTGATAAAAATCCTTGTGCTTTCCATGGTACTGTTTTTCATTTAACACTAATACTGGTGGCCCCGGCACAGTGGAGGCCATTGAGCCCGGCACAAAGGCCGGCCTGTGCTCCTCGGCCTGGGCTCCAAGGCACTGTGTCACAATTCGCCCACTTTATTATGGTGCCGTAGTCCATGCCTTCTCCATGCGGAGGGAGCCGCTGTGTGTGTGTGCGTGTGTGTGCATGTGTGTGTGTGCATGTTCGTGTGTGTGTCAATGGGCCCGATTGATTGGGCTGGGCTGGGTTTTCATTCTCTCCCCCTGTTGTGCGAAGCAAGAAGAATGCCTGCTTCTCTTCCTCCTTCTCTCTCTCTCCCTCCTCCTTGCCTTCCCTCCTTCCATCCATCCCTCCCTCCCTCCCTTCTCTCCTCCTGCGCTTTCTCTTACTGTGAGAGTGTGTCCAGTGTTTGTGTCAAAAGGGAGGGTGTGTGCGTGTGTGTGTGAGGGAGTGAGAGGGTGAGTGAAGGAATGAGTCTGTTCGGTTAAGATGCACACATACTTCTGCTCAGCTGGTGTGTGTGTGTGTGGGGAGGGGTGGTGGTGGTGGAGGTCAATGAATGGCCAATGAGCTATCAACTGAACACACACCTTTTTACCCAGGGCTACTGTTACTCTGCACGCACAAACAGAGAGAGGGAGAGAGAGAGAGAGGGAGAGAGAGATAGACAGTCTATGAGAGTACTTGAATGAAGGTTACGGATGAGTGATTTTCTGAGAACAAGCTGCTCTGTGGCAGAAAACCTTAGCAAAACAGCATCCAGTAATCCTCTTTTTCTTCAAGCAGAAAAGCACATAAACCCATGCTCTATACAAAACACACACACACACACACAAAGCAAATCTTGATTTCTGGAGTTCTAGAACATCCCTGGCCTAGTGAACCACACTGACTTCCACGCCATTTTTTGCTGATGACCTTTAATTTACCCTTCGTGTTTTTTACGCAACCAACAGAGCAACTTCTCTGACAGAATGTGAGTAACTTTGAGACGCAGGCACATCTGTTTTCCAGCGCCGTGTATACGGGACCAATTAAGGGCCTGTCCCGTGGGGGCTCTTTTCCTGGAGAGCTCCATGCACCGCAGCCCTTGGGGAGAGCAGCATGCTGAACAACCGCCATCACTCCACTCGCTCTGGCTGCAGATCCACTCGGTATGATCCCTCCACCCCCACCCCCACCCCCACCTGATTCCTTCAGTCTTCTGGGCAGTCTTCTCTGTCTCTCTCGCTTTCTCTGTCTCTCTCTTGCCTTTCATATCCAGTGAGACTGCATTCACCTGAGTCTGAATCCATTTTTTCCTCTCTAGGCTTTCTCTTTTTTTTCTGACAAGTAAGATTGTATCTATCCATGACTCCATTGTAGCTTATTACTTCTTCATGGCTTTCTTTCTTTCTTTCTTTCCTTCTGTACTTTTTTCTATAATTTTTCCTCTTCTCTTGTCCAGTGACACTCTCTTTACCCCTTATCCACTTGAATCATTCCTTCATCTCTCTCTTCTCTGTCTCTTCCTGTCCAGTAAAAGTCCCTCATCGTTCTCTATCTCCACTCATGACTAATCAAATGAATCCGGAGTGAGTGCTTGTACGATTCCCACATCCTGTACACATCACTGTCCTTCTGGCCACAGTGTGAAGGCCAAGCAAGGGGGGGGGGTATGTCTGCTTCGTACTTGAAGTGGTGGTGAGAAGTGATGAGAAGTTGCCTCCACGATGTTTTCTATCAGGATTTGACCTGATGTAAGAGTTAAGTTATTTTCAACAGATTCAACAGATTATATTCTGTTGTTCACACCACCCTGAACTGTGAGCGCACATGTTGGGGTCTTCTAATGGCAGAGCTGAATGACTTCATAATAAAAAGCAGCTTTTTACTGAACTCCTGAGTTTTTCCTCTGGAAAACCCTGGAAAAGTTGTTCTTGACATTTTGATACGTTTTTCTTGCTAGAGCCCTAATCAATACAATAACGTTTTGCAAGCAAGACCATTTAAACTTTTTTTCTGTCTTTTAAGAACTCATGTCACCTCTGAAAACACGCCTCTGTCTACGACAAAACTCCAGACCTGAAGTTTAGATGTTTTTCTGGAGTTTAAGTCTAAGAGAGCCAATCAGAGAAGGCTAGGTCTAGAAACAACTCCACTCTGCTTCTATGTTGGGAATGGGTGATTTCTTAGGGTAATTTGAGAATGTGTGTTTGGTGAAGGAATGGACTGTTTAGTTCTTTGGCACACACAAAGTAAACATGGTTGATTTGATCTCATGGGCTGTTAGACCATTAGGCGTCATCAAGGAATCTGACATTCACTTTAAGATGATGATTTTTGTACTTGTATACAGCTGCTGGAACTAAACTTTAATCAGTAAGTTTGAAAATCATTGGTCCTGCATATGGGAAATCTGTTATTTCTAATCTAATATTTTAAACATGACCGGTTTTCGCTGGATATGTTTGAGTTTTTCTCTTGTTTTTTCTCTCTGCCTTATTGGGTAAGGGGGATTAGACAGATGGAAACTGAGTGAAAGTCACATTATTTTGAAGACCTTTCCAGAACACCATCTTCCACCATGCAAACTCTGATCCAAAAAATGATGTCACCCTTTTCCAGGAAAGATATTCCACTCAACCACTGCCAGACAGCAGTTAAAGATATCACTGTTCCAGGATCGCTGTGCGATATTCCACACAAACTCTAGGACTGCTCATAAAAGTTTGTATCTACCACAACAACGACCAACTCTTGTCTTTCCTTACCCTGATCATTTAGACAAACTAAGTACACAAAAAGTGATATTCCACTCAACCACTGCCACGTATTACTATTCCCGAGACGAAGATATTTCACAAAACAAACAAAACAATAGACTCTCTTGGTCTCCTGATTATTAAGACAAACCAACTACAGAAAAAAGTGGGACTTAATAATGCTTCAGTCATAGTGTGTGTGTACATCTGCAGGTATGCATGCATGCTTGTTTCCACATTCTTCGCAAATTAGGTTTGACATACAGGTCTTAAATGTTCTGTTGACAGTTTTTTTTCTTTCATTTGCTTAAGCACATTTGTCCCCTTCTGGAACACACAGTGTAAGACAGAGACACCGTGGTTACCATAACAAATTTAGTTTGTAAATGCTTTTTACATCACCACATCATTTAAAAGCAAATATTTCCTTCATACACTTATGCCATGGGAAATACTACGAAAGACTGTAAAAAGACAGTCTTCAGAAAGAGACCAAGGATGTTTTCCTTGCTCAACTTACAGTATTCTTGTGTGCATGTCTTTAAATGTCCATAAACTGTCATTGACATGGAAGACCTAATGCGAAAACCTAGACTTAACAACCTCATACAATAGATGTAGCACAGCTTGTGTATTATATTGTACTTTTTTGCAAAAGAACCAATAAGGGCATAAATATTCGGCCATGTTGATGGCTTTTTACACTGGGTGTTGTAAACAGAGAAGGACAGACTGTTAATTCAAGGCTCTGCGAAGACGTTTTACTGCAACACTGACACTCAAAGAGCTTGGGGCATTCCTATGCATGAACTTTGGGTTGGGTACAAATGCTATAAATGTGGAATGGACAAGGATGAGATGGTAACGCGTTTAAGGAAAAGACTTCTGCCAAAAGACTGTTTAGCTCATAAACCTCAATGACATCATGGTAACCCAACACTCGTTGTATCAGCAAGAGTAATCAAATTCCCTTAGGCAACTGATGTGTCACTTACTGCAAAAACATGTACACCTGTTTGTGGGACAGCTCCAACTAGACAGAGTCCCTGTTTCACTAGACGTCTCTTTGTCATGAGTGCTGCATCGAGTGTCATCTGTCTGGTGAACTGCTTCATCTCATATTTCTGGCCTTGTTAGAGATCTCTCATTCAGACTCATTTGGGGGGGGGGGGGGGGGGGGGGGGGTTTAGAACGATGTAATTACAAACTGACCCTTCACAGATTCAGACCATTCATGTGATGCCGACCCGGGGCTTTCCCCTTCACAGAACCAAAGCTTTTGTGCTCTTTGGTGTGTGCTTCTGTGTGTGTGAGAGTGAGTGTGAGAGTGAATGTGTGTGTGTGTGTGTGTGTGTGTGTGAGAGAGAGAGAGAGGGAGAGAGAGAGAGAGAGTGAGAGTGTGTGTGTGTATGTGGGTGTGGGTGTAGGTGTGTGTCTGTGACTGTAGAAATTTGTCTGTATGTGTGTGTGGGGGGGTGGTTGCCTGTGTGTATTTCTGTGTGTGAGAGAGACAGCGATTCTGTAAATGTGAGAGTTTCTGAATCTCCCCAAATGTCTCTTTCTACTAGATGGCAATTCATAATCCATATGCATTTTCTCTACAACCACATATGTATGAAGCTAGCCTATGTATTCACGTCATCTGTCATCCATACCAACAGGTTGTCTGACGGCTTCACTGAAACCTGTAGCATGACGAGAGGAGGATCGCTAAGTTCTTTGCGTTTTCATTCAACCTATTGGGACCAAGCTGCGCACACACTGCACGACAAGGACATACCACGTCTGTCTCCTGCTCACCAGGCCGTAGTCCTCGGTCTGGCAGTTGTACATCTCCTCTTTCAGTCGTCTATTCTTGGGTCTAGCCTTGCTCCCCACTCTCGATTTTGTACCGGTGGCAGAGAGCTCTCCGCTATTTAAAAAAATTCCCTTCAAAGTGCCCATTCTGGTTCGCGCTCTAGCAGATGTCAATCAAAACCATAGCCTCTTACCTGCGTAATGATCGAATACTGTCGGCACATATTCCTCAGGGAAAGCATCGTTCGCGTAGCTCATCAACAAGCAGGTTTTCCCCACAGCTCCATCGCCGACCACCACGCATTTTAACATCTTTTTCACGGTGTGCCCTGTAGTGTCATTACTACTCCCATCTTCCGCCAGGGCATTCTGCTGCTTAATCCGGCGGGCATGCATGGCAGATCCAAGATCCACACTCTGTCTGCTTTCGCCGCAAGTTGTCTATTCACTGGACACGCTGCGCAGAATACCCTGCGCAAACGGGTCATAAACAACTTTGCGGTTTGGCTGTAAGGATTCCGTATTGTTACAGTTACACGGGTACCGTGATAACAGGTCGCTAATGTTTATGCCACACCCTTATTCTGTAGAATAAGAGGACCCAAGTTGTTGGCCCACACCTTCGTAGCGCTACTGAGACTTCACAGAGTAGGCGACGGCGAATTCGCGAAATTAGTTGGTCAGCCGCGCAGACACCATCCGGTCACGATATGGATCCTAGCTCCGAGCACACGAACATTCTGACCGGCTTTCGTGGTCCTGCCTCTCTCTCTCCTCTAAACCCTTCGGATTCGCGCTCTCGAGTCCTCCTCGCGGGTTTGCTATGCCTGTGTCAGGAAATCATGGGTTTCCTTGCGAATTCCATATTAGGTAGGAGTGGGTTGGGAACAATAGCAGCTCTGTCCTTACGCTCAACAAGGGAACTTTAGCAGGACCGTAGGGGAGGGAGGGATTGGAGAGAGAGGAGGGGGAAGTTAATCCATACTCCCCAACTCTGCTTCCCAAACCAATAGAATTTGAATGACGACACTGGAAGTGTATATCACCGTTTAAAAAGTACTGCTTGGGACCGGGGTTACGATTAACCTAGGCCCATGTCTAGTAAATCCAGGGAGCGCCGTCGTAAAGCGTGCTGGAGTCACTTATTGTATCAGCCTTTGTCTATATCCGTTGAATGCTTTTGCAGCTGCTGAAATTACACACTCATGCCGACACGTGTTGGGGGCGTCTCTCTCTCTCCCTCTCCCTCTCTCTCTGTAGTGGGGTGGGCTTAACAATCATAGATGATAAAGCCTACCGCTATGGACATTTAAAAAAACACTTTGGAAAGGAATATAATCTTTAAAGGATGTGCTCCATGAACAGTAGATAAAAGAGTTCTTTGGCCCTCATAAAACGACCCTCAAAAATGAAAATTATTCAAATCAAACGTGCACACATTTTTATGGTGACGCCTAGAAACCCAAGTGGGACAAAATAGCTCTCTCTGATCCATTAAGTTCAAACGCTCAATAAAATACAGACTAGGTTTAATGAGTTTTGGTTACGTTTTTTCCCCCTCAAAAAGCCAACCACAGACTGCTAACGTAAAATATCAAATAAAATATTATGAGAAAGATCCCCCTTGAGTAATGCAGTCTATGAGTTGAGTTATGCAGCTATGCAGTCATCTAATCTCTTAAGCAAATTTGTGGTGACAATACAAATACTAAACATTTTGTGCCGCCAGTGTCCAGTATTTTTCTTATCAGCATTTCTCTCAGTAAGGACGACAGCACTAACCTGTCCAACATGATTAATAGCATAAGGCAACGGAATGTGCGCCACAGGTGCGACGGTTGTATCTGCACCACAGGTTAAGGCTGCTGCCTGCCACACACAATAGCAGAGCACACACTCCATCTGTTGCGCGCGCCGCGCAGCAGTTCTCCACAGCAAATCGAGCGCGCTGAAGATTCCTATACGCCAGTCAGTTTTTTGCAATGCTCTACCGCGCAAGTGCAAGTGCGCAGGCGCATTCGCACGGGGGAGCCCGCAGCTCGCAGCTCCGGCAGTGCTTCAGTGGTACCAGAGTCCCCCGACTAGCCAGGCAAGGCGCAGCGTTACCATGAGCTTCTCCGTCCCACCGACAGATACCCATCCTGACTTTTTCACTTCTGCGACCATCCTCCGCAAAGCGTGCGACCCTGACCGACGCCTCCCGAACGCAGAATGCACGGGGGAAAGAGAGGGCTGGTGGCACCTCAGAACACTTTTTTGGAAAATATTGTCCGGAGATCAAGTGGTAAGAAATTGTCTTCTTTGTGTGGTACATAAAGTAAGGAGGAGGGTGGAAAGGCGATAGGTGGCTTGGTTGGGGGTGTTTTTGGAGGATTCGGTGGGGGGAGAGTGTCGTGGGAGCAGGTGTGTGCTTTGCAGTACAATTTTGCAACATCTCTTGTCGGGCTAATGGCATCTTTTGTGATCACGTCCATCATTATTTGTTGATTTTGGCATTGGTGAAAACAAATGTTGTGATTTTCAGAAGTTTCATAATGCGTTTTTGAGCGCAGAAGAAAATACTGATGTTGATACGCAGGTGTGGTGTGGCATCAGCTTTGAGGAGCTGTTACTTTTAAAGTGACTTACTTTTTGTAAAAAGGTAAGTCTAGCCTACGCATTGACCAGCATATTAGCATCGTTATCTGGAACTTAACGTACATAGGCGGTGGGGTGCATGGAAGCCAAGATTGCGCATCTTGCCTCCCAAACCAACCATTGTTCAATACAGCCCGGTTCATGTGTTACCTCTGTAATACAGCAAAGTTCCAGCAGCAGTATTGGCAACCCTGCGTAGTCAGTCGTTTGCAGATGTATTGCTGTCTTGTAAGCTCGATATAGACTAAATTGTTTTAAACAATTTATAAGCAGCTTGACATATGTGCACAAAGTGTTATTTTATACGATTACATTGCGTTTAATAATAATAAAAAAAGCGCATCGCAACGCACCCCTTCACTGAACATTGTAAAGCATTAAAATAACACATTTACACCATGTAAATATCGGTTAACCGATGCAGTTGGAAAGAAACATGTTTGTTGCCTTAAATAGAAGAACTCTTATCAGGAGTTTACAAACAAGACGTTTTTCACAGTATTTTATTAATCAAAGTTGTGTGTACTTTGCTATCTGCCCGTATGTAAGGTGGGAAATACTGAATAAAAGGAGGCACAATTAAATAATATCCAAACTGAGAAGCAGCGACAAGTCACGTGTAATATGCTGGTAATACCTAAAAATTAAAACATTTTACGCCTGTAGTTTTGTGTGGCAAAAAGCTCTTCTCTGAAACGCTCTGAGGTAGTAATGTTAATAGGTTAATTGGCTTCAGGTTTAGAATAAAAAAAATATTATGGTATATGGATTCAGGGTGCATACTTTGGGACCTGCAGCTTTCAATATGATAGAAATAGTTGGAATGACTGACAAACACATTGTTTTCTTGTTGTGAATAAAGAAAGACTATTCGCACACCGATTATACAGCTGATTGGACTGTTATCATTGACTGCACAGCCCGACAGAAGTTCCGCAAGTAGTCCTTGTTCTAAAAGCGCCAGTAGAGGTCACGCATGATCATTGCGCACAGGCGCAGCGATGCTCTGCCATACACAGTGCGAAATTGCCATGGGAAAATCAGCCGTCCTGCGTTGTTAACTAATTACGTGCTACCGAAGTTTCAATGCATTTGTTAGTAAGGTGATAACTTGGATATGTTTTATACTGATACTTGTATGGCCTGTTGACGTTCCCAGGAGGTTTTTTTCTGTTGACATGTGGCTATGGAAGATTTTTAACAGCTGGCATGAGACTGAAACACTTTGGTGGTGATTTCACTTGTCATATACAAATTATTACATGAATCCAGTCCTTTATTTCTATTCTATATAATCAGCACTTCAACACAACTAGACATTGTCTAGCATTTGGGCGTCCAAACGGTAGTAAGGGATTCTGAGACACAAAAACAGAGATACAAAACTGAGATACAAGGCTGACAGAAGGCTGTTTCTCTACTTTATCTCCTCAAAAATCTTTCCCTTTGAATGTTCAGTTTCCTAGTGATTTGGTGTCCTATGCCGTTAAGAGAATTTCAGTGAAGAGGCCATCTATCTCTGCTTTGGGCAGATGAGCTGATTCGATGCAGCAGTGGTATAGTCAGCTGGCGTGAGCCACCCACACTGCCTGTGGACTAGGTGAGGACAGGCAAGGGCTGGCTTGTCATGTGTGCGGTGCCTGTGTGTGTGTGAGTGTGTGTGTGTGTGTGTGTGTGTGTGTGTGTGTGAAAGAGAGAGAGAGAGAGAGAGAGAAGGAGAGAAAGGGAAGGAGAGAGAGAGAGGGTATGTGTGTGTGTGTGAAAGAGAGAGAGGGAGAGAGAAAAGGAGAGAAAGGGAAGGAGTGTGTGTGTGTGTGTGTGTGTGTGTGAGAGAGAGAGAGAGAGAGAGAGAGAGAGAGAAGGAGAGAAAGAGAGAGTGTGCCTGTGTGCGTGCGTGCGTGAGTGAGTGAGTGAGTGAGTGTGTGTGCGTGTGTGTGTTCATGTGTGTGCACATACGCATGTGCTGAAATCCTCTCCTGACCTGTGACTGCTTCCTGATATCCTGTGGAGTGACATTTTGCAGCATGCCAGGTGGCCTGCCTTAGACCTGCGGGGGCACAACCCCCACCGTCACCGTCACCGCCACCCCTACCCCACTGCACCCCACCCCACTCTCTCCCAAACACCCAGCCACCCACCATCAGTGTCTAAGTGCATTGCCAGTTTAAACTGTACGTGGAATTAAACAGACATGCTTAACTATACTATACACATGCACACACATGATTGCACAGGCACAAATACAGGAATATATATACGTGCCTAGGTGCCTGTACAAACACACACTTACTGGATTGTGGTACAGATGAAGATCAAAGCAAAGCCTCTCTCTCTCTCTTTCACTCTTTCTCTTTTTCTTTCTCTCCTGTTTCTCTCTCTTTCTCTCGCTCTCACTCACTCACTCACTCACTCACTCACTCACTCACTCACTCACTCACTCACTCACTTACTCTCACTCACTGCCTCCGTTGCTGTCTTTGTCTCTCACTCTGTCGCTCGCTCTCTCTCACACACACACACACACACACACACACACACACACACACACACACACACACACACACACACACGAAGGCATCTATTAGTTAGCCCTTTCTAGCCCCAGGCTGTTCCCTCTGTCACTGTGCGACATTTGGCTTTGACATAGTGGGGGGTGGAGGGGGCAGGGGTAATTTTTGGCAGTTTTTTATTTTTTATTTTTTTACCTCATCTGGATCTTCCCTTCCCGCATCCCCCTCTGCAGTGTCTCACAAACTCACTCACTCTGCTAATAACAAGCCCTCTATACCCCTCGATGGGGTTGCCTCACCCTTGAGCCTGTCCCCACCCCCACACCCCCACTTCAAGCCTGGTGTGTGTGGTGAGCATTCTGGCGCATAATAATGCATCACCTCACCCCTGTGGGTGCCTGCTTATTGGTGTTGGCAAGCAGAGATGGAGATTCTGGCTTCAGAAAGTAGAAAACCCTGCCACCTATTTTCCTTTCAAAACATTTTTGATCCGACTGAGCACACACAAATCACCTCAGACAGGTGGGTCAGCTTATTAGTAAATTCACCTATGTTCAATGTGAAGGCAGAAGGTAATACACGCACTTTGGGTGGCTTGATGAAGCACTGCAGAAATGCAAGGTGTTACCGTCACAGTTGTTGTGGTTGTTGTTGTAGCACTTTTCCAGCACTGGATAGAATGCTAGCATTCTGGCCGAGGTAGCGATGACCCGTCACCCTGTTGTAGTCTCCTCTTTCCAGAGCTCCTTCTCTAGTTCCTGTGTGGGGGGGGGGGTGTTAAGGCCAGTGTGGATGACTAATTGAAGGCTAAATTGCCATGACTGGGATGGGATTCCAAGAGGGATATTTCAAGCCTCGTATAGCTGCTTGTTGAACCCTCCCTCGGATGTTCTCCTTTCATCCTCCTCCCACTTGTCTTACAGTGCACTGCCATATTTGTTTTGCTTAAGAGAAGAGGAAATAACCGCGAAGGTTTTTGAAACAAAGCATGTGAAACTGTACTAGCATCAGTGGGATGCTGTAGGAGCTGTGGCCCACTGGTTAAGGAGATAATCGTGGGAGCAGAGGCTTGCATTTTTGATTCCTGTGTACAAAGTAGGTAGGTGGAGGAGTGAATATTCAGCACTGTCCTGCACCCTCATCTGCCATCATCATCACAGTATGTAGACTGCCATCCCAAGTCTCCCACGACCTCCGGGAGTCTCCCACATTTGAAAAGCAACTCCCGAACGCCCGCAAGTAATACAAAATCTCCCGCAACTTGCTCAAATTTCTTTAGCCAATCAGGGCAAGTGACAGACGAAGTGGAAAACAGTAAAAGTGACAGTCCCATATAGTATTTTTGCAGACCTAATAGATGACTGTCATTAGGCTATTCAATTTTCGACAAACAATATTTATTTCCTTGAGGTGGGGTGGGGTGGGGTGCGTTGTTGACCTCCCTGAAATGAGTTTCTGCAGGTTTGGATGTTGGTACATAATGTAAGAGTGTCAGTGATACAGAAATGAATCTTATTCATCTCAAAATCGAAAAATGTTTATTCATTTTGCATTCAAAACTGTAGTATGTACACAGTCTTAGAACATGAGATTAGAACATTTGGGGCTTAGCCTATCCTCAATGTATCCAGTTTCAAGTTTTGTTGCAAAGAGAAAAACAAACATATACTGTAGTTGTTATCCAGTTAGAGCTGTGTTGGTGTTGGTGTTGTAGTGAGCTTGTCAGCACTTGGGCATTACAGTACATTACTAGTCATTTAGCTGATGCTCTTGTCCCCAAGTGACTTACAGTGAATTAGGCACAGGGACAGTCCCCCTGGAGCGGTGTGGCTCTAGATGGCTTGCTCAAGGACACCTCAGCTGTGGATACTGCTGGTGATTCACGCTCCAACCCACACTGTAGTGCGCTGGAAAAACGAATGGCTCAGCAGTAAAAGGCATGATGTGAAAGTTATATTATTAAATATTTCACCGAGTGAGTACAACCCCTATAATTACGTCAGATTCGAAGTAGGAGCTTTGTCAGATAATGGTTATATCAACACTTTTTTAACATTGCTTGTGATGACAAGCTTTAATAAGCATATCATTTAACTTATGTACCGCATCTGTTACTTAGACAGGCTACATCTCACCAGCTTATAAAAATGTGCCCATTTAATTTGATTGATTTATTTAATAATTAATAAGACTTGATGATTGGCTTTAAACATGACGGTGAGTGCCATGGTATTAAAGTAGGATGGTTATTCATAAATACGTAAAACTTTGCCGTGTTGCTGTAAACAGAGGTGTCAATCTCGGGTTCAGAAAGTAAAAACCCTGCCACAAATTTGATCCAACCAGCTCTGAATCAGCTGATGGTAATAAGCACTCAAGACAGGTAGATCAGCTACTTAGTGAAGTCACCTGGGTTAGAAGGAAAACATGGCAGGGTTTTTACTTTCTGAACCCGGGATTGACACCTCTGGCTGTAAAGCAAACATGTAATGCTTTGTCTGTGAGTTTGATAGCCTCACACTAATTGCATTGTCACAATATGTCAGCCCATACACTGTTTTGTAATTGGACCCTAGAGTGAACCACTGTTGTCATCTGATCTTTGCTAATGTAATTGTCAATAACTGCTCATAAGGTGTCAATCAAGAAGTCTTATAAAATTAGAGTTAATTGTCTTTACAGTAAGTGCTCTTTGTATTTTGGCTGTCCTTTCCTGCCAGTGATTTTGCACTCTTTCTCTCTCACACACACACACACACACACACAGAGAGAGAGAGAGAGAGAGAGAGAGAGAGAGATGCACACACAGGGAGACAGACAGACAGACAGATGGACAGATAGATAGATAGTTAGAGAATGAGAGAGAGACAGAAAGAAAAGGAGAGAGATACAGATACGTAGCTGGTTGCGTAACAAAGCTTTATTACATGGGGCATAATAGCATAAACATTATGAAGTCGTTCTAGAATTGCCCTCCTAGACGGCTACCCAGCAATTTCATGATTGTTCATTTGGCTTGTGTTTTCGTCCAGACTTAAGGTGATTGCAGTGTGGTTAGGGCAACAACATGTGATGGTGTTGTTGTTTTTTCCCCTCTCTTCTATTTGCTACTTACGCAGCTGCCTGCAAACAAAATAGCCTTATAAACAAAATAAACAGCCAGCCTCCTACCCAAACACACACACTCACACTCACACACACACTCACACTCACACTCACACTCACACACTCACACTCACACTCACACTCACACTCACACACACACAAACAAATGAGTGAAATGTTTTGTAGTTCTGTATATATATATATATATATATATATATATATATATATATATATATATATATATATATATATGCTGTGCTTATGTGTCCACATTTACCTGTCTTGTGCTTTTATAAAAGACTGCAATTACTCAGCGGGACTTGGCCACCTAGTGCACCATGGGTAAATGTGTGTTTGTGAAGGTGCAACCAGTGGGATGTTACAGGTTGCAGTATAAAGATGTGGGTCTGCACACTGCCTCGTTTGCTCCAAAAGTTAAATTTTATTACTTAAAATGCAACGTTTCGATGAAGATCCACAAGGATCGAAACGTTGCATTTTAAGTAATAAAATGTAACTTTTGGAGCAAACGAGGCAGTGTGCAGACCCACATCTTTATACTGTCTCATACTTTTGTCTTGCACCTGCCGACAAGCTATTTGGATGTGCGCACCCACTCTCTACAATGTTACAGGTTGCACAAATATGGCAAATAAGCAAACAATGAATAAAGATTACAGAAGGTGAAGTGTCTCTTTGCTCCCTGGGGTGGCTGTTAGCCACCTCGGTGAGCCTTTTTGTTTGGGCTCCTGGTGTCCAGAAAAGGGGCTCTAGGGAGGCAGCATTGACAGGAGAGGAACATGTTTTTGCGTGTGTGTGTGTGTGTTCGTGTGTGCGTGGGTACGGGTGCGTGTGCGTGCGTGTCTGCATCTGCGTGTGTGTGTGTTTCTTTGTGCACACGAATGTGCACTTGTGTGTTTTTGTGTGGGATTTTTCTGCAATTTTGTTGTCTCTCTCTCTTTCTTTCTGTTTTTTTTCTTTATCCCTTTCCCTCTCCCTCTCCCACTTTCTATCCCTACTTCTTTGTTTTCCACTTTCCATCTCTAATTGCAGCTGCTCAGTCGGTGGTCCATATCGTCTGTCTCTCAGGGTTATACACATAACTTAATGCACCTTGTGTTAGCAGAACGATCCGCCACTGACCATCTGCATGCAGACTGCTGTAATCCATCGCTATAGTGGACTGGGATTGGGGGGTACTGGTGGAGAGAGAGAGATAGAAAGAGAGAGAGAGATAGAGAGACAGAGAAAGAAAGAGAGGAGACAATAGGGAGCTATGTTCATCACCTACGGCACCAATTAAATCGTCATTCTATTGTTGTTTGTGAGTTGACAGCGCTGTGTTCAAATAGCTGAGCTCATAAAGCAATTTCAGTGTGACTTTGAGCTGTAGCTAATAAGAGAAGGTCTCCTGAGGTCAAGATGGATACGGAAAAAAACAGGGAAGAGCATTAGGAGAGGAGGTTAGAGAAGAGCGGTGAAAAACAGGAAGGATGCTTAAGAAGCGGTAAAAGTGAGAGAGTTAGAGAGACAGAGAGAGAGAGAGAGAGAGAGAGGAGGGGTGGGGGGTCAATCAGAGAATGAAAGGGGGAGCGAAACAGGAAAAAGGAGAGAGGAAGAGAAGGACGTGGGAAGAGATTGAGTGAAAAAAAAACAGCAGGAGACATAAGAGAGACTGACAGGGCAAACTGACTGAGAAAAGGATGGACATGGACAGATAGAGAGAAAGAGAGAAAGAAAGAGAGAGGGAGGCAGTAAGGGAGGGGAATGGAGTGTAAAACACAAGGACAGATCGAAAAGGAAGTGAGTGTGCTTAGTTGAGGAGGAAGGGAGACACAGGAAAGCTCCTAACGAGAGCATGTCACCTCTTGTTAGCTCGTGTAGCGCAGCCAGAGAGGGAGAAAGAGAGAGAGAAAGGGGGGGGGATAGAGAGGAAGAGAGAGAGAGAGATAGGGAGGCAGGCAGGGAGGGATTGAGAGGGATAGAGACAGAGAGGGAAGGAGGGACCGAGAATGAAGGAGAGAGGCAGAGTGGGAAAGAGAGAGGGAGAGTGGAGAAAAAGAGAGAGAGGGAGAAGAGAGAGGGGGCAGAGAGAGGGAGAGAAAGAAGGAGGAGGAATTGAGAGGGAAGGAGAAAGAGAGTGGGAGAAGAGAAAGGGGGGAGATGTAAGACAGAGAAAGAAAAAGGAATTGAGAGGGAGAGAGATAGAGAGGGAAGGAGAGAGGGAGAGTGGGAAAGAGAGCGCAAGGGAAAAGACAGAGTGGGGGACAGACAGAGGGAGAGAGAGAGGGAAGGAGGGATTGAGAGGGAGGGGGAGAGGGGGGGAGGAAAGAGAGAGGGGGGCAGATAGAGGAAGAGAGCAGGAGAGAGCTCTGGCCCTCGTGGGGAGTACTTGCTCCTGTTTACACTCGCCTTTAGAGAACACTTCTGTCCACCTCAATAGCCTCCACTTCCACTCCCTCTCTATCTCACTCTCCATTGTTCCCTCCCCTCCATCGGTCTCTCTTTCATTCTCTCTCTCCCCCCCCCCCCCATCGTTGTCTCTTTATCACTGTTTCCCTCTCTTCTGACTCTATTTTACTCGCTCACTGACTCTCAATTTCTTTTCCTTTATCACTCTCCTCTATCCCACTCTCTCCATCTTTTTCTCTCTTGCTCTCTGCTTTAATCTCTTTCCATCCCTCTACCACTACCACTCAATCTCCACCACCATCTCCATCTCTCTCTGTGCTCTCTAGAGCTGCAGAAGCTTAGTAAGGGTTCAACTCTTTCTCTTTTTCTCTCTCTCTTTCTCTCTGTCACTCTCTTTCCATCCCTCCATGTCTGCTATCCTCCATCTTCCTCTCTCCTTCTATCCCAGGAGCTACACACACCACATTTTCTTTCAGACTAACAGTCCACTGTAGCTATCCCTCCATCCCTCTGTCTTTCAGTCTTATTTAGTCTCACTTTTTTTTTGCTTTTTTCCACCCCATCCACTCGCACCAAAGTGTAGCGTCTCATCTGCCATTTTGTTGACCACTTGTAACATCCCACATATTTTTTTATGGGTTGTTAAATGTGGTGTATAAGCACCGTGTGGTGTATAAGCACATGTTGTTATGCTTTTGCTAATATTTCACTTGAATATTGCCAAATGAGATTGACTACATCCTTCTAATAGGGTATGTTTTTTTTTGGTACAGCCTGTTTTTATTGGGTTTTTCTGTTTACCTTTCTGTAAGCAGAGCAAATACCAGCGTTATTTTAATGAAACTTGGTGGAGAGATGTGACCTTTGGGTCAAGAAAAAAAATCATAACATGTTGGAGCAGATCTGAATCAGAAGGCAACTCCACCAATGTACTCTCCCTCTCTTTTGCCAGCTTGGCAAGTTATGCCCTTCATGGAGGTCTGGGCTTTTTATTTATTAATGCGATAGGTACAGTATAGTATACATTCCTGAGTTGCACTGAAAGTACAAAACTTGGCCAGAAAGGCAAATTTTCAACCTGCAGTCCTCAGACAGATGTTATAAATACGGGCTTTTTTACAGTAAAAGAAAACCAACTTTCACCAACACTATTGGGTAATGGATGACCTCATATAGTGTACAGCCTCATAAAATGACATAAACTGTGTAGACTTTATTACTTTAAACCATATAAATGACATGTATTGTCAAAGTGTTCCAGAAAGTTCTACTGCACTTAGTGGGCTATACCAATGTTCAAAGGACTTATTAAACCATTACTGTGGAGCACAAAAGAGATACAGTGGGTTTTGCTATGGAACTGCATTTTGAACCGTAGCACTTGAGATTTAGCAATAAAGGAAGCAATAAAATATTTTTTGAATTTGATCAAATCATTTTTAAAACAATAGTTGTCAAGACAGTAGATTGTAGAGGACAACCATGTAATATATAGGTCAACATAGTCAAGACCCTTAACTTTGCTTGAGGGGGTTCTGCATCACTCTGTCAGGATTTGTTCCACGATGTTGATCTTCTCACTGTACATTATCCCTTATAGTTATCCCTTATAGTGCAGGCAGGTTTGTACACTACAGGATACAGGCTCATATAGGTTATGTTTATATAGGCTGATACACAGGCTCGTTCAGTTTCACCCTCATGCTCAATTACCCATGTATCACCAAGTGTAATGTACATCCAATATCTGAGCAAAACAGCTCCTATCCCAGGGCCCGTCTACATCAGGATTAGATCAGTCATGACAGTTGGAGTTGGCTACCGCTCAGAATTGTTTTCCTATTAAGAACACTGTTGAATAGCTATACACTCAGCATTGGCTGTTTCAGGGCATCACAGCAAACAAGTGCAATATAGCAGTTTATTTAATTGTTACATAACACATCTCAGTGTGAGCATCTAGTTTTTACAGGAAGAAAAAAAACCTTTTGTTATGTTAGTGGTTGTTAATGATGCTCAGAGTTTTATGCTGTTGTTATGTCTCACTATTTCATGGTGATCTAACAACATTTTCCAGTAGAATAAGTACCAACCTGCCAACACTTATACCCAGAAGAGGGAGAGAAAGAATAGGACAGAAACAAGTGTTTTGGGAGAGCTCATGTGGATAAAAGCCAGTCTCCACGGAGCTTCCTGTAGTCTAATTGGCAGTTTGACATGAGCGGTAAAGTAAAGTAAATCACATGGCCCGCAGGTGAAGTGTGTCTGTTAAAACTCTCGCTCGCTCTCTCTAACACTTCGCTTCTGAGCGGCAGGCAGCTCCTGTGGAACACTGTTGTGGAACTGCGGCCCCATTTCGACTTGCTGAGAGAGAGAGAGGAAGAGATGGAGAGGGAGAGAGAGAGAGAGAGAAAGAGATAGAGAGAGAAAGACACAGACGGAGAGAGAGACAGAGAGGGAGAGACAGAGAAAGAGAGAGACAGAGGAAGAGACAGAGGGAGAGACGGAGGCAGGGAGAGAAAGAGAGAGTGTGTGTGCCAGCGCGTGAACAAATCCGCCGGCGGTTTTGAAATATGGCGTCAGCGGCCGCCAGCTCCTGCGCGGGGTAATTTGTTTGCCGAGCATCTTCTGCTCAGAGTAATGGGTCTGATGCTGAAACGGGATGAGTGCAATACTGTAATTGAGCTGAGAGAGCAAGTGTGTGTGAATGTGTGTGTGTGTGTGTGTGTGTGTGTGTGTATGTGTGTGTGGGGGGGGGGTTGTGTGTGTAGGGTTGTGTGTGTGTGTATCTGTCTGTCTCTTTCTTTCTGTGTGTATTTTTCTCTCAGTATGTCTGTGTGTGTGTATGTGTGTGTACATCTGTCTCTTTTTCTCTGTGTGCCTGTATTTTTCTGTGTGTGTGTGTGTATGTATGTGTGTGTAGATGTGTGTGTGTGTGTGTGTGTGTGTGTGTATCTGTCTCTTTTTCTCTGTTTGCCTGTATGTTTCTCTCAGTGTGTGTGTGTGTGTGTGTGTATCTGTCTCTTTTTCTCTGTTTGCCTGTATGTTTCTCTCAGTGTGTGTGTGTGTGTTTGTTTGTCTGTCCCTTCCCATTCTCTTACTGATGATTATTAATGCATTCTCAGTCAGTGTTACTGTATGTATATATCTCTCTTTCTATCTGTATATTTGTGTGTTTATCTCTATTTTAGAGGGGATGTGTGTATTTGTCACTCTTTGCCATTCCTTTTCTGTGTGTGTGTGCGTGTGTGTGTGTGTGTGTGTGTGTGTGTGTGTGTGTGTGTGTGTGTGCGCGTGTGTGCGCGCGCGTGCGTGTGCTCCTCACTGTCATTTTGCTTCTTAGTGTATGTGCGTGGGTGCGTGCATGCTTGCGTGTGTGTGTGTGTGCATCTGTATGACAAAAAAAGACATAACAAAACAGAGACAATGAGATAGAGAAAGAGGAAGTGAGAGTTTGCATTAATTGGGGCTGATTTTTGCAAGTTTTTGTTTGGCTTTTTTTTTCCAGAATATTTGCATAGGGATGATGTGCCTCATTTCTGTGTTTGACTGCTAGGAATGATGGGATATGTATATATTTCCCACCTGAAACTTGTGCTGAGGTCAGCAAGACACTGCAGTGTTCAGTTAGCGCTTACTGCACTTACTAAACCCCCACCATCCACCCAGGAAAGAGGGAGGACAAGATAGGCATAGGATGTATAGGCACAGCAAAAAGCCAGACTGCAGGATACACTACAAAGGTGGTAAAGTGATAAACTTGCTTTTATTTAACCCAGAGGTAGTTGTAAACCTGATACTAGAAGAGCCTGGGGCTTAATTCTCTTAAGTAAACAAACAATGCCAATACGCCCCTCTTCTATCAGGTTTACGGTAACCTCTGGGTTAAGTTATCCAGGTTTGTCACCTAACCACTTGTGTAGTACACCAACCTGATGTCCCCCTGCCAGTGTGTTTGTCTAAAAGTGTGTAGGAGTGTTTGTGTGTTGCGGATGCGGTGGCTGGTAAATAGCGCAGACACACAGCGAAAAGGAAGGGCGCTGTTTCTGAGAGCGTGCTACACAGCTAATTTGAATGCCAAGTCTGTGAGCGTGGATGCCTTTGCCTGAGGGGGGTGGCAGATGGGAAGTTTTGTTGTTTTCCCAGCGAGGGTCAGTAAGGTAGTGTTTCACAGTCTACATTTTTTGGCAGGAAAGGCCCACATACTGAAGTTAGAGATTTTATTTTTGCACCGTTTCTGCCTTTTTTTTCTCTCTGTGTTTGAGTCTGTGAATGTTTGAGAGTCCAGCCGTCTGTTTTGTTGGGTAGCATTGCCAGACTATATTGGTGAAGGTTTGGTCTGTTTTAGCTGTTTGTGCTGCCTACACCAGCCTCCTTCAGCTGTGTGTGTGCATGTACACTGCCTGCCTGTCTGTGCCTGTAGACTGCAATGGGTTCTTTGAAGTATGCTTTTTGCTTTTAAGTAGGCATTGATCGATACTTACTTCCATAGACCCTAATGGCTAAGAATGAGGATAGGTCCTATTTTAAAACTTGGACGCAGCACATTTACTGTACGTCAATACACTCCTCAATATTCGCACACTCTTACGCTCTAAAACTAGCTCCAGAAGCCCCAAAATGTGAGTATTGTACATATATTGTACATATAAGTATGTTCTTTGTTCAGTAACTGTCTTTATTTGGTTGGTATTAAGTACAAAAGCACCCATGGCTACTTTAAATGAAAGCGGTACTGTGGTACAATATGGAGACATAAACTGATATGTTCTTACTGAACATCACTAAAGGCGTTTGCTGTTATACACGGACTAAACAAGCCCTCTTCAGGAGCTTAGCCTCTGAGTGGCTGTGCTGACAGAACTAATTATGTGTCACTTGGATTTGTGGACCCTCTGGCTTGCTCATGTGCAGAGGATAACTACATCGTAGGCTCTCACTAAAAAAAAAGAAAAAGAATAAGTGATGATTTGCTGAAAGTAAGGAGAAGGGAAAAGAAACTTGCCAACCCAATGACTCATTGATGTTCTTTTCCTTCTTTACTGTTTTGTATTCCTCTCTCTTGCTCTCTTTATTGTCTCCCCCCCTTTCTCTCTCTCTATCTCTCTACCTCCTCTTGTTTTTTACATTCTCCCCTCCCTCTCCTTCCCAAATCTCTCTGTCTTTCTCTTTCGCTTTCTCTCTCTGACAC
>CM059282.1:11135904-11163404 GCA_030347295.1 Setipinna tenuifilis
TATAAATGCGCATTAGTGTGCTTAAATGTGCATTAGTGTGCTTTTGCTGGTATGCCTGTCTGTAGATATATGTCTTCTTAAACACAGCAAGAAGATAAGTTTTACTTTGCAGAAAGAGAAAGGAGTGCAGTTTCAGGCCATAACTCGAAAACTGTAATAGTCGTTCTCTCTGCGCCACTGCCTCTATTGTTTCTGTGAAATTGATTTATGCGTGCAATAATAATTTTATTTTTTATTCTTATTTTTAGCGCTGTGTCAAATGAGATTTATATTAGTGGCTGGGGAAAAGCCTATAGCCTCTTGTTAGCGCTGCCACGGTTGACTCTCGGGTATTTGCTTTATGTTTTATTAGACTCATCATATGACAGCCTGATGGATTTTTACTCATATGTCAAACAAAGACACACAGCAGCGAAAACGCAGAGACACAATCTTATTCCCTCTACTCTCGTCTTGTCTTATACTGTACACAGTCACACACAATCTTAAATTAAACTCCAACTGAAATAATTTGTTTGTCTGGGCATCCACTAAATTAGCTGAGTGTAATTAGCGCAACACTTCAGCCAGGTTGAAGAGTTAATTAGTGAAAAACTCCAGTCTTAACTGCACAGGTATAATAAGGCGATTTGGAATACGTGCCACTGAATTGTAGCATCTGAAGCCAGCCTCCCCTTTCCCACTTAAAATGCCACATAGGGATATTTTCATGAAAATATATCACTATTGGCTTTGTTTGTTTGTCACTTATTGGTTTGTTTGTTTGTTTCTTTCTTTTCTTGTGTGCCTGCTCCAGAAACCAGTTTCCTCCTCGGGAATGCCCAGATTGTGGAATGGCCAGTAGTGTACAGTAATGACGGATTCTGCAAGCTGTCTGGCTACCACAGGGCAGAAGTCATGCAGAAGAGCAGCACATGCAGGTGAGTGGCTACTGGACCTGTCCATCAACCATAAGATCCTCCTCTTTCCCTCTAAAAATTGTGACCAGCTGTTCTCAGCTTGGGTCACAGGTACCACTGTAGGGCTATGGTGTGAGTTCTCAGGTGTCACTCAGTATTTCTATACAGCAGGACAGGTTTGTAGAGCCTTGTGCCCATGATCCTGATATTTGATTTATGAGCAAGTGATTTGTGAGTTCAGTAGTTGTTAGCCTGCCTAAGCTTAGTGGCTTAGGTAAAGTACTGCTGAAACCTTTTAAAGGTTCCTTACTTTTGTTTCCTCACAGGCCTTGGTAGGGTGTTCATAAGACCTCCTGAGTGTTCTTCTTGTTTCTTTAGTGGCCTAGATTGTGTTCTCAAGACCTCCTAAGATGTCTTTACCCATGCTTCCTCAGAGGCCTAGGTAGGGTGCGCCTAAGACTGTGTATGGAGTTGTAACTATTGTTTACTTAGTGTCTCAGTTGGGTTGTCACAAGTTGTCATTGGGATTCTTATTTTTTGTCATTAAAGTTTTTAAGATTTTAAAAGAAAGACAAACAAAACAAGAACACTGAAATATTGACTATCATCACCATGGAACCAAGTAACAATACCAAGGCGATCTTAAAACCAGCAAGAAAATCTCAAAATCTCAGGTAGGGTGCTTATACGACCTTGTGTGGGTTCTAAACCCTTCTTTCCATAGTGACACAAGTAGGATGCTCCTAAGACCTTGTAAGTGTTCTCAGCCCTTTGTTTGTTTCCTCGGTGGCCTAGGTAGGGTGCTGCTATGGAAAGTCCTGTTAAACTGATGCCCGCCCCAGTGGAAGGAAAGCAGCAGCGAGCAGCGGCAGCATGACTAAATGTAAATAACAGTGGCTATTTATAAGCAGGCCCACTGTGAACCATCTGTTTGCGCACTTCAAGAACAATGACTGGATGATAAAGTGAAGCAGCTCAGACACGTTTCCCTTGATGACTGTGTGCAGTGACTATAGGAGTTTGATGAGGAAAAGGGGTTCTGTACACAGTCCTGTACAGAGGAACCGTAAAGGGTTCTACTTCTGTCTCTCTGGTGAGGGAATCTTTGCTGACTAAACCAGTTTAAGTATAATGACTGGATGATAAAGTGAAGCAGCTCAGACATGTTTCCCTTGATGACTGTGTGCAATGACTGTGGGTGTTTGTTAGGAAAAGGGTTCTACACTTTGTCCTGTACAGAGGAACTTTAAAAAAGGTTCTTCATCTGTCTCTCTGGCAATTGGTTCTCTGCTGACTATGCCAGTTCAAGCCATGTGTGACATGCTGGGTGTTATACTGTATCCGGTATGAGCTGCCATTTCACAAAGACTGAATGAACCTCAGTTCCAGCCCTGACTAGAGCAGTGTAGGAAGTACAGTCGGAGGGGCTGGGGTGTGGGGGAGGAGGTGCAAGGAGTGTCATTCTGTCCTGTCAGAATGACAGAAAATGATCCTTCATTTGGCTACCTCTCCTGGCAGCTCATGGGGTTTAAAAAAATACCTGAAATAACTTATAGCAGCCTAGGAAGATGTGGAAGGATGGGTGTGTAATGCGAGGCTGGTGATTTTTGATGTGAGAGTTAAAAAAGGAGCCCTGACAGACAGCTAGTGAGACAGACAGACAGACAGAAAGACGGGTACTGTCAGCCAGACAGCACTTTTAGCTGGAGTCTCAGCTCGAAGCAATGACAGAGAAATTACATTTCCCTTCCTGTTCCCATGGGTATATGAATTCAGGGGAAAATTAGATGAAATATTCAGCTGCTGTCTTCAATATGCAAACATAGGCCCACCCACAATGCACCACCACTGATAGTTCAGTATAGGGATACTGTATGGGTGGCAGCAAGGTTTTAGACTCATTACAAGTGAATTTGTTGATGAGGGGTTGAAACACTTGTTAAAGTTAGGACCCATAGCTTATTGTTTGGTGCTCATGAACAGCATACTGAAGTGATGTTCAATATCAGGGGGAAATACTTTTTTACTTCTAACATCAGGAGCAGGTCTACCTTTTGATATTTAAGTAGGAGTATTTAATTTGGCGCTAAGGATACCTTATACTGTATGTAATTCTACTGTTAAAATCCTCTACCAATTGTGCTGTAACCTGATGATGATGTAAAATCTAAATCTGGCCAACTGTAAATGTACATTTGGGAGCGAATATGTTATATGTGTGTCAGATTCACCTTAGATGCCCCGATGTGAAAAAATTCTGCCTCCTCAGTGAGAAGCGCCTCGGTCCGCTGCTTTGAGTGCAGCTGGATACCTCAGGCACACCTACCCTACGTGCTTCTCTGTCTCTCTCTCTGTCTCTCTCTTTCCCTTCTTCCTCTCCTCATGCCTCTTCTCATCTTCTCCACTCTTCCTCCTGTCCAGTGACAGACCTCCCACTGTTCCCACCTCCAGAGCCGTCACCCGGGAGGCTCGTTAACGCACGATAGGACCGCTGCGCTGCCAATCACCTCCCGCACGGGAATAGTAACACCCGCCCACTCTTCCCATAATGGTGTGCCGCGGCATGGTGCAGTTTTTTTTTTTTTGGGGGGGGGGGGGGGGGCAGCAGGCAGAAGGTGGAACAGTGGGAGGCCTTTGTTGAAAAACACACGCCAGGAGGCCTTAGGAATTGATACTGTACGCTGGTAGCTGCCTCATACTGCAGAAAGTGCCCTCAAAGCAGGCTTCCACCTGGTTATGAGAGAAGAGCAGGAGGAGGAGGAGGAGGTGAAGCTGGGCTTGTTTTATGTTTGTGTGCCCCTCAGGAGGAGGAGGTGGATGTAATTGGCAGGGTGGAGGTGTGGCTGTGAGCAGGTGGATGGATGGATGGCGCTTTACGTTAAGGAGGCCATTAGCGGGCGTTACTGTTAGATTAGTTAACGGAAACAAACCATTAACTCCCGCGCTAACGAGCCAGAGGCAATGTTGAGCAACCTTGTTGCAGACAGCAGTAGATGCAGTGACAGTGCATGCTAACAACAGGGGGGTGAATGACAAAGAGAAGTCTCTCGCATTCACACTGTTAGAGAGATGAGATGAGGCTCCACTAACAAACATGCCTTGTGCATAAGGCAGCTCACAACTGTGGGCTCTCCATTCTAGAGGGCACTTATAAAACATAAAGAAGGATACAAGAGGGATGCATCTTTGAAAACATGAGAAGGATTTACATAAACCAGGTCCATTCACTTGTTGCTTTGAATGAAGTAAGCGATGTCAACTATACATTAAAGGATGATAGCCAGGCTAGCACCACTGTAGCACCTCTGCTCAATTCTGCTATATTCCTACGTTCCAACTAGAAATTATAGTAACCAATCAGCAGGGTCCATCATCAGGGTCCTGCCCCATATTTGTTCCAGCCAGTTCATCTCCTCGGTAGATGAGAATTACTGAAATCACCTGTGTTGAGAGCACAGGCAGAAAGAATACATGGCAGGACTTTTACTTTCTCAAGCTGGTTTGTCCATCTTTGATTGGAGGCTGAAGCAGAGGGCTAGTCAGACTTCCACGTCCCCAAACTCTTCAGACTGCACCTGTCCTCTCGTGCAGCCCAAAAATATCCCCCTCTATCTGCACATAGAGCTGACTGCTCCTCCGACTGACTGGGAGACCGAGACAGATCCAGTTACTGTTGCCATGGGAATGTGATGTCTCACAACCCTCACACGTCTTTTTCATAGACTGTATAAGAGAACTGGACTGAACCCTCTGTGACGTCATGCTTAGGCTTTCTCACAGACCACATGAGGCTTAAATTGAAGGTTCCGGGTGCTGCCATCTTGGCCAGTTCATTCTATGGATGTCAATGTAAATGATCTGGGAATTAAACTAATGGATTCTAAAACAATTCACCACCCTCAGAGTTATCATGGACCCAACAACTACTGAAATATACCAAAACCATTTTTTGAACCAAGCTCTGATTTATTTTTGCTGTGAAAATTGACTTTTTTTTACATGGGAATCTATGGCAAGTTGCTTTCCTCTGCAGACAGCTCTTGTGAGGTGCAGTAATGCAACTTTAGAATGTTCAGTTTTGGTTTTATTGTGTTAGCCTGGAATGTTGACACTTGGGCTGCATCCCATTTCTACCCCCTAGCCCTCTGTTTAGCCCTTCCCCTCGTTTTTTGTCTTGTTGTGTCGGTAGAGGGGGGTGGGGCAGGTGGGGGCTTTCATGAGTCTGAGATGATGGTGCAGACCCTAAAGAACAGATAGGAAGGTGTACCTATAACAGAAATAAATTAATGCAAGGATTTTAAAAAATCAAATCGATAACTCGCATATTAAGACTATGATTTATCACTTGTCAGGTTGTCTTTAGCTTGTGTCTGTGTCTGGGGTGCTGTATCTTTTATGCCATGTAATTATGCTGGCTATATTTACTATAATCCAGAACTGATATATGCAGATCTATAATGGGGTTTTTATTATGGTTATGTAGTCTGCTTCAGTCAGGTAAATACCGCGTGACTGTTTGCTGTGCAGCAGCTGTAATATGCAATATATGTAAGCTGTAATATGCTGTATGCTAGATCTTCACTGTCTTTTAAGCACATAACAACATGATGATGTGCCTCGTAGTGGTGTGTGTTTCTCACACGTGTTACACAATCATACATCATCCTCTTATGCTTCTCTCACCCAACTTCACGGAGTTCCTTACCTGTCATTAGGATGAGGATGTGTGCGTGCGTGTGTGTGTGCATGTGCGTGCATACATGTGTGCATGTGCATGTGTGTATGTGTATGTGTGTGTAAGAGGAAGGACTAACCTCTCGGCTCAGTGTGTGTGTGTGACCAGCCTTAACTTTTGTCAGGAGCCAGAGCATGGCCATGTGTGTCACCTGGTGTCATCACTCTCATGCACACGCTCAATTAATTGCTGTTGGCAGACAAGATGAGAGTAACCAGGGCAGGATGTTTGTGTCTCACACAGGTGTGTGTGCAAGCAGCTAACTCTCTCTCTCTCTCTCCCTCTCTCTCTCCCTCTCTCTTTCCCTCTCTCTCTCTCTCTCTCTCTCTCTCTGACCCACACCCTCTCTATTTTTCTCCTTCCCACTTCCCCCTCTTCCCTCCCACTCTCTCTGTCTTTCATTCTTTGTTTTTATGTCTATCACCTCTCTATTTCTCCCTCTTTTTTTTCTCTCAACCTCGACTTCTCTTGGCAGTTTTATGTACGGCGAGCTGACAGACAAGAAGACAATAGAAAAAGTCAGGCAGACCTTTGACAACTATGAGTCCAACTCCTTTGAAATCCTGCTCTACAAGAAGAACCGTAAGTACTTCCTGCAGACAGCATAGGCCGATCTGAGCACGCTTCTCTGCTCTGCTCTACTCTCCTCTCTTTGATTGGCTGGCTGGCTTGCTGGTTGGATGGCTGGCTGGCTGGCTACACACAACCAGCAGATCCGAAGCAGGGCTCCTATATCCTCTGGGTGTGTTATGACCTTGCATTGAGATCCAAACTTAGGTAATCAGACCTCGTAGACCAATCATCCCCACCCACCACACACACATCCTCACACACATTTGCCCTGTCCCCCAAACACACACACACACATACACACCCCATAATGCAATTGTCTTTTGTAGACATTAAGTGGGGATTTGTGTTGAGGGATGGGGGAGTACAGGTGGGGGGTTGTCAGCCACATGAAAGCATAACTGCTTTTTACAGAGTGCTTTAAAAGTGCAAAGTACCATTTTAGGTGTCGGGAAATAAAAAGAAATGCCTTTTAGACCTCTACAATGGTTAACCACTGTAATTAGAATGGATAAAAAAGTGTTCAAATACACTTGTTTCCTTCCTGTTTACAACCTTCTTTGCATCCAGGACTGGAAACTTTTAAGCAAATTTATTGCTACACCTAAATAATTCTGAGTAATAGGGAAAGAAATTTGTCTGTTTACTATTAGCTCAAGTGTTACTGTATTCCTTATGTGTAGGTCTAATGACATTTTACTTTTGACAACTTAAGCTTTGAACTAAAACCTTGAACCTGCTGGCTGGTAAATTGTTTTAATTTACCAGCTGTTTTTTTTATAGTTTTGCATTCATAAACCTGACAACCTGACAACACAGACAATCTTCTGCATTGGCCATTTACAAGTGAGCTAATGCATATTTTAAAACTGGTCCTTTCATTGTGGGAAAAAGACCACATTTCACTTCATAGCCCATTTGTTTCAGAGGTCCCCCCTGTTTGAAGTTTGGTCGTATAATTAAAGGAATGAGGCTGAGTCACTGGAGCCTATTTAAGTTAATGATCACCGACCATTCAGTTCTGATTGAAATGTGGGTTTCATCTTGGTGAGGGTTAGGCACTTCACAATCAGCTGAGTTGATTTTAGCCGGCTGCCATTGGGCACTTAGTGATTTCTCCAACTCTCTGAACATTCAGTGTTTGTTTCACTCAAATTCCCTTGTTCCATTTCTCATCTGCAGTCTCTGTCTTCCATGGCTGTCCTCTTCCTCCTTCTTCCCTTCTTTGTCCTACTCTTCTGTCTGTTTACATCATTCTTACATCATAATCATCTTCATCTTTATCATCACGACCACCACCACCATCATCACCACCACCACCGTCGTCGCCATCATCATCATCATCATCATCATCATCATCATCATCACCTTCTTCTTCTTCTTTCCTGGTCCACATTATTTGTCTTCTCCTCAATGCATTTCCTGCTCCTCTTCCTTGTCCTCCATCTTCTCTTCTTTCTATTATTTTTTCCCCACTTACTTTCCATCATTTCTTCCTGTTTATCCTCCTGTTTATCCTTTTATCATTTTTCTCATGGTTATCCTCCTTCCTTCTCCTCCTCTCCATGTTCTTCTTGCTCTCCTTCCCATTTATTCTCATCCTCATCTTCCTCCTCCTCCTCCTCCTCCTGTCCCTCCTCCTCTCTCTGTCTACAGGAACGCCGGTGTGGCTGTATATGCAGGTGGCCCCCATCAGGAATGAGAATGACAAGGTGGTCCTCTTCCTCTGCACCTTCAAAGACATCACCGTCTTCAAGCAGCCCATCGAGGACGAGACCACCAAAGGTGAGCTTTTGCTGCTTCTCTCTTTCTTTGTGTCCTTTGTCTATTATATTCTCTCTTCCTCTCCTCTTTTCCCTCTCTCTATATATATATCTCTCTCTCCTTGTTTTACCTGCCTCCTCCCCTCTCTTAAGCATCTCCTCTCTCCATGTCTTTCTCCATCTCTTTATATTCTTCTACCTGCTTTTCTCTCTGCCCACTCTCTCATTTCCTCTCTGCACATGTTCCTCTTTATTCCTCCTCTTTCTCTCTTTTCTCCATCTCCTCATACTTGCTCTCCCTTTCCATCTTCTCTCTCCACATCATTCTCTCTCTCCCTCTCTCTTTCTTCCTGCCCTCTTTTTCTCCTTTTCTCTCCCATCTCCCTCTCTCTTTCTGTAGCTGCTCTTTCCATATTTTCCTCCCTCCCACTCTCTCTCTCCATCCTCTTCCCTCCCCCTCTCTTTCTCCCTCCCCCCCTCCCTCCCTCTCTTTCTATTGCTCTCTACTCTATTCTATAGAGTTCTGCTTGGGATGCCACTTTCAATTAACTCTCCATTGGTCCCTTTATTCCTAGGGAGCGAGAGAGAGGATGACACAGGTAGGTTAGCATGAGTTCAGTCCTTCATCTATCCACTTATGTCTCCCTATAGTGCCCTAAAACACTCTACACTGACTGATATATATATATACACACACACATCAGGACAAGAAGGATGCACAAGCATGACAGTGAGATATGCAGACCAAACACAAGCATTTGTTATATATATAAAAAAAACCACACAGTGCCTTTATTTATGGGAACATCGGACTTGTCTCATCAGTCATGTCAAGCTCAGACGCGGAGACGCTGACTGGCTCTGAAGGCTTTTTACAGGGTCAATTAAAGATGCGATGTCTTTCTTTTTTTCTCTCTTTGTTTCTTTCTTTCTTTTTTCTTTCCATTTCTCTTCCTTTTTCTGCTTCTCTTTCTTCCCTTCTGTCCTTTTTTCTTCCTTCCTTCTTTCCTTTCTTTCTCTCTCTCCTTCCTTCTCTCCTTCCTTCTTTCCTTTCTTTCTTACTTGCTTTCCTCCTTTCTTCCGTTTTCTTCTTCCTTCTTTCCTTTTTTTCTCTCTCTTTCTTTCTTCCTTTCTTTCTTTCTGTCGATCTCTCTCTCTCTCTCTCTCCCTGAGCTGTGCTCTACCAGCCTTGCGCCCCTATGAGTGAGAAGAAGCGGTGGCCAAAAAAACTACAGACAGACGAGCTGTCAGTTTGAGCACGCTCCGTTCGAGTGTGGTGGAGGGGGTGGGGGGAGGGGGGATTGGTGGGGGGGGGGGGGGGCACGGAGCACAGTGCTAGTGTGGATGATTGATGTGCCGTGTCAGATCTTTCTCTTCTTTTATTGCTTCTGTCTCTCTATTTTTCACTCCATCTCTCTTTCACCCACTTTTTTATGTCTTCCATTCTTCTCTCTCTTGTGCTGACTCTACCTTTTTCTCTCTCTCTCTCTCTCTCTCTCTGTGCTCCTGTCTCTCTCTCTCTCTCTCTCACTGACCCTCACTCTCTCTCTCTCTCTCACACACACACAACCTCTCTTATTCTCTCTTATTCTTTCTCTTTCTCTCTCTCTCTATCTCTCTATCTTTAACTCTCTGTCTCCCTCTCTGTCTTTACCCTCTGTCTCTGTCTCTCTCGCTCTCTCTCTCTTCTCTCTCTTCACTCTCTCCCTCTCCCCCCCCTCTCTCTCTTTCTCTCTCTCTCTCCCTCTCCCTCTCTCTGTCTCTCTTCACTCTCTCCCTCTCTCTCTCTCTCTCCCCCCCCCTCTCCCTCTCCCTCTCCCCCCCTCTCCCTCTTCCTCTCTCTCTCTCTCTCTCTCCCCCCCCCCCCCCCCCTCTCTCTCTCTCTCTCTCCCTGTGGTACTAATCAGTGCAGCACTGCCCCTCTGGTCTGCTTGGCTGTGCCCCTGCTAAGCTGAAGCGCTTGTCGTCTCATAAGGGTCCCTGACCTGCCACACTGGGCAGCCTCGGGGAAATTGCTGTCTGTCTGTCTGTCTGTCTGTCTGTCTGTCTGTCTCACTCTGTCTTTCACTCCCTCTCTGTCATGCAGTCTCTCACTCCCGCCGTCTCACGCCTCACTGTCATCTCACAGGCACAGGCACACAAATGTGCGTGCACATTTACACACGTGCACACACACACGCACACACACACGCACACACACACACACACACACACACGCGCGCACACACACACACACACACACACACACACGCGCGCACACACACACACACACACACACACACAAAGTAAGTGCATTTTTTCCTGTCTGTCACACACACATATCTCTCTCTCCCTGTCTCTCACACACACACACATACTCACTCACTCTCTTACTCACCCTTTTACCCTCTCACTTTTTCTCACACATACAAGTATAGCTGCTCTCTCTCTCTTTCTCTCTTTCTCTCCCTCTCCCTCTGTCACACACACACACACACACACACACACACACACACACACACACACACACACACACACACACACACACACCCTTACCCTCACGAACGCTGATGTGTCAGTGGCTGTCATTTGGTGACAGTGCACCTGGGCCTGACTGTGTCTCAGTGCAGGCTTCTGGTGTGGCTTCCAGAATCTTCCGAGGCCACTGGGGGAAAACGAGACTCTGGCAGACAAACAACGGTAACTCATACTCACAGATTGGTAGCTGGTGAGGATTCGTAGCCAGTCAACTAAGTTGGCCCATCCTAGATACGCCCTCATCCAGTGCCGCCACGCTCAGCCAATATTTCACATGTTACCGGTCACACACACTCAGGGGAGGGGTGGGGAGTTTTTGATGGACAGGCCATCTATGACCCCATCCCACTCACACACACACACAGGCACACACACACACAGATGCAGACAAACATGCGCATGCACACACGCATACACACACACATGCACACGTACACACACACGCACACGCACACACGCACACGTACACACACACGCACACAAACATGCACACGTACACACACACAAACACACACACACACACACACACAGACACACACACACACACCCATATGCTGTGTGTAGTGTGGTGACGCGATGACACAGATGCCACGTCCCTGAGGAGTCATGGCTGTCATGCTGAGGAAACAGAGATGACAGAGAGATGGGCTCTTTAGACCCTGTCACACTTTCTCACACACACACACACACATACACACACACGCACGCACGCACGCACACACACACACTCATACTCACACACACTCATACTCACACACATTCACACACACACACTCTCTGTGTCCCTCTCTCTCTCTGTCTCTCTCTCTCTCACACTCTCTCTCTCTCTCTCTCTCTCTGTCTCTCTGTCTGTCATTTATCCCTCATATGTCTGTATTGCTGTGTGTACCGTCTTTGCTTCCGTCTAAACAAATCTGCCAAACAGACCTCGTTCCAGCACTGAGATTGCGATTTAAATTTGCTTGTGATCCTTCTGGGGAACAGCAGTACAAAGACGAGCTTAACCCTGCCTTTATCTGCAGGTACTTTGCAGTCAGCTACTTCGAGCCATGAAAGAAAATGATCTTAGACTTGAAGCTGAAGCAGTTTGATGTACTGTTACATCAGCATGATACATTAGGGCTTTGTATGGGCATGAATCTAACAACATCAAACATATCTTGATATAGGACTAACAGTTTGATGCATCATGCTTTATTGTGATGCTATAAATAAGGCAACATATAATCTAATTATAGAAAAAAAATAGTTTAAAGAACTCCCCAGTATATGCATACAGACCTAAGCAAAAACTATGTACAAATGTTCAGTACATGCAAATATGAAACATTCACTATAGTCTTTTTATTTAGAGATACTGTTTTAAACTTGCATGTAAATCATTAAATATCAATAAGATTGTGTTCCACAATACTCAGGTTTATTACAGCCCCCATGACACATCTGTTGTCCCACAACATGGCGAGACAGCACCATGAAGTGTTCAGAGATAATAGGCATAACATGTCTACACCACTTAATGCTGACCGGCGTCCATATGTTCCTAACAAGCATGTCGTGAATAGGGCTGACCCAGAGTGTGCTGTGGACTGATGAGGAACGTATTCAGCCGAATGTCGGCAGGTGCTGGAGAGAACAACAACCTAATTACACGTGATGAATAAATACGAGAGCAAAGTGCTGCACACCTGCTGCTGCTGTTGCCTTGCTCACACCTGCGGACAGCGTGGGCGGTGGAGGTGGACGTGGCAATGGCGGTGGCGGACGGTGGGGGTGTCGGTGGAGACCGGGTCAGCCAGGACGGCCCCGGAGCTCACCGCTCTTGCCCGGCCTGGGCCGGTTTTCTAGCCAGGGCTGTAGACATGGCACTTCCATCACTAGAGACAGCAGTGGTGAGGCATTGGTCACGCTCTGTAATAACCACTTCCTAAGAAGCATTTATTATGCATATTAACTCCTGGTTAATACTTTGTTCTTTATTGCTCTCAAACTATTTCTTATTAGTAAATCATTTATAAACATATCTACATCCATTTGTGTGTTTGTCTGTGGGCTGTTTGTCTGTATGTCCATCTCTTGGTTTTCATGTTATCTATATCTCTGCCTGCTGCCTGTCTGTCTGTCTTTCTTTGTCTACTTTAACATTTGTAGATGGGTTACAGGGACATTTAAAGATATGCTTTATAGGAAGTAGCTTTTATAGAGTACTCCTGAAACACTACATGAAAACCAGGGGCCAAGGAGTAACCTAGTGGCATAACATAGTGCATTATAAGTGACATTGCAAGTGCTTTTGACTTTGTGTGAGATGTGGATGTAGAGACTGAACACTTGACTGCTGCTGTTGACTGATGATCAATATTGGTTTGCTCTGCTACCCGCATGTATTACCTATTATGCCCTTGTATATATTTCCTTCTTTTCTTCTTTTTTTTTTACAATGCCTTTCACTTGACACGTTCACCTTGCACCTTAGTGGCCTTGCTGTCTAATGTAGTCTATAGGCAATTGTTTAATGACAGTAAAGTTCTTAAATCTAAAAAAAAAAAATCAGTGGATTATGTTCCCTGATCTTCTATAGTGTAGAATACACCTGTAGCAAGCACACCTGTGTTCCACTATCTGCGATTCTACTTCCACCATGTTTCCTAAAGTGTACTTCACCATCCCCTCCAAATTCTAGTTTACAGGCAAAATAATTGTCTGGTCAATATACACCAATGTCTGTACAAGATTTGTGATTGGTTAAGATTTGTGTTTTTGGTATCTATTTACATTAGACAGCATAAAAGTGCACCACATCATAAAAAGATGTGTTTAGTGTTAAAGTTATGAACTAAACAACTTCACGTCGGTGAAGAATTGCAAAAATTAGTACACCCTTGATAAAACGCTGCAAAATGCCCTCTTTATGCACTGCACTGACTCATCTTGACCCTAAGGTAATTGCCACAAGTCTTGACCTTGAGTTTACTCATGTTTCACCATGTTCTTTTTGTTTGCCCCATTCTGCTATGTCTTTCCGGTTCCACTCCTAAAGAGGTGACCACCTAGAGTGCTTTGATGCTGCAATAGGGCAGAAATTTTTACAGAAATTTTACATGGTACATTTGGCCACATTTCCACTCCCCTCCAGCCAGCTGTGAGCCTTCAAAGACTGGATGAAAGTATATGGCGTACCAGGGTGAAGAGAGAGCCTACCCCCCTCTATTTAAAAAAACATTGCAATATCTTTGTAAATTCATAGAGGCATGACTGAAGCACCAAAGTCAGAGTCTGCGCCTTAGATCGATAAAAATGTTTCGCCTGATGCGTACACCCCAAAACATGGAAATAGCAAGAGGGAAATAGAGGAGGCACACTCAGCGGCTGATACTTGTACTACTCATATTAAAGGCTGAGAATTTACAACAAGTTTTAGGACAAAGCTGGACAACAAACGCTTCGGGCTTTGCCCATTCTCAATGTCTCCAGGTTTTTCTCAGACATTAATAATGAGCGAAATGGGCGAAATGCAAGCGTTTGTTGTCCAGTGTTGTCCTAAGACTTTCTCCTAAGAAATTCTCAGTTTTCAATATCAGTGGTATAAGTATCAGCCACTGAGTGTGCCTTCTCTTTTTCCCAGAAGCACCAGAAGCAGTAACCCTCCCACGCTCTCAGTACTCACACAAGCCTGGGAGACAGTTTCTCGCTGCTCTGCTGTGCTTTACTTAAGGGACCGTGCGCTTCTGGTAGTCAGGCAGTGCCATACAGTATATCATGGATTCTAGGGCTGTGGCAACTTGTCGGTGTCATCGATTACATCAACACAAAAAATATGTTTACGCAAAAAAAAAAAAAAACAGGTGTGCCAATGCGTTAGACCCAAAACAAAGATGGCGGCGCAACAGTTTTAACAGTGCATGAAATGCACTTGCTCATTAGGTGTGGGAATACCTAAAGTTAAAAGGAAGTGATTCTGTAATTTGTCATCCCTGTAAGATGGCAGCCACACACCAGCACTTGAAGAAGCGTCATCGGGGAGCAGCTATTGCAGATGACAAAACATGTAAGTTTTTTTCAACTCCACACTTTCTACTTAATGTTGGAATAGGCTATAATATGTCAACACCAATGTTTTAGGCTACTGTTTGTTTTCTATGTAATGTATGACCATATATGTAATATACTTGTGCACTCAATGTGTAAAATGACAGACTTAAGCAACCTAAGTCAATATACAGCGGTTGTATGTCTTGACATGCCAAGCATGGATCAGTGATTGTCATTGAGGGGTCACTGTCACGCAGTGACCGTGCAAGTGCACACATAGGATTTGATTAGCCTACTTGTTGATTTAGACGATGGGCATAGCCAGAGCTAGGTGGATACATGGCAAAATTGTATTTATTGTAATTCTTTGTTTTGTTGTGTGTGTTTTGTATTATATTCATTTTCATTGATTTGTGTGCTGTGTGTGTGATTTATGTTTACAGAGATAGTGTGAAGAATGATGTGGAGGACTACTTTTGCAAGAAAAATTCGTACCCCCCTGCACTCCCCAGGAAGCTGCTGTACTTACTGTCACCGTCTTATCGATGATTGTGAAAGACACCCACTGCTGCTGTTTATTTTTATATTTCTTTTCGTTGCAAAAATACTTTCTGTATTGACGCCCCCAAGTTTACATTGTTTATTGCATTCTTTCAATTGCTCTGAGAAACTATTCTGGGTGACCATTTTGTTTTTATTGTATGCAACCTTACAATGCATTAACCTTAGACATTAGAATGCATTATTTTGCACTTGTATACTCTTACTTGTAATTTTTGGTTTAAGAGCAATAAACATGTATTGGAATGTTAAGAAATTATTGTTTTTTCATTCAGATATGTATTATGCTATATTAGTCAAATAATGTGGAAATAATTGATAAAGTGAATTTAAACTGAATCAAATTTTAAAAATATATATATCAAAAAAATAATTACAAGATTAACCGTTTAAAAAAATTACCGTTTTGCCCAGCCCTAATAGATACCATCAGTACTCCAAATGGAATCCATTGGATACAGATTACATTTAAAACAATGTGTAACATTAGAGTATGCTGAGAGACTGTGGAAAATTGTGTTTTTGGGGGGAGTACTGTTGCACAGCTGGCTAGAGCGCCTGTACCATAAATGGGTAAGTGCCCATGGGGACCCAGGCTAAAGTCTGACCAGTGGTCAGAGGTGTCAATCCCAGGTTCAAAAGGTAAAAACCCTGCCACAAATTTGAGCCAAGCAGCTCTGAATCAGCTTATCGTAATGAGCACTCAGGTACTCAGTGAAGCCACCTTTGTTAGAAGAAAAACGTGGCAGGGCTTTTACTTTCTGGATCCAGGATTGACACCTCTACGGTGGTCAGTTCCCAATCCCACCCCAACTTTCTGTCCTCATTTTTGATCTCACTGTCCTCTTAATTAAAAAAGGCCAAAAAGTATACTTAAATGGACTTCCTTTGGCTTGAATGTCTGTCTGTGTGGACCACAGGTGTGTCCTCTATTGCAACACAGGGTTATTGCCAGTATTACATTACATTACATTACATTACATTACACTTAGCAGATGCTTTTATCCAAAGCGGCTTACAAAAAAAGAGGAGATTAACTACATGTACAGTAACTAATTGTACAGTCACTGAAAAACAATCTGTCCATTTGGCTATTCTCTGCTACAGATTGCTTACTGTAATTTGTCACGTTACCAGCGTGAGCTCCCAATTATGGCAATGTCTGTAAAATCCACCAGTCCCACGCGGATGAGTAACCTCTACATCCAACTCGCTGTATGTTTAAGCACTGGCCTGTATCAGCTGTAGGGTGGTATCATGAGGCCTGCTCTCCTGTAAGGATGCGTGTCGAGTAATTAGAAGCCTGTTGCATAATGGAGCCCTTTGCCTGCCACTTATCTCCATGCTGCTGTTCTACTTAACCCTCGGCATAATGACTACAAGAGAGCTTTAGTGTGTGTGTGTGTGTGTGTGTGTGTGTGTGAGTGTGTGAGTTCGTGTACAGTGCTTTGTTTGTCCTAGAGAGAGTACAGACATCTGTGTGTGTGTGTGTGGGGGGGGGGGGGGTACAGTCATTTGTATGTCTGAGAGAGAGTTCAAACATCTGTGTGTGTGGGTGAGTATGTATGTGTATTTTTAGGATAGGTGTGAGTATGTATCTATTTGTGTACATTGCCATATGTGTGCCTGTCTGTGTGTGCATTTGTGTCTGTGTGGGAGATTTGTTTGTATGTGTGCCAGCATGTGTGTGTGTGTGTGCTTGTGTATGCCTCTGTGTGTGTGTGTGTCGTGGGAAGCGGTCCCACTGGGAAGGCGTGCTTCACTCATGAGTAAACAGCCGCCCTCCTGCAGCAATGGCCCTTGGGAGGCGGCATGGAGTATGCACACACACGTTTGTGTGACACGCCAGCGACAGCACACTGGCACATGGGCACGATCCACACAGCCCCTCCACTCTCCACCCCCACCTCCATCTCCATCTCCACCTCTCCCACTGCAACCAAGCCCACTCATGTGGGTCAGGAGCTGGGCAGACGTCCACAGGTCAGGGCTGTCATCCAACATGGCACGTGGTTCAGTGATGAACCTGGCTAAGTGTACTCAGAGTAAGTGGTAAACTTTTGGGCTATTACAGGAACATAGATTAATGACAAACCTGTCACAGGAACTGTTTCCTAATTACTTTTTTTACCATAAATGAAAGCTGAAAAAGTCACGTACGTTAACGTTAACATGTAAGTGGTAAACCTCCTAATATAAGAACCCCTAATATAAGAAGACCTTATGGCTTTAGGAGATTTATCGTTTACTTTACATATCGTTTACATTTTGGACCCCCCCCCCCCCAAACACACACACAGACACACACACACAGACACACACACACACACACACCTACATACACACACCCACATACCAGTTGAAGAGCCTGTGGGTTTGTAGAGCTGTGCTGTGCCGAGTGCCCTGAACACTCTGTGTCCTTCGATGTGTGTGTGTGTGTTTTTTGCAAATGTAAATGTGTCTGTATGTGTAAATGTTTCTTCATTTGTTTGTCCAAGATCATTAACTACTGTGTGTGTGTATGTGTGTGTGTGTGTGTGTGTGTGTGTGTGTGTGTGTGTGTATTTGAGTTTATACTGGCATGACCTTGAATATAAGCGTGCCCCTCTGATTGCTTGAATATTACATTGGCATTTCATAGCTGCCGATAGGAGATCAAGCCCCCATATGAACACTGCACATTTGTCAGATTTCACAGTTTCAGACGATCCATCAAGTCTCTTTCAAAAGATGCAAGATTTATGGGGTGTTTCAGGACCTATCTGTCATTCTCTGATAGCTACCTCCATAAAACATCCTTCCTCTTGATTTTGTGAGAGACAGGCGAACTAACTGACCTTGAAAAATCCCCAAACTCGACAGAAACATTACGGTAGACCACCAGCACTTTATTTCAACCATCTTTTACTCACTTGGTTGGGCTTCCCTGCTTCTGTGAGAAATGTTTGTGAGCCATAGTGGGCATTGTACATTCCCCCCCTGCCACAATGACTACCACTACACCTTTTTTTTTTTGTTTTGCCATCGGTTTTCATTTTCCATTTCTTTCCTTCCTTTCTTCCTTTCTTTCTTTCTTTCTTTCTTTCTTTCTTCCTGTCTTTCTTTTATTCTTCTTTTTTTACTTTAAGGCCCAAAACCCCATCATTTGTTTTCCTCCTGAGACACATACGGCCCAGTTCTGGCGGCCTTCCCGGCCAGCTGTGGGCAGTCGAGTCCTGAAGCGCATCTGGAGCACACAGCTGTATGATCCCTTCCCTTGTGCATATACGTGTGTGTGTGTGTGTGTGTGTGTGTGTGCGTGTGTACATATATATATATGTATACATGCACGCACACACACACACATAAACACACTCACACACACACACACACACACACACACACACACACACACACACACACACACACAACTCTCCCTCTGGCGAAGGGGCTTTTTGATTGCATTGGGGCTCCAAGCAAAAACCAACCACTGCTGCTGAAAACTGCATGGTTACTGCTGGAGTTTAAAGGTTGTCAGCTCTCTGATGCCCTGTAGTGGCCTGGGGGCCCTGAGCAGTCACCTGGCTGCCATTGCCTGTTGGCTAGCTACACCTCTGCTAAAAACTCCCTCCCTTCTACTTCCTCCTACTCCTTCCACCTCTACCTAACCTAACCGCCTGGAGGAAGTGAGCTCTCCTTGGGGGATCTCCTCGCCCCTCAACCTCCCCTCTCAGTCTCAGAGCTAGGTAGACAGCTTTTTATTTCTCCTTTGCCATCCGTATCCGTGCAGTCGGAGGAACAGACATCAAATGGTGATTGGCTTAAGTTAAAAGAGTTCAAACCTCGCGTGGGGGGGTAGGGGGGATGACAGAAGGCCGATAATGGAGTGTGGTTGGCTAATTAGTTTGTTTTTCTCAGTGTGTCCCACGAGTCTGCTCCTCAGCGCTGCGACTGTGCTGGAAATAGGCGAGGGAACCAAAGGCCAGACCTCTTGTCGATGTAGCTAACCATTGCAAGTTAACTTGTGCCTTCAACTGCATATATATGTATAGTAAATATATATATCGTAACCTGTGTATACACACACACACACACACACACACACACACACACACACACACACATACATATACATAGCCTTTGCTGATAGGTCTCCTGTCTACCTGCAAAAAATGGCTCTCTTTATCTAACCATGCAAAACCAACAGCTGTTGTGTTCCAGTGTATTATGTTTTTGTTTGTGTTTATGAGTTTAGCAGACACATTTATTAAACGTGACTTGTACCATGGGGCCAACAAAGTCAGGTGTAAAAATATATATATTTTACACAACTATAAACCAACCAAAACCAACAAAATGATACCTTGACAATAAGTGACAGACATAACTCATTTCAAAGAACTTCACAGTCAGCATGTGATTCACTGTCTGTCTGTCCCCCTAAATCGTCCCTAAAACCCTTCGTCCCCATTCAGCTGATTGAGTGACAGGGCCAATCATTCCTGCAGTGCCAAGTGCTGTGTAGGCATGCAAACTAAACTGCCTTCCCTCCCTCCCGCACGCTCCATATGCTTGGCTTTTCTTTCCCTTTTTTTTTCTTTTCCCGAGCCTGCCTGCCTGAAAAGAAGCGAGACGGCGGTCGGTCGGTCCAGCGAGCTATTTTTGTCCCTCCCCACCAATCAGTCTGCATGGCTGATTTTTGCCTTCCTTCCTAGCGCTCTCTCTGAATGAGCTGATGTGGCTGCCTTTGCAGACTATATTCCTCTGTGACAGAAAGGGGGTGGGAAAAGGAAAAGAGGAAGGAGGAGGAAGAAGAAGAAGAAGAAGAAGGAAAGGAGAAAGAAGAAGATGATGATAATGATTATTATTATTATCATTATCATGAATTAAAAAGGAGGAAGGAGGAGCAAGATCAAAAAGCGTCCAGAAAGAAGTGTACACCTCATATTTAATTAATAAGTGCTTTTTACACTAGCATGTGCTGTTGCAAGTATATGTATTCAGTATGTGCATATACCAGTAGCTTGGTCTTTAAATAGAACATATTAGTATGACTTATGTAGCTACACAGCAATAAAAAACTGTAATATAAAGTTGAACTGGAGAAGGTACAATAATAATAATAACAATAACAAAACAAAAACTTTCTCTCTGCTTTCTATTTCATTGTTTTGTTAATGTATCCACAAGGAGGTGTTTAAAATCTGATTTTGGAACACCATATAAGGTACGCTGAGGCGCTCTAATGCCTGCTCTCAGCTCCTTCTGGGGCAGGCGTAGAGGAAAGTGAATAAAATAAGCATGGCTTCCACCGTTAAGAGTTGCCACGCTGTGTGTGTGCGAGGAAGCCCACGACAGGGCGTCTTGTTTCAGCTTTCATGGCTAACTAGCTTTGAGCTCGGGTCTGTGGTGAACCTGAGGACACAGACTTCAGAGAAGTGAGAGACTGAGATAGAGAGAGAGATAGAGAAAGAGAGAAACTTCATGATAATGATTAATGAGCGTGGGCATCAAAGAAGGGCCCCTGACGCACGCACGCACACACACACACACACACACACACACACACACACGCACGCACATACACACACGCACACACACACACTAACAGACTTCCGCACATACATGCACACGCATGGGCAAATGCTCACAGAGACATATGCACAAATGCATAAAAGTCTTTCAGTTCAACATTGCTTTCATTAAAAAATCGTTAAAGAAATGGCGCGCTTCATAAGCTCTCTGTGTCTTTATCACATGGAGATACACACACACGCACACAAACACACACACACACACACACACACACACACACACACACGTGTGGCTCTTTCATTGCTTTTCATTTGGAACTGTAAAGAAACAGTATGCTTTATAATCACTCTATCATGCACACACACACAGACACACACACACACAAGGAGGATCAGTAGCAGTCTCTTCGGACTCAGTCAGCTAGGTTGGCTCATCCTAGCAGAGGTGTCAATCCCGGGTCCAGAAAGTAAAAATCCTGCCACAAATTTGATCCAACCAGCTCTGAATCAGCTGATCGTAACGAGCACTCAAGACAGGTAGATCAGCTACTTAGTGAAGTCACCTGCGTTAGAAGGAAAACGTGGCAGGGTTTTTACTTTCTGAACCCGGGATTGACACCTCTGCATCCTAGATACTGTACGCCCTGATCCAGTGCCGCCACATTTCAGCCATATTTCACCTCATACTTCACCTCTCACCTCTCACACACACTCTGGCATCTGTGATTCCATTCCACCCCCACCTGACCACCTCCACCACTCACACACACAAACCTTTCTGTTCTTTAACATTTTTCATCTGAGAATGTCTGTATACATTTCCCTGGCCGGCCATGTGCTCTGCTCTGAGGGAGAGACGTTGAGAAAAATCCAGTGAAAATCCACAAATGAAGATGCAGAGGAGATGTTAGAGCCAACCCAGGCCTTGAAAAACAGAATCAAGCACTCTTCTGAAAAAAGGATGTACTACACAAAGTAGATAGGAAGATAGATGGACAAAGGTGGGGATAGGGGAGACACAGAGAGATAGACAGAGACTGAGGAAGTGTGTGATGAAGGCAGGGTACTAATGGAGGAATGGAGGAGAAAAAAGAGAGGTGGTTCTTCCTTCACAAAAGAAAGGGTGGCCAGGGGGGAAGATAGGAAAGAGGCAGCTGGGAAATAAGTTTGCTGGGGTTCTTTGTGCCCGAGATTGAGTCTGCCAGGAGGGACCCCAAGAAAGCACTTGATTATGTGTGCGTGTGTGTTTCTCTGTCTCTCTTCCTCTCTGTTGTTTTCTCTCTCTCTCTCTCTCTCTCTCTCTCTCTCTCTCTCTCTCTCTCTCTCTCTCTTTCTCTCTCTCTCTCTCTCTTGTGTGTGTGTGCATGTGTGTGAATAAGGGAGATAGGATTGGTGCATGTGAGAATGAGGCAACATTATTACTCCTGTGCAACCCTGTGAATGAGAGTGTGCGTTATTCACAAAAGAAGCAAGACAAGTCCTCTGTAATCTGTCCTGTATCTATGCACTGTAAGACACTAAGTAAGGGTTTGTGGATGTTTTGTTGTTCTGCAGTAAGTCACCACTGGTTTCCGTTATTGTTGTCTGTTGCTTTCCAGTGAGACAGTAACACTTTATTTTTGTAGCCCCCCATGGACCTATAACTTAAAACTTTAAAATTAACTACCTGTTAAAACCCTGTTTACTACAATGTATGGCTAAGATTAGAGGATGGGGTTGGTTAAGGTGATATGGAATAAACTATATATATATCAATTGAGGAAACTATTTGTAAAGTCTCTACGGGCGGACTATTCAAATAAAGTGGTACTCCGTGACACATTGGCCGTTTTTTCTTCCTATTGTTTTTATTGCTTCTGAGTGAGACATTATTGTTTTTTTTGTTTTGTTTTGTTTTGTTTTGTTTTGTTTGGTCTTGTGTGTGTGTTTGTTGTCAGGATGGACCAAGTTCGCTCGGCTGACCCGCGCACTGACCAACAGCCGCAGCACCCTGCAGCAGCTGGCCCCCATGAACAAGGCCGAGGTCAGCCACAAACACTCACGGCTCGCCGAGGTGAGTGTCCAGCAGGCACGTCTGTGGGTAGATGTGACACGCACACACACACACGCGCACACACACAGACACACACACACACACACACACACACACACACACACACACACACACACACACACACGCACACACACACACGCACAAAGACCACCACAAAAACAAACGACTCACTGAGGTGAGTGTTTAGCGCACACACACACACACACACACACACACACAGACACACACACACAAAGACAGCCACTGACACTGATACACAGGCTGGCTGACTGATGACTCACCAAGGTGAGTGTCCAACACAAACACACACATAGACACACACACAGACAGCCACTGATACAAAGCCTGACTGGCCGACTGAGGCTAACAGGCATGTGTGTGAAGGTGTGACACACACATACACAAACACACCCCCACACACACAGGCAAACATGCACGCACACAGACACTCAAAAACAAATGCAGACACACAAACACACACACACACACATGCATCCATACATGCACACAGGTAAACACCTCGCACACACATACACACACACATACACACACACCGGCACACACACACACACCATGAGGTGACGAGGCAAAGCGGTAGAAGTCTGTCTCACAGTCGGTGCTGAGAGACACACCTGTCACAACATCAGCAACGTGGTAGCCTATGAATCACACACACACACACACACACACACACACACACACACACACACACACACACACACACACACACACACACACAGAAACACAAACAAAGACTGGGGACATGTACATATTACTATTGCATCACAAACCACCATGTGCAGTGCACTGCTTGAAGATCACAAATAAAACTGTAAGTGCCTTACAGTGTCTCATCTCATGTATTGTCTTTGCATCTCTTTGTCCTGTACCTCACCTCATCACCCCTCACCCCCACCCCTTTCCTCCCTACTTGCCCTCTTTTTCCACAACCCTCAAGCTCTTTAACTATGTATGCATATACTCTATGTATAAATGCAGAAAATGTATTTACTGACCTAATTGTATGTGATGTGCCATTTGCCTAAATGCATTTTTGTGGTGCAGGCTAAGCTGTGTCCTAATGGTGACATGACAGCGCCAGTCCCCCCCATACTGCCCCCCATGCTGCTTTTAACTCTGCGCCACTGGACACACAGCTGTGTATAATGCACTCTCTTCCTGTCGCAAAAAATGTACTCACTGTTTCGCACTGAAGCATGTAACATGCCAGACTGAGAACTCAACTCTTGTGAACCTGCTGACTTGCCATCTTATTTTCCCATGATGCCTTAAAAACCGCATGGCCCCATGGTCCTGCCCCTTTTTAAATATTGTATACGCTATAAGTTAATGGGCTACATTTTTTTTTAAAGGAGGGAAAAACTATAGAGACAACGGCAAGCTGGCTAAATATAGAGCTGCAGTCTCTACAGGAGACAGTAACGCGTGCTGTCATAAGAGCTGCATGTAAGCTCTTTTAGGGGTTGGTTAGCCTAGATTCTCGTGGAAAAGTGAAAACTTGCATTGCATGTCCCTTACTTAAAGCATTCAGTAAAAGGAGAACTCGCACACCACTTATTCCAATGCAAAAGTGAATATCTTTAATTTGTAGAACTAACCCAAAAAGTAAAGTGCTACCCAGTGAAGTGCAAAAACGTTTTTGCTCACAGTCAGATCATCCTCAGTGCTGATGACTGATACTGATGACTAATGATTAATGATGATGGTCTAACTGTGATCAATTAGCAGGTAGGAGCAGGCTTCACTCTGTGGTTCGTGAATTACTTTGAGGGTGCCGGCCGAATAACTAACTGTGATCAAAAAATGTTTTACACTTCACTGGGCAGCACTTTTCTTTTTTACTTTTGCTTCTGCATAAGTGTTGTGCGAATTCTCCTTTTGACTGAACGCTTGGATTATTTGTTGAAACCTATGCACCCACCACCAGGCCTTAAAGTTATCAAAGGCATGATACCCCTTTGGAATATACATGTCCCTTGCCTACAAGCAGTTTTAAAAGTTTCTGAGTTTGTCTTACGCCCAAAATACATGCAAGCGAAATTTACCGCTTTCGCCCCGCTTTCTCCGCTTTGAGTGGGCGTGTACCAACCGTCAGTTGAAGAGACGGTTGAAGTTGAAGTTTAAAATGCTAAAGAATACTGAATGGTAATAATTATTTTGTTTTTGGAATGGTAATATAATGTTAATTAACCGCACTGTTTTAAATTTTATGTATGTCCATTTTTAAATGTTTATCAAACCCCCTGCCGCCTTCCAACTGAAAGGAATGGAACGTCATTTAAAACGATGTCATTGGTTACCGCTCGACGAACACCGCTCCTCATTTGCATAAAGTTCAGCAGATCTCAACTTTTCCGCCCACCTTGCTGATGTACGTCACCATCTGCCGCCTCCCAACTGAAATGAATAGAACGTTCCGCCCACCCGCTTGCATGTATTTTGAGCGATAGTTGGGAAAGCAGTGTATATATGACACATGAAAGGTTGGTGTGTCACTGCTGTAGGGCCACTACTAACTTTCTGGCTTACTATTCTATTTTATTTTTATCGTCTCTTCTTATTTGTGTAACCGTAGACTATGTCCTTTCTTTTGTTCTTACTTTTTTAATCTTTGTTCCTTTGTTTCTTTCTTTCTTCCATTTATTCATTCTGTCTTTCTTCCTTTCACTCATCTCATTTTCTTCCCATTTCTTATCCCTTTGTCTCCTCTTTTCTCCCCTCTCTTTCCCTCTCTTTACCCCCCCCCCCCCCCCCCCCTTCCCAACACACACACACACACACACACACACACACACACACACACACACACACACACACACACACACACACACCTTAGGCTCTCCAACTGGGATCCGAGATCCTACCCCAGTACAAGCAGGAGGCTCCCAAGACGCCACCGCACATCATCCTGCACTACTGCACCTTCAAGACCACCTGGGACTGGATCATCCTCATCCTCACCTTCTACACGGCCATCATGGTGCCCTACAACGTCTCCTTCAAGACCAAGCAGAACAACCTGGCCTGGCTGGTGGTGGACAGTGTGGTGGACGTCATCTTTCTGGTGGACATCGTGCTCAACTTCCACACCACGTTCGTGGGGCCCGGAGGTGAGGTGATCTCCGACCCCAAGCTCATCCGCATGAACTACCTGAAGACCTGGTTCGTCATCGACCTGCTCTCCTGTCTGCCCTATGACATCATTAACGCCTTCGAGAACGTGGACGAGGTAAGCTGTTGTGGTGTTTTTTGGATCTCCCCTGTCAAAATGTATGGTGTGTAAATGTCATGTTATGTAAGAAAACAGAGATTGGTTGTTGCTTGGGTGCTTGTAGATGTCTTCTATATTGCTTCAGATCAGGTTGTCCTCCTTCGGTATAGAGTCAGGTTATAGGGCTGTTGACTCTGTGTGTTGCTACTGGAAACGATTTTAATTGTCCATTCGGTAATTATGCCTGTATTATGCCTTGCTCTTCCATCAATGGAAAAGGGTTTGACACTTAGCTGTGTCTGAATTCCTGTAGTTCCCCATATTTACTAAGGTCTGGGCTAATCTCCATTGGGATTAATTTGAGCTTGTTAAGGGGTGTTAAGGATGAGTGTGATTGTTGGGACAGATTTGATCAGCTACTTCTTATAACTGGCTACTGGATTTGACCTTTGAGTCCGCTTGCTAGTTGAGTCCTTATTACTTTGACTACTGACAACTGAGTCTTTTTGTCATGACAAATGTAATGCCATCTCTATCTGTAACAGCCTCACATTCTCCACTTCAGGGGCAAAAAAACCTCAATAGGAATAATAAAACTGATGGTTATCTCTCCTAAGCCCCCAATTTAGTAGCAGTGTCTCATTTATATTCAAGTGGGGTCCAACCATGACAAAGGCACATGAAGCAGCATGGCACTGTCAAGCGTCTGACTATTTATTGTCTTAGGCTACATTCACACTGCAGCCTGAAGTGACCCAAATCCACTTCTTTCGTCAATATGCGATTTCTATTTGATCTTTTAATCACTCTGATTTTTTTCAAATTCGACCCACTTGGATACATATCTGATCTTTTGACATGCGACTTTAGTCTGAATGGCCAGGTCGTTTTCATCCAACCTACACACATAACAATCCCACCACTTTTGGCTGCGACTCCGCACCCACACGTTCCTCTGTATGGACGTTACTGCCACTGCCCCACAAAACACCATGGCCAAAAGCCTTGCTCTTCTCCTTCTTGCAGGACACATTTGGGGCATTTGAAGTTCACACTGGAGATCACATACAAGTCGCATTTAATTGGAAATGTTAATGACCTCGCAAAAAACTTGGGATTTCACAAAAAAAATCCAAATTAAGCATTAAGCCCTGCAGTCTGAACGTAGCCTTATTAATCCAATCCGTACATTCCTGAGAGCCCAAGTAGTCCTCAGAAATTAAAGTTGTGCGACAATGTAGTCATGAGGCCTGAACAAGGCTCTTTCCCATCCTAAATTGGACAGGGTGTGGTCAGATTGGATGCTAGATGGGGGAGCTCAGGTGCCCTGATCAAAAGCCACCTTTTTCTCCAACAAAAACAGAGGCATGAAATGACAGTTTAAAAGCCCTTGTGTGTGTACAATCTTTCCTCCTTCGCTAAAGACTACCCCCTCACCAACAGTGTTGTTTTGACTCTTACTGTAAGCACATCACCATAATTAAAATTGATTCAGCTTCAGCTTCTCATTGAAGTGCAAGTGATGATTCATACTCGGTTATCAAAGCTGTAATTACCCCTCGTGCAGTATCTGACTCCTTATCATTTTTATCAGCTCCAGAGTGTGTAGATCATTTTTTTTCTCT
>CM059282.1:11168404-11188404 GCA_030347295.1 Setipinna tenuifilis
GGAGAGGAAACATCAGAAACTCAGCAGTTTTTCCTGCTCACAACAGAAGAGAAAAAATATCAGACTTTGAGAGTATGCCAAAGCACTCTTAATACTGCAGTTCTATAAAAGAGACCCTACCGATTACTTGTGCGTGCTGAACAGGATTTACATATTTGAACTCGATGCTGTTGCTACTGGGAGCTTTTCATCTGCAAATCTTTAGACTTTAGTGGTTGAAAGATTGTAAAGGAAGGAAAAACATGTTTGGGATAATGAGTTTTTGGGATTGTAGTTAGCCTAAAAACATTTATGTGGCTTGAATCCTTATTTTAGTCAATCTGAAATGCCACCATAAGAATGATTCACACACACAAATATGTAAATCCAAATATGTAGATCCAAGATGATTGTATTATCAGGGTTATGTGTGTTTACCTTTAAAGCGTATATGAACAAGAATGTGTTACATGCACAAAAACAAAATGCATGGCCATAAATGAACAGATGGTTGAATAAATAAACTAATTTTGTTCACTTGCCAGGTTAGGCTAGCTCAGGCTGTATGTCACTGTCACTACATATGTGACCAAACCTGCTTACAGCAGTTTTTCAGTGGCCTATAGTAACCTATGCATTTCTCTATATTCTTCTCTTTCTCTCTCCTCACTCTTTCTCTCTCTCTTCCCCTCTTACTGATGCATCTTCTCCCCCTCTCTTTTCCACTTATTCTCTTAATTTTTCTCTTTCTTTCACTGTTTGTCTCAATCTTCCTCCCCCTGTCCTGTGACAATGATATGAGTGCTTAATATCTCTCTCTCTTTCTCTCTCTCTCTCTCTCTCTCTCTCTCTCTCTCTCCCTCTCTCTCTCTCTCTCTCTCCCCCTGTCTCTCTCTTTCTCTCCCTGCAGGATCCCATCTCGGACTCCAGTGGTGTTGGGCACATGCCAGCGACTTCCCATTCAGCACGGAACGCCACACGAGCGGATGACTCCGTGCTACCGGTACAAACTGCAAACATTTTGCCTGAAGACTGAAGCTGAAAAGCAAACGTAGTATCGCCAGTAGTGTTGTTATGAAGTCATGGTATCACTATGAGGTTGGCTGTTGTTGTTTTATTTTCCTGAGGGGGAAAACAATAGTATGCCGCAAATGCAAATAGCACCTACGGGTATCTAAAATGATTCACACACACACACACACACACACACACATTCTCTCTCTCTCTCTCTCTCTCTCTCTCTCTCTCTCTCTCTCTTTTTTTCTCTCTTTTCCTCTCTCCCTCAGTCTGTCTTTTACACACACATACACTCTCTCTCTCTCTCTCTGTCTCTCTCTCTCTCCCTCTCTCTCTCAGTCTCTCTTTCACACACACACACACACACACACACACACACACACACACACACACACACACACATGCACACAGATGTGTAACAGATGAACACAAGCCATTTGTCTGCCTAATTCACAGAGGAAGGCTTCTTCTTGCATGTGTTGCATTTTTGATGAGACTTCATTCATGAGCCATACGGTATCTCCTCAGAGACTTCCCCATAGTCTCCAGGCATGGTGTAAACACATGACACATACACAAACACAGCCAATCACTGCTCTTCGTCTGCATTGTCTCCATAGCCCACGCTAGGCACACTTTGCTTAGCCAGGCACTGTAGCGCTGGGATGCTATATGTGGAGTGCAGTGTAAGCGCATATGCAAATGAGAGCTATAAATGATACATTAACGGAGTGGGTGGTTGTGTTTTTGTGTGTGTATGTGTGTGTGAGAGAGAGAGACAGCCTGTGTGTAGAGAGTATCTGTGTGTATGTGTATGTGTGTGTGTGTGTGTGTGTGTGTGTGTGTGTGTGTGTGTGTGTGTGTGTGTGTGTGAGAGAGAGAGAGAGAGAGAGAGAGAGAGAGAGAGAGAGAGAGAGAGAAAGAGAGAGCATCTGTGTGTGGGTGAACTTGTGTGCGTAAGTGTATACTGTGTGTGTGTGTGTGTGTGTGTGTGTGTGTGTGTGTGTGTATCTGTGTATCTGTGTATATCTGTGTGTGCGTATGGGGTGGGTGACATCAAGCTAACCCTGCATTGCCGAGCAGATCTCTCACAGACATTCAGCACAGTGTCTTCCATTCTCTCTTCCTCTATCACACTGGCAATAAAGCAGCATTACAGTGATGGGGCCTGTGCTAGACTTCTCCTGCCCTTGGGTAACATCGTGATTCCTCAGAGTGAACGCGAGTGTGTCTATTTTTTGCTTTTTTCTGTGCCTGCCGGTCGGTCTAAACTCAGGTTTGCGTCTGATAAAGAGTGAGTGGAAGGGGGGGGGGTTTGGGGTGGGGGGAAATTGCACCTTTCAAGGAAACACAAAGCTCGTTAAAATTAGCCTTTTGATCTCGTGACAGCCGGAACAAGTGGCGAAGGCTTTGCGAGTGCTAGCGAGATGCTAATTAAAACTTGGGGCGCTTGTTGCCGAGGTGATTAAAATCTCTTTGGGCCAAAGAGATTGGTTGCCGCTTCCACTCAGGGCGAACAACAAATGCGCAAAAAATCTGCCTCAGTTATTTTCCTCGACAATTGTAAATTTGCTCCCTTCCCGCCTTACCCCCTTGCTAATTAGCATTTTTATTTGACCAGTTCTGCTTCACGGTGCTTTATTTATTTATTTATTTATTTCAATTTAGTCGTTTCTCATTGCCAGACTGTGAATAATCTCCGGGCTTCTTTTCTCTCGGTTGATGCCTTTGTGAATTAGTGTGAATGTTTTCAAGTAAGTTTAAGTGCTAAGTCCCACCAACCACCTTCAGCACCCCCTCCATCACCACCACCACCCACTCACCCACCCTTTCTCTGATTACACCAGCCAGTAATCATTAGCCATTTTCCGACGTGAATGGATTTTTCCACATTAATCCGTGTTGAGACTACGTGCTCTCAGGCAGGAGATATCCTCCGCTAACACAATCAACCAGTAGAAGTGATGCCGCTGTACTCAGTGTCTGGTCTCCAGGTTGCCAAGTGGAGAGGGCAGTAGGGATGCGTTAGCTTATGTTCGACCCCCTCTGAGGCGCCCACTCCACCCCACAACCACCCCGATCGACCCCACCTCCCCTCGCCCATCAACACCCACATGAAAGGTGTCACATCAAAGAGCTATAGGCTTGGAGAGCAGAAGGAAACTGCTTCTATATGACATCTATCCAGCTGGAATTATTCATGCATAGATGAGGATGGAAGATCCTCTGCCTTTTAGTGGCTCTGCTCTGCTTGCCGCCACCAGCCTGCAGAGTGGAGAGCGATTCACCCGGCTGCCCTTTCAAGTGGAACCTATGGATATGGATGCTAAGCTGCACTCACTTCACCTCACTGGCCGTGTTAAATATAGCCCACAGCATCCCATGTGTTCCACATAGTGCTCTCCCAATGAGTTAAATTATGTAATTGTAAATGTAATACCATATACATAATGTCTGTATTATGTATGTACTTTATTATATCTATGTTATATATTTACTTAACCTCTCTGGTTTAAGGTACGGTTTAACTCATTCTGTCTTTCGCTGTTGGAGATTTTTTTTTGTGTGTTACATGTAATAGCACGTAGTTGTCCAGGTGACATTTACCTACTACTGTCATTATCAGACTTTAAGTAATAGAAGAAGGTGGTTGTGGTTATGTCAGAAGTCTTTTCCATAGCTTTTTAACCACTATCAGCACTTTTTTATGTAGTCGTACTGTTGAATCAATGATTATAGCTGTGTTATTGCTCTGCATATGCCCTGAGGGCTACTTTGTTTTACACTGTGTGTGTAATGTTAGCCAGCTTAGCTGTACTATAAGTACCTCGCTTATGATTTCTCAAGAGAATACATTTGCAAACACCCCCCCCCCCTTTTTTTCCAAATTTTGTCAATAGGATTTCCCAAGTTAATTTTTATGAATGTTTTTGTGAGGTAACCAATGAACTAATTTTCACCAAAAAAAGAATCACCTTGAGGCAGTGACAATACCAACATACAGTACTGTTAAAACTTCAGAACAATATGTTCATGATTTTTTTTAGTTATTTTGCTAGCAAACAGACAGAAAGACAGACAGACAAACAAACAGATAAACGCTGGCAAAAACATAACTTCCTTGGCGGAGGTAATAACAGCTTTTAGCTCACTTGGTAGCATGGTGCCAAACACCAGGGGGTCAATCTGAGGCAGGTGCAAGGCTAAATTGTGCAGGCACACAGTATAGGTTATACTATATATACTACAAATGGCAAATGGACTACATCTGATATCGCACTTTCTTACATTCAGCGGAGTACACAAAGTGCTTTACATCTTAATGACTGACATTCTCATGCTCACGCATACACGTGCTGCTATGCGAGGTGTCAACCAGCATATCAGGAGAAGTATGGAAGTAATGGGTTCAGTGTCCTGCTCAAGGACACTTCAAATTAGTTTGTTTGAAAAAGCTGGAATAGAACCTGTGACCTCCCAATGGCTCGTGGACTTATTACTGTCATATTCCACTGTTGTTTCAGTTTCTTTTGAGTGTTTCTGTCATGGCTTCAAATCACATTTCTAGAAAATGTCACTCACTCACACACACACACACACACACACACATACACACACACACACACACACACACATTATCTGTGTTCCTTAGAGTAACGCATGTGTTTCAGTCAAAGATTAGTACTCCATGCACTCAAGGAATTCAAGTATTTAAAAGCCTTTTATTTAAATAATGTAGTGTTAACAGTAAGGCTGACTTTGACTTTGACTTTCGCCCTCCCCCCTCTCTCTCAGGGTCTCAGCAGCCTCTTCAGCTCCCTGAAGGTGGTGCGTCTGCTGCGGCTGGGTCGCGTGGCCCGCAAGCTGGACCACTACCTGGAGTACGGCGCCGCCGTGCTGGTGCTGCTGGTGTGCGTGTTCGGGCTTGTGGCCCACTGGCTGGCCTGCATCTGGTACAGCATCGGCGACTACGAGGTCATCGACGAGGTCACCAACACTATCAAGACGGACAGCTGGCTGTACCAATTGGCGACCAGCATCGGCACGCCATACCGCTACAACGCCAGCGGCTCGGGCCAATGGGAGGGCGGCCCCAGCAAGGACACGCTCTACATCTCCTCGCTCTACTTCACCATGACCAGCCTCACCACCATTGGCTTCGGGAACATAGCGCCCACTACGGACGGGGAGAAGATCTTCTCGGTAGCCATGATGATGGTGGGCTGTAAGTAAACCCACTTCAGGCTCCCCCAGAGCCATTTGCTCCTGCTTGGGTTTGGGTGGCACTGTTGGTACTGTTTTGTTACCTCAGGTAGATGGCTAGGAGTGAATGGTAATGCTAGAATAGCAATGGGATGGTGCCAGTATACACAATAGAACTGCTAATGCTATTTTTTTTATTATTCAGAATATTCATTTTAAGGTTGTACTAACACAGATCAATACAGTTTTTTGATGCAACATATAATGTGTAGGTCTACCTCAGGCTTTTGTAACTTCACAACACATACTGTTCACATGCACAGAAGCTACATACTGCTCTAAAGACCTCTGAAAATTGAAAGGCATCTTAAAATGACAGAAGAATCTTTGAAAGGCATCTTAAAATGACAGAAGAATCTTTGAAAGGCATCTTTAAATGTCAGAATTCACTCTTACAGAGCAGGGGGCTAATCCATGTTTACGGTCACAGTGATATGTACAAAGTCTTTGGACTGAAATTCTCTCTTAATGCTGACATTAACACTGTTACAGTATGTCAAACCACAGGCCCTATTTGTAGACCAATGCCGTATTACCAAAAAAAGTGTGATCAACATTGCCTTCTTGAAGAGGCATTGGCATTAAACCATAGTATCGCATTCACAACATAGGTCATAAAATCAGTACAGTTGTATAGGATTGTACATGGCAGTTGGCTTATTCTGTCTATGCTTTTACCATCTTTAGTGTCTTCCTCTCTGCCACACACTCCCTGACCTTTGGTCAGTTTGTGTTGCTTAAGGCTAAAACTCAATAGTTGGTCTTTCTCCAGACTTGACTTGATTCTTCTTTGCTTTCCCTCAAAAGTATGCGGGTATTATTTGACCTTGCCAGGCGTGAAGTGCAACCAAGCAGCCAAAGTATTGGATTCAGTTTCTCAGTATAATACTCCCACCATGGCTCATTGTCTTATTACCACTGGGCCTGTATTAAAAAAAAAACCTCAAGATTCACACTCTAATTTAATGACTCGGTAATTTCTACTGTCTGTGCCTCAGGGCAGATGCTTTCTGTGTTGCGTGCAGTCTAGTCTTTGTCTTGGGCCGGATTATACATTCTTGCCTGCTGTCTAGAGTCTTTGTCTTGGGGGCGGAAGCTACAGTGTTGGCTTCTGTCATGGGTCCTTGTCTTGGGGGAGGGGGGATAATGCTTTATTAGCTGCTGTGTATTGTTGTTTGCACATTGGAGAGCGGATGCTGTTGTGTTGGATGTTTGCTGGATCCTACAAAGATAGCGAGCGCGCTTAGCAGAGAAAATAATAAAGTCTTGCGGTTTTTCAGGGCTGTGTGAAATTCAAACTTTTAAGACCAGAATCATGTTTTGCCCCCTTAGTCAAAACATCACATTCTCTTATAGGGTCCTAAAAGGGTTCGCTTAGCTTCTGTTCCAGACAGACAGACACAACAAACCACAAACATTATTAAACAGCAGTTCTGCTGACTCAGTGAAAGGAGATTTTGGGGTCTGGCAGCACTGCTTTAGTTACACACAAGATAAGACACAAAGACCATATCAGTAGCATCAGCAGGAGGTAGGATTGTTTTGAGCTAGGATTCATTTGCTCTTTTGGTTCAGTCAGACAGGGTTAAGTGGAACACAGAGATGTGATTGGATGAAGGCAATTAGATGGAGCTAATCGTTGCAAGGCTGGATTATCGTCACGGCTGTTACATGCTAGTGGAGTTGAGTATGCGAAGATTCTCGTTCATTCATGGTCATGGTAGTCAAAGGAGCTAAGTTGTAAGCAACTGGACTTCTTTTTGGAGCTTGAAAATGTGTCACCTTTTATCCAAAGGCTCTTTTCCTCGAGATTTTTCTTCAACCTTACCTGATATCAGTGCAGAGATGAAAGGGTGTGTGTGCGTGTGCGCATGTGGAGGTGGGGTGAGGTGAGGATGGGCATGTGTGATTGTGTGTGTGTATGCACATCATGTGAAGCTAGGTTGGTTTTTGAAAAAGAGTTACTGTATACAGTGTGTCATTGTAAATGAATATGACAGTGAGTGTCAGAACAAATGAGCGAGCGCAGTGAGTGTAAATATTTGTGTGCTGGAATGAATGTGTGTGCATGTGCGTGTGTGTGTCTGTGTGTGTGTGTGTGTGTGTGTGTGTGTGTGTGTGTGTACACTCCTTTGAACACCACGAGTACCAGATCAGCCAGACCTGTCTCATGTCATTAATTACATGCTTTTACATAATACTCTAACACACCCACATATTTGCATCTCTCACTGATTCTCACATGTGCACACACACACACGCACACACACACACAATGAGAAGCATACATACATGCAGATAGTTACACACACAAAGTCATACACACACATAGAATGAAAGCAGGCCCTGGGTGGCCTTTTGGCCCATGTCCAGCCGTAGCCCTCACTCCAGTGGTGCAGAGTTCTGCTTTAATCAGAGCACAGGGAGCACACGCCGCTGACGAACATCTGAGATGGAATGAGAACCTTCGGGCAATTTACAGACTGTGTGTGTGTGTGTGTGCATGCGTGTGTGTGTGCATGTTTGTGTGTGTGTGTGTGTGTGTGTGTGTGTGTGTCTTAAGAGTGTAATAATAGGTAATTGCCACTCAGAGGATAATACTGTGCAAGCCACACGCTGACTTCTTCTGCAGCCTTCGTCTATTCTCCTGCTTCTTCTTCTTCTTCTTCTTCTTCTTCTTCTTCTTCTTCTTCTTCTTCGTCATGCTAGTCAAAGGAGCTAAGTTGTAAGCAGCTTGAAGATGAAGATGTAAGGAGCTTGAAGATGTCACCTTTTATCCTCTTCTTCTTCTTCTTCTTCTTCTTCTTCTTCTTCTTCTTCTTCTTCTTCTTCTTCTGCTTCTTCCCCATTCACTCTGTGTTCATAGCTAAAGCCAGTGTTTACCTGACCCTTAAAAAGGTAAAGGGGTTTTGTAGGCTGATGAAGCGATGCATTTTTCAAATTGTTCATCCCTCGAGAGGGATGATAATTGAAAGTGCTTTGCATAAAACATATCTAAATGCATAACAAATGTTAAATATAAATAAAATATATAAAAAGACGACTCTTTACAAGTTCAAGTTAATGTAATAGATTTTTTAAGACAGAGGATAAATAATAAAAAAAGAGCACAGACTGTATTGTGTTTTTAATGGAATGGAAAATTGTAGTTTTTAAGCTTCAACTACTCTACTAGTCCAGTATGCCTCCCAAGATTTCTTACTAAATGCAAGACAGCCATGTCTGATATGGATTTGGGCAGTGGTGATATTTTTGTGGCTGGAGGTTGTAGAATTATTTATCTCAAATCTCTGACTGAGTCTGTTTTTAGAAAATAGGACAAAAGCAGGCACGCTGGACTGTAAGTCCAAATCTAAAAGTATTCTGAGTCAAACTGGGTGAACTATCCCCCAAGACAAGAAAACAAGAAAATATGTATTTAGAGCAATCATGTGTGGAAAAAAGCACAATAAACAATCGTAAAAACATGAAATAAATAAATAAATAAAATGATGAACAGCTGTGCAGAGTCCCGTGCATAAAGCTGCCTAGTGAAATTAACAGCACCGGAGAGTGTATAATCCTCAAAACAGTTTTCTATTTCATTTCATTTCCAGGATTTTTTTTTAATTTGTTTACTTTTTGTATTACAACCAAAATATTCAGAGCAATTAAAAATAAATAAAAAAATACCATTACCAGTTAAAAACAAGTCTCTCAGAGTGATTGAAGGTAGGGTAGGAGATCCTGGAAAAAAACAGTTTGCTACAGCAAGCTACATTTTGAAAATACACACTTCAAAAGTCCAAACCCCTTTCTTCAGACTTCCCCCCAAAGTCACACCTCCAGATTCGTGCAAAGGGGGAGGGGAGAGGGATAAACAGCAGTTGAGTTTGATAGACATATCACCCTTCAATCATTTTGAATGAGTCGCTTAAAATGAGTGTGTTTTTGGCCCTGTCCTTCAGGTGACTATTATGTTTTATTTTTGTGTCAGAACATTTATTTATTGGTTTCTATCAGGTTGTGAAGGGGACTTTCAGCAATACTGTAAGTGCTCCAGGAAAACATATCCTACCCTACCTGTAATGCATACTGTTGCCTTCTCACACTCAACACTCTACTGACCTGAGCCACATTGTCGACTGGTATGGCAGAAAACAGTAGACACCCCTGGACTTCACTGGGTCTTATATCCACCTGTACCTGTCTCTCTATCTCTCTCTGTCTGTCTCTCTCCCTCCCTCTCTCTCTCTCTCTCTCTCTCTCTCTCTGTTTTTTTCTTGCTCTTTCTCTGTCCATCTTCCACTTAATCTCTCTCTTTGTTCTGCCTCACTGTCTTTTTCACTCACTCTGGCTCTGAGAGTTGAGTTGACGTCCACAAGGGGCCTCTTATCTCTGCCCTCATTGTCAGCCACACATGGGAGACTGCTGGTGACCACAGTCTGACTCACAGTCAGTGAGTGTCAAAAAAGAAGCAGCAGCATTGCACAGGACAAGATGGTATCTTCACACCACATAGCCACCTGCTGTGGACCCTCGCCCCGTGTCTAAACCGAGCCAGAAATCTCTGGTACTATCTAATGTTTTGCAGACAGGCTGCCAGTCTGCATCAGCTGTCTTGCCGTCCCTATAGGCTACTGGTTGTGCTGGTCCCTATAATGCTGGTCTTCCACCACACTTACACACACAAGCACACACAAGCATACACACACACACACACACACACACACACACACACACACACACACACACACACACACACACACACACACATACTCACACTGTCTCTCTCTCACACACACACATACACACACAAGCATACATACACACGCACACAAGCGCACACACACGCACACACACGCACACACACGCACACACACACACACCAGCTGTGCATTAAACCCCACGTGACCTAATTGGCCTCCTACATCAGTCCTGATTAGCCTTAATTGGAGATCGCCTTGGCAACTGGTGTGCACTTTAGCCATCGGCATTTTTTAGAACACATACTGTGTGAAATGCACACGATGAGCCTGGAGACTCCCAGAAGAGCAGTAGTGTGTGTTGAAAGTGGAGAAGAATGTAGGAAAACAACAAAGAAAAGGTCCATAGTGGGCCTTTTTGTCAGTTTTTTTTTTCTCTGTTGTTCATCTGTTTTGTGGCTGTTAAAGGACACTTCGGACAGTGAGCAGAGTGAGCAGGTGGGGCTAACAGGGCCAAATGTCTCCCATGGCAGTAAGCATCATCAAACACATAAGTGCTGTAGGAGGCCTGCAATTTCTCATGTCTGCAGTATATGCTATAGGTAAGTTGGTATACATAAGAAGGGTTTAGATACAACACCAGTTAAGTTCCTAACTGCATTTCTTATTTCTATTTGTTCCGTATTTCATATAAAATCAATCAATTTTGTGTTCATTGCATTTAAAATGAAATCATATTTTATGAATGTTCAGAACAATTACTTAACTGTTTTTGAATCTGAACTCTTATCTGTATGTACTGTGCTGTATAACACATGGCTAATTATATGCAATCTAACTAAAGAGATGTGATACTACTCATATGATTAGGCTACGTTCTAGCTCTCCTTATTACTCTGTATTAGGCAGCTGTCCAAAAAAACAGTGGATTATCGTCCTCGTTCTCCGTTCAGATCAATTCGCTGGTGCATCTTGAGGGCTCAGGCAAGCACCTTTGTTGGCTCATTAATGTGGTGTGGAGTGGCAGTGCTGCTGGTGGTGCTGGTGGTGCTGCTGCTGGTGATGTATCTGGTGGCTGTCTGGCTATTGATCTCGAGGCCTGGACCCAGCCATCTCTCTCTCTAATTACTGGGTCTGCTCCTGCTCACCAGATGGGCTTGTTAAGACCGCCCTCTGTTTGGAATATTTTTAAATGTTTTTTTTTTTTTTTTGCCCTTTTTTTTTCTCTCAGCGTGTTTGCCTCTTGAGTAAATATGAAACAGGAAGAGAGAGGTGGAGAAAAAGGGTCGTGTTTTGCAGGCAATGTCCTCAGCACCATTGCTGATACTGCAGTTGCAGCTGTTTGTGTTGTACCATCAAAAGATAAAAACACATTGTTGAGAAAAAAAAATGTCAAAAGAAGTACACTGCCCGAGGAAAGCTGACTTGTTGGTAAAAGCAGAAACATCTACCTGACTAACGATGATAGAGTAAATGTGACAACCATTATATAGCTTCTGGACAGCGGCCATATTGGATTTCATGGCGATATTTGTCTTAGCCAACAACAACTGACAACAATGGCTACAGTCCGCCGGTAATTGACTGGTGGCTTGCATTTTTGTTTGTTTGTCTGTGATTGGAGAGGCACACACACACACACACACACACACACACACACACACACACACACACACACACACACACACACACTTATGTTGTGGTGCAGTTATGCAATTCATCATTGTGTACCTTATCAAGCGTGGGTGTAGCAAGTCTTCTTGGCCAAGGATGTAAGGCCCAGGCTGAGCGTCAATCCTACCTGTTCTGATGTAACACGGGCCTTTCTATGGCATACACCTGAAGTGACAGGCTACTGAATCCAAAATGTTTGTACATTTTCAAATAATAGTGAAATGGGAACACATGGGAGGTTTTTATGTGTGTTTGTGTGTGTGTGTGTGTGCGTGCATGCGTGTGTGTGTACAGTATGTGTATACTATGTGTGTGTGTGTGTGTGCACTATGCGTGTGTGCGTGCATGCGTGTGTGTTCTTTTTTTAGATTAGAGATGCATTTCTTATGCTTACGTCCTAAGAGCCAACCAAATTTTTAAAAAAAATTGTGTGTGTGTGTGTGTGTGTGTGTGTGTGTGTGTGTGTGTGTGTGTGTGTGTGTGTGTGTGTGTGTGTGTGTGTGTGTGTGTGTGTGTGTGTGTGTGTGTGTGCATGCTTGTATGCGTGTGTGTGTGTGTAAAGTGTGGGCTGGGGGATGTTGACATTTAAAAGGGAACATTCACAAGACGGGCTGTGCCAAGCAATGTGGCCACTTGTGTCAGAAGAAGGTGGGAAGTGAGAGAGAAAGAAAAAAGTAAGTGGAAGACAGAACGAATGAAAGAGAAAGAGAGATGAGGAGAGAGAAAGAGAGAAGGAGTGGAGGGTGAGAGAAAGAGAAAAGAGAAAGACAGGAGGAGGTGGAGGGTGTGTGTGTGTGTGTGTGAGAGAGAGAGAGAGAGAGAGAGAGAGGAGAGAGTTATTTTTGGTTAGGTATACTGAGCTGGCTTGTCCTCTTGTGGGATGATGACAAAACGAAGACAGCGGGGATGTTTGCTGCAGAGCGACCGTGACATTAGAAAACAGACATTAGTTCAGCGCTTTGCCCTGATGAAGACCATTGCGGTCGAAACATGTTGGCATTTTAATCTGATGTAGCCAGTGATAATAAAGGATTTTTAATTCACTTCTTCGTCATACACTCCTGAGTGCCTGGGATCTGCTGCTTTTGGTTCAAGTGATTCCCCCAACCCCATGAGCACCACTTTTATGGACTTATCGAACTACACCTGAGCGCCGGGTTGAAGTCTCACTTCATTAGTTCAGCAGTATCGAATCCTCCCACCGCCACCCGCCTGCCCGCCTGCCCGCCCAACGACCCACCCACCCACAAACAACGCAACCTCTCTTCACCACCAGGTTAACAGTGTAGAGCACCTCTTAAAACGAGACAGATTAGTCCAAAATCTTTGGAAAAGGTTTCAGCCAACCAACAGTCATCACCTACTTAACTTAACGGAAGCGCAGGTGAATGTGCTGATGAATTGCATCTGAAGTTTGGGGTGTTGCAGTGCCGTATTGATTCCTGCTGTGGTTCTGGCATGGAGAAGGGAACTGGTACACTTAAAAAAGTATCAGCTAAGGGCTTTCTTTGTTTGGCGCAGGGCGATGAAAAGAGCAGAGAGGCTGTTGCAGCTGTAATCCTGCAGCTCTGCTGAGCGCATCACCCCAAATCCCTCTTACAAACGCGATGGCTCTGTATAGGACCGTAAGAGGGGCAGGAGTGGACGGGCTGGCTGAGGTCAGGAGATGTACAGCAGTCTAGACTATGTGCTGTTACACACAAAACTGAACTAACATAACACACACACACACAAACTCTCTCTTTCTCTCTCTCTCTCTCTCTCTCTCTCTCTTTCTGTCACACACACACACACACATACACACAAACAAACACTAAACCAACACACATCCTCAAACTCTCTCTTTCCCTCTCTCTCTCTTGCGCGCACACACACACACACACACTAAACCATGTGTGTATGTGGGTGTTTCTGTATGTGTGTGTGTGTGTGCATTTCTGTGTGTGTGTGTGTGTGTGTGTGTGTGTGTGTGCATTTCTGTGTGTGTGTGTGTGTGTGTGTGTGTGTGTGTGCATTTCTGTTTCTGTGTGTGTGTGTGTGTGTGTGTGTGTGTGTGTGTGTGTGTGTCATTGTAGTCTGGGGAGTTGTCTCAGTGTACTGTGAACTTTTCAGTATAGTGCTGATGTCGTGCCTGCAACTGTGAGATTAGCATTACGGTCTTAAGTCAAACCTGCTTCTTACACTGTGGCCTGCCAAAAGTGCTTCAGTGGAGAATGAATGATATGCTTTTAAAAAAAGTAACAAAAAATCCAACCTCCTTTTGATACTATTTCCAGACTTCAGTTACATCATGTTTTGTTGTGTTGTCTCTGTTTTTTTGTCCTGCAAAAGCAAGCCAAGCAAGCAAAGCCTCACAGCATAGCCTCCAGCCTGAGACGGCAAAAAAGTCATCCTCTCTGACTCCGGGCATGTCTGAGGGAGAAAGCCAGAAAGCTAAGAAAGAGAGAAAACAAGACACAGGAAAGCAAACGAGTGCAGAATAAACAAAGCTATGAGAGGAGGTAGCGAGCGAGAGCGAAGTAGCGGTATGAAATCGGCAAGGGACAGAAAACATTCTCGTGTCCGCGGGCCATGCTGTAATTAGCCGACCCCTGGCTGTCGGGCTGGATCGCTCCGTCCGTCGCCGTGGTGATGGTTGGGCCGGAGGAGTGGGCCGTGGTAGCTGTCATGTGAGCGTCTTCGTTGCACTCACGCGTGCCACCCTAAGTGACTCATTTGGGTCACCTCCGCTGACTCTGCGTATTGCAGGAGGATGTTCAGACTAGATGCTCTCCAAAGTGGTTGTGTAGTGCTGCAACTTTGTGTGTGTGTGTGTGTGTGTGTCGGTGTGTCTGTGTGCATGTATGTGTGTATATGTATGTCTGAGGAGTGAGTGGGTGGATAAGTTTGTGGGTGGTTTTATGTTATGTATTAGGTAGGTGTGGGCATAAATATGTATTCTATATTACCTCCTCCAAAGAGGTTATGGTTTTGCTCCCGTCTGTCTGCCTGTCTGTCCGTTTGTCTGTGTGTCTGTCTGTTTGTTTGTCTGTTAGCAAGATAACTCAACAAGTCATGAACAGATTTGAATGAAACTTACAGAAAATGTTTATAATGGCACAAAGAACAGATGATTAAATGTTGATGAATGTAGGATGAGCATAGTACAAAAAAATAGCAATAGCCAACTGTAGGCAGATGCTTTCTGTAAACTTTAAAACTCTTGGGGCCTGTCTAAATGCACCATACATACCCAAATCAACCTTCATCACCTTCGGCCCGCCTTTGTTCGTTGATAAACACAATTGGAAAAACCTGCACCAAGAGAGAGCTTTCATGTAGTTTGCTGGAGTACTGCAGCAAAATACAAACTTGAGTGGCGGTACCACTAGTCTACCCCTCCAAACCATTACAGGTCTTCCAGTCTTATTGATATCTTCAAACAAGCAATAAGCTTTTGCACACATATAAAAAGACAGATGTGTTGGAAGTGACCTGCAGTCTAACTCTGAAGCAAAATATGAACTGCCACACACTGCCCCTTCTGCAAGATTTATTACCATGTTTCAGTCATGGACCTTTACAGGTTGCTTCACAGGGATTCTACTGATGTAAAAAAATGCTCCAGCTCCTCACAGACCTGTACATCACTCAGTTTCAGCGGGTTGACAGCCTTCTCAGCTGCATAGTATGCATGGTATGGTAGGCCTGAGGACAGTTTTACTTTTAGTCTTAGTTTCACTAGTTAACGGTACTGTATCCTAACAAAGGTTTCCATAACCACTGCTGCATTGGAGGGTAGTTGTATGTAAAAGTTGTTTCGGCATCATTTAAGTTACAGAACAGCATTTTGTTTTAGAATTGGTAATGTTAAGTACATGCACAATTTATCCACCTTTTTTACCATTACATGTTTAGTTTCTCGTTTTAGCACTAAATCGGTTAGGAAAATAAGGCTTCTCCTCTCATTATAAATTAATAGATTAAAAGATGTTGGCTTATTTAAACCCTTTTGTCATGTAGGCCCCCCTAAGGCAAAATGCTTTTTCTTTACTTTATATTTTACTGGGCTCTTTGTGTTGCGCTTGTCCGTAGTTTCTCATTTTAGGGTATTAAAACATCATAGAAATTGAAAGCACATAATATTACACAACATGTATGGTAGTAATATGTTCTTAATGATTAATTAAGTATTACGCCTGTAATACCTACTTCTTGGCACTTGACACTTTTTTGTACTTACATATGATTTAAATGTGGGCATCATATGTACTGTAACTAACATCAGACAAAACTTATTTTTTCCCTAAGCACTTTAAGCTTATTTCTGGAAACTAGTCCTAACTTGACTTTTTTTTGTGATGACTGCTTGCTCCAACTTTTTAAAACTCCTAGTTCGCAAACTGTCAAGTCCTGTCTCATTTTATTTTGTCAAGTCTGCACTTCTTTTTCCAATTGAGGCCCATGAAAAAGTCACCTTTTCGCTACTTAAAATAAAATGTGTCTTTGTGCCTTTCCCTCACCTTGAAGAACAGATGAGATCAGCTGGCAGGTGTGATTATTGTGACTAGCCCTTTGAGGAAAGAATAGCTACACCGCAATCTAAACTCTTCCAATGTTGTCTCAAAGCAAGGTCGTTCTTCAGCTGTTTTTTTCCTGGACAATGCTCTGGGCTTCTGCATAGCTGCATATACAGTATATTAAGCATTTGTTACTGTGTTATTAAACAGTTATAAGCAAAAAAAAACCTCACGGTGCTGTCATTGGCAGCCTCATTTTATAGCTAAATTGGACAAACAAGAGAAGGTTTCACAGTTCTTTACCATTCCCTCCCCCCCAGATCATCAGACCTACAGGACTGTAGGCTTTGCCTCTCGACTCCTGCCTCAGTTCTGGTCCTGACTCTTAATTAAATATGGTCATGCTTGGCCAAAGAGGCCAAAGAGCCTATTGCGAAATTGTAATTAATCAGAGCTGGCTATTAAATGTTCTGCTTGTTAGTGGGAGGCTGCGTCTCTTTGCCGTAACAGAGAAGCAAGCATGGGTGGAGAGGTGAGAAGGATGAGGACAAGGAGGATAAGGAGGAGGAGGAGGAGGAGGAGGAAGAGGAAGAAGAAGACAATATGACAGCCAGCCTCACAAACCACTCCATTTTTAGCACATCTATACCCAGCAGTCAAGATGCTGCTGCTGCTGTTGTTGTGGTTGTTGACTTTCTCCAACACCAGCGAGTTATGACAACCACAGCAAAATATTGCTTTGTTTATTAAACTGACCCGGACCCAATTTGTGGGTATATATTTATATGATGTATCTGTGATGGGCTGAAATTGATGATATGATGGCAGGCAAGAGCAATTTGAAGATGTGCCTCTCAGCAGGGTGTGTATGTGTGTGAGTGTGTGTGCGGGAGTGTGTGTTTGTGTGTGAGTGTGTGGGTGTGTGTGTGCACGCCTCTCTGAGGAGTGTATATGGCAAATGGAGTGCGTAATTCACAAAATGCTGCTGTGTGGGTGTGTTTTCATAAGAGGCAGCATTTATCACAGAGGAGAGATTAGAGTGATGAAGAAGGGAAAAAATCTGCAGGTGTGTGTGTGTGTGAGAGAGAGAGAACGACAGAGAGAGAGAGATAGTGAGAGAAATAGATGAAAAAGTGTCTATGTGTGTGAGTGAGAAAGATGGATAGAGAGAGAAATTAAGTGAGTAAGTGACTTGAGTATCGCTATGTTGCAGAGAGTTTTTGGATACCGTCTATTAGCGCAAATTTGTTTACCCTGCTCTGGCGTGTGTCTTGTTATCGAATGCGGCGCACTGTGAGAAGGCACGCGTGTTTACTCTGGCTGACTGCATGTGAGCCTGGTGGCTACAAAGAGAGCAATTAGAGCCTCGTGCCTCTGAACGAGGCACTTAAATGCCCCACCAGAGACTGTAGGGTTTTTTTTTTTTTGGACATCATCGCAAATGTCAATTCCACGCTACTTCCTCTACTCTGGCTGAATTTGGTCTTTGTCCATACAGCATGAGCTGCAGAGCGGGGGTCTTAACCATCTGGTGGCATCAGATAGTATTGACTCTTACGTGTTTGGTAGTGACAAGGCATGGCAAGGCATGTTTGTTTGTATAGTGTATTTCATACACAGAGACCTGCAGTTTAATATGCTTCACAAATATAAACAACAGTAAATAGTAAAATGTTAAAGCTTAAAAAAGTGTGTTGGGTTTTCATACTGGGATGTGTGTGGGTTGCTGTACTTTGAAAAAAAAAAAAAAAGCTGCACTAAAAGGTCTGCCCAACAAGTAAGTCTGTGAGGAGAGAATTAGCCAAGGTGCTTGAGCTCCAGTTTAATATGTGCATAGCAGTAAGCCATAGCAGTTAACTGTGTTTTTTAATCAGCATATGGTCGGAAAAATTTGAGCATGGTAAGCAAGTTAATTATAAAGCATTCTTTTGGGAGAGCTACTTGTGAGAAAAAGAGCTGCTCCTAAGGTTTCTGAAGAAAATTAGTTTTAACTTTGTCCAAACGTTCGTTCCAAAAATCATGTTATGGCATGTTATGTATGAAGAGATAGCCTGTTGGTCAAGCATGCTTCCCGCCACAGGTGTGTTGCATTCATGTGTGTGTGTGTGTGTGTGGTCAGTCATGAAGGAAATGTGAGAAGTTCTCCCCAAAAAAACATGGGAAGTGACATATGAAAACTGTGGGTGACAGTGCATGTCTGTGTGAACAGGAAAGAAAAATAAGAATCAATGGAGTCAGTAGCCTATTCTCAGCACCAGTTAGCTCATTTTTGTACCATGTTAAAAGCAGCCATTGCTGTTTGTTTGTCTTTCTTCCTAGATCCATGGTTAACTGCTATACTATTCAGTTTGTTTGTTATTAGCTGCACACATCATCAGGTTTGTGTGTGTGTTTGTGTGTGTGTGTGTGTGTGTGTGTGTGTGTGTGTGTGTGTGTGTGTGTGTACAATTTCAAATTCGTCCAATGTTGGCTTGCAATGAAATGACTCCATTCAATAGCTCCAGTAATACCCCCAGTTTGAATTGCCCTAATTATGTATTTAGCAATAGTAATTTAATGTAATCTGCCCTATGAGATTTTGGGTGTAAAAGTCCTATAACAATAAAGAAATAATTGGTGTTAAGGAGTTTTTTTTTTTAAAGATGTAGACATTTTGCCAACTTCAGTGCTACTATCAAAGATCCAAGTCAAGACCCTGAAAGTCACTTAACTTACAGTTTCTGACAAACGTGAATGAGGACCTATTACATTAAAACTGGATTGTCTACAAGTTCCCATTTATGAACACAACAGCATGGCTGGCTCTCTCTCTCTTTCTTTGTCTCTCTCTTTTTCTCCCCTCCCCCATACACACATACACACAGGCAGAGAGATAGGAGAGAGAGTGCAAATGACTGAGAGAGAGAGGGGCATTGCCATACAGAGAAAATAAACAGAACAGAAAGAGAGCTAAGAAATACCTGTTTCAGAAGCTTTTGTCTGAGCCCACAAGGGTGTTTGGTATGAGCAGTGTTTCCATTAGAACCTTCTTAGAAGTGGTCAAGACATTTAAATATCCTAATTCACTGGACAGTTCTTGTTTAAATGCTTTCATGCTCGTTGTACTCGCTCTCTCCCTCTATCTCTATCTCTCCTGTTTTTGTTTTTTTTTCTATGACTGTTCTTCGGTTGCATCTTTCTCTCCCTGTGGGTAGTGTGATGTAGCCCTTTGTCTTCTTCTTCTGATGTATTTGCCGTTTCCTCTCTCATTCTCCTGCTCTAACATTCTCATGGTGGCTAGTGTAGGTGGTGAAGCAGCCGCAGTGATTTGGTGGTTCTCTGCCCAGTCTGTGAGAGCGTCTGGCATCCCTGCTTGGTGTGTGTGTGTGTGTGTGTGGTCGTGTGTTTGTGTGTGTGTGTGTGTGGTTGTGTGTGGTTGTGTGTGGTTGTGTGTGGTTGTGTGTGTGTGTGTGTGTGTGTGTGTGTGTGTGTGTGGTTGTGTGTGGTTGTGTGTGTGTGTGTGTGTGTGTGTGTGTGTGTGTGTATGGGTGTGCATGTGTTTTACTGTTTTTTTATTTGTTTTCATGCATCTCCGTTAGGTGTGAAGACCACGGGGTCAACCAGATAGCAAGCACTCCTACATCAACAGCAAGGGGAGAAAACATTTTCCAATTTAGATGTTCACACCTTTAAGAATGTCCATGCTTTTTAAAATGCCAATTCCATCTTAAATGTTTACACATTTTAGATGACCATGGCTCTTTAACTGCCCACATCTCTATAGGTGTTTTTAATGCTCCAGCACTGTTAGAATTGCCATGCTGCTGTACATGACCTCACCCCTTCCAATGTACACGTGTCTTTAAATGACCACATCTTTTGATATGCACATGCCCCTGTGACC
>CM059282.1:11193404-11215904 GCA_030347295.1 Setipinna tenuifilis
ACACTGGCCCATAAATAAAGCTGCACATTGCCATTAGAACTTTCCGGCATTGGTGGTGATGGCAGGGTGCATTGGTGTCATTGCGGGTGTTAGGTGTTTTTTTTTTTCAAGAAAAAGTGACATGGCACACTGAAACTTCAGTATGCTATTGATTTATTTCACCAATTTGTTTGGGTTATGCCTTCGTCAGGGTTTTATAGCAGATAGCCCAACCCATACCAGTTGTTCCTTACATATTTGTTGTACCAATAGTAATTTGTAAGGTTTATCATGCACATACAGTAGTCTATGCATGCATGCATCAGTTTTACAGATCAAGACTTGTCAGAATAGTCTGAATTTTTATGCTTTTAGACAGTGTGTGTGAGTGTGTAAGTGTGAGTGTGTGTGTGTGTCTCTGTCTGTCTGTCTGTCTGTCTGTCTTTGCGTGTGTATAGATGACTGTGTAAAATATGCCAGTTTAGGGACTACAAAGGGAAAATCATAAAAAATACATATATGCCCTAGACATGCATGAGAGCTGGTTATTATGTTGTTATTATGTTACATGCCTATGTCCACTGCAGTGGCGTGGCCTTCATATGGGTCTCTGTGAAGAGCAACAGGCCTCTGGCCAGTGTCACTGCCGGCTCTCCACATGATGCAGGGATCAAATGGCATAATTGGCTGTTATCACCACGCCACTGCTTTCTCATTAGAGCCCCTATTGTCTGCAGCAGTGGTGGATGAAGCCGTTCAGCCCCCCTCTCACATAGCGACTTGTCTCTCTGCCACCTCTTCAGATGCTCTTAGTCGTTGGTGGTTGGACAGAGAAGGTAGTGGACTGTATAACGTGCGTCAGTGAGGTGAAACCTGTCAGGTACTGTGGACAGGCAGAGCCTGTGTGTGTGTGTGTGTGCAAGTGAGTGTGTGCGCATGTGCAAGTGAGTGTGTGTGTGTGTAGGCATCAGTGATGTAGTGGAGGTAAAACTCACATAAATGCTGTTGATGCACCTTCCAAAAATGTTAAAACAGCCTTCTCCTGATCGCTGACTTTAAAGCAGAACTATGCAACTTTTTTTGAGTTAATTTAAGACTTGACCTTCCCTGCTGTCTTTGGACAGAATACCATGCTTGCAGTATCTGGATGTCCGTCTTGGCATCCTCAGACTCACAAAGTCTTGAATATCCCCAGAAGCAAGATCACGTTAAATTTTAAAGAAAGTCTGACTTTGCTTATCTCAGTGGACATGACTACTTTTGTACCCGCAGGTTACTCTGATCAGTTAAGTTGAAAACTCATGCATAGGGTGAGCGGAAAGGAAAACTTTTTGTCCATTTACCTAGAGACACTATTGGGGGAGCTTCGTTAAGAAAAAGCGCTCAAAGTTGCATAGTATCTCTTTAAGGATATGAATAGTTTACCCATTGTTTTTTTACTGCTGTGCATATTGTTTACCCTCTTTTCTTCCCTGAGTGGTGTGTGTGTGTGTGTGTGTGTGTGTGTGTGTGTGTGTGTGTGTGTGTGTGCGTGTGTGTGTGTGTGTGTGTGTGTGTGTGTGTGTGTGTGTGTGTGTGTGTGTGTGTGTGTGTGTGTGTGTGTTTGTGTGTGTGTGTGTACTGCATATCTGTATGCTTGAGAATGTGTGTATGTGTATAAAATGTCTTTGCATGTATTTATACATTAAAGTGTAATGTTTTCTCTGCTAGGTCACCCTCGCCCCTTTCCTCCTCCTCTTCCTCCCCCTTCTCCACCTAGTCTCAGTGGAGGCAAACTGAGTGCTTTCGGCTGACCTTTACCGCCCACCGCAACGATCGTAAAAAAGCGCCCGTGTCAATTAACACTGAGTGGCCGGCAATCCACCAATAATTACTGGGCTTATCACATGGATGTGCACTGTTTTCTGAGCAGATTAGCCCAACCTGCTTGATTTGCAGTTCTCAGATTGCCTGTCTGACTGAACTACTGTGTACTCTGTGTACGCAGTGTGTGTGTGTGTGTGTGTGTGTGTGTGTGTGTGTGTGTGTGTGTGTGTGTGTGTGTGTGTGTGTGTGTGTGTGCATGTGTGGGCATGCTATATTGTGCATCTGTGCGTGCGTCTTCTCTGGCATTCTGAAATGATAATGCAGTGGTCATATATTGTACTATAGACTGCTTGGCTTAGAGTGTAGGGAAAAAATCTATTGGTGCAGAAAGCACACCATGCTTTGTAAATGTAATCCGTCTAATGGGTCTCGGCAATATGATTGGTTGTTGTTCAATTGACTGATGGGTTATAAGAAAATAAGAGTGAGGGAAAAAGAAATACGAGTATCACTTTAAATTAAGGTACACAGTTAAGCATTTACAGATACTTAGTCGTTATAAAGCATTGATCCGACATTATTAAGCGATTATTCTCAAGCAATCATGCAGCTTTGTTTTGCATTAGGATGAATTAAACATTTTACTATTGTGTTTTCCTCATGTCTAAATGATCAATTATCTTTTTCCTAATCAGTTGCATGTATATTATTAAGGGTACAATACATGCGTAATTCATAATGATTACGTGAATGAATTCATCATACTGTAGATTTACAATTAACTAAAGATTGTGTCATTATGTAACTTGATGTTGACTAAAGCAAATTTGTTTTACTTCTCTATTTATTAATGTGGAAACAATACTTCATAATGATGAACTATCTGTTAAAATCGAGGGCAGCTATTTCAATAAACTGTGCAAGGCCCACTAGTTAATGTAGACTTTACACCTTCGTTTGCAGTGCACACACAGACATCACGTTGGACTTGCACTCATGATAGGATTAAACTGTTTTGCTTTTGCCCCTTTAATATTGTGACATGTTTTCAGGTATGATTACTTCCATATTCTTGGTAAACCCAGTTAGATATACTCCTCTGGAGGGATCTTCTAAAACTGTTCCATTGTTGTCAGTGTTCTTGCAATTGTGTGCACCTCATCGCCTCTTGAACTTGAACACGGACACTTTTCTGGATGGCTGCTTGCCAGTCACACATGGCTGAGGCCTTTATCTCAGATTGGTGATTGTCTGTACCTCTGACCAGAAGCTCTATTTTGGTACCTGGCTCCTTGAAAATAGCCTTAGTGCCTGCTGTAGGTGTGGGTTCCTGCCTATAGATTCTTCTCTTGATGTTATTTCCTCTTTTGGCTTCCACAAAATAACATTGGTTCAAGAGACTATTTTTGGGCCAGGTTCCCATGGCAACACTGGTGGTATTGGGATAGAATGTATGGGGAGAGTGAGAAAGAGAGAAAGGCAGAAGGGGAAATTGGAGAGAAAGAATGTGTCTGTGTGTGTGTGTGTGTGTGTGAGAGAGAGAGAGAGAGAGAGAGAGAGAGAGAGAGAGAGAAATGAGCACTGTCATTTGTCTTAGACCTTACTGCCTAGAGGTACGCTAGAGATGATCTCTCTAAGATACTGCTGGCTTTCAAAGATGCCTTTTGTTGTTCTGCTCCTGTGGAGGAAAAGTACTTCATACCACAAAGCACTAACCTGCTTAAAAGACTAATACACCAAAATAATTCTGCGCAATACACCATATTAGTCAGGCCATGACAGAGAGAGAAAGAGACAGAGAGAGAGAGAGAGAGAGAAAAGGGCCTTGAGAAGTATTGTCTTTTGATGAATTAAACATTAGCCCTTACAGTGTTTAACAAATGTAGTATTTTGGTTCTCTTCCTTCCTTCTCTGTCTAAGTTCTTTCTATCTTCTCACATCTTTTTTTCTTACTTTTACTCTACCAACTGAACCTGTTTTTTTCTTCCTATTTTATCTTATTTCTACCATCCTCCTTTGCCTTTCTCTCTACATGTATTTTACTTACACGTTGCTTTTCTCTCTCTCTCTCTCTCTCTCTCTCTTTCTCTCAGAAGTTAATTTATTTTGAAACAGATTTATTGGCATGGACATTTTGTGAACATTGTTTACAACACACATAGAGGAAAAGGAAAAACAGACAGAACTTACAGAACAACAAATACTCTCTCTCTCTCTGTTCTTTCTCCATCTGTTTGTCTGTTTCACTGTTTGGTTACCCTTCTCCTCACGTTTGTCTTTCTGCCTTTTTCTCTCTCTCTCTCTGCCAGCTCTTCTCTACGCCACCATCTTTGGTAATGTGACCACCATATTCCAGCAGATGTACACCAACACCAACCGCTACCACGAGATGCTGAACAACGTGCGCGACTTCCTCAAGCTCTACCAGGTGCCCAAGGGACTGAGCGAACGCGTCATGGACTACATCGTGTCCACCTGGGCCATGTCCAAGGGCATCGACACAGAGAGGGTGCGTCTGGGTCCCTTAACCTTAGCTGGGTTTCTTTTACTACTGTAGTACTACTACTACTGGTAGTAGTCTACTAGCACTGTAACGTCACTAGGTATAGTTTGTGTTGTTATTGGTATAGCATAGTATTGTGTTTTATGGATCTACTAGAAATACAGCACTAGCATGCTGCATTTAGGACAGGCATATTATATTAATGTAACAATATTAGACAGAGGACAGAGGTGGCAGAGTTTGGGTACAGAGTAAGTGCTGACAATTAATACTTTAATGTTATTTGGAAATTACTTATAAGTAGGACTGTCAAGATTTCCACAGTCATAATGTGTGAACACAATGTCACTTTAAACACTGTTTACAAAAAATTGTGCCATTAATGCAGGTTTGAAAAAGTATTACCTGAAAGTCACAGGGATGCACTTTCTATCTTAATCTTGGAAGCTTGAATATTCCTAGTTGGATAGCAGAGACGCATAAATAAGTTATAAAACTAACTTTGTGGTAAAACCAAGCTCAGTGTGTCAGTCAGAGGTTTATTTCAGAATCATAAATCTATCCTGGCAGCTGAGGTTACTGTCTATCATTTTGAGAACTATGTTTCTGTCAGGGCCACTTTAGTCAAAATATTTTTTATTAACATTTGAAACAAGTTACATTTGGCAGTATTTCTCTGTTCTGGGACCTCCTTGCCCTTCCATGCACAAACATGGAAAGCCTAAGGCAGAAAGAACAGCAATAAGATCATCCACAAGGAATACAGACCAGAAAAGGCATCGATGACAACAGACATTGATTAAGTCAGACACATAATTACGTGGAGTGGGGGTGGATGTGGCCAGGAGGTCTTGCAAAGTGAGTGGCGAGAACAGCCATGTTCTCAAGCAGTTTAAATATGAGTTTGCAGCAGATTTTGAAGAAAATCATTCATGGACTCTTACTGAAAATTGTTAGTCATATCTGCCCCCTTACCTCTACTTGTGTTTTTTTCTGTTGCTTGGCAGAGGGTGTCAGCCTTAATTAAAATGTGTTTTGGCATGCTCATGCAGGCTCATGTTAGTTAAAAAATAACACTATTAAAGGTAGATTGATAAAACCTCTACGGGAACTCGGTCAATGAACTACAAAGTGTTATGACCATCAGTATGCTAAGAGGGTCACGATGTAGATTTGCAAGTCATCGTATGTAATGAATTTAACATGAAATTCCAAGCAGCCCTGGTTAGTCACTGAGCCAGTATTAAAGATTTAATACCGTTTAATGAAGGATGCTTGTCAGGCCTAAGTGGCTCAGATGCTTTTGGTTACTATTTCCCATGGGTGCTGTATAGGTCACGGGACTGACAGCAAGTGAATAAGTGAGGTCATCATTCTCTCATCATTCTCCCTCTAAAAAAGGTCAAAGTGAGCAAAGTCTAAAGCCAATGACCACCACTGGGCCAACATAGTTGTAGTCCTCTGGTGGGTGGGTTGGGTGGGGGATGTTGAGGGGGTAGACTCATTTGAGGTGAGTGGGCTCAGATCAGACACTGATGGAGCTGGAGGAGTTGCTTTAAAGAACCGAGGTGTGGTGGTGGGCAGTCTGAGCCTTCCTGTGTATCATTTTATAGAAAAAGAGAGAGAAGGACATGGAAATGGGAGAATGTACTGGGGGAAAAAGAGGGAGGGAGATAAAGAAAGAGAGTGAGTGCCAACGACTCTGACTTTCTGTAGTTCATACTGTACAATCCTTTTTTTGTAGTTTGTAGAAACTTTCGAGTGTTTTGGACTGCTGGGAACTTGGCCGGATTGCTGCAGTCCCAGAACAAATTTAGCTCCTGCCTCAGGAAGGGCCTTTATAGCTACTGGTAACTTTAACTTTACCCTGGTGATTGTATAGCTCCTGGTACCTTACATTTAGCCTGTTTAGGTACACAAACAACACTGTCAATGTTAGTTAACCCAGTTTGCTATTTAAGCTCATTAAACATATCCATTGTCTCATTATTCTCTGGTGCTTTTCTGTCCTCTCTGTCCTCTACAAACTGAAGGACTATCAATCAATGCTGGCTTCTTCATCTCTTGAGCTTACTTTTTAGAGTTTCAGGTCTAGCCATTAGACATCTATGTTTACATTCTGCGAGGTTAGCAGTGAAACACAACAGGATTGCTGTAATGATAGCATCTTCCTCCATGGCACTCAAGTGATGCTCTAAACACCATCGCCATAGATTGTTTCAAAAGAGTTTCATTATAAGCATCCTAGCTGTTTCCACAGGCAGCCATTGTAGGCGAATATTCCCAATGATATAAAAACACAGTAAACTGGGAATAAAATACAATGCTCAGACATTGTTTTTGTTTTAACCAATTCTTTGTGATCTGTTCTTGGAACTACATTCATAGAATTGTTGGGTTTGAAAGCATGTGGAGAGATGTGGGAGATGGTGTTGATGGATGTAGACAGGAGTGAGGATGGTGGAGGTGTATTGATGGATGAGGGGTAAGAGAGGAGGGGGGGGGGGGGTTGGGGGGCTGTGTTTAATCCCACATCTCCCACACATTACTGGATTCATTTCATAGAGAGAGAGAGAGATAGAGAGAGAAATAGACAGGGAGGAAGAGAGGGGGAAATTGTGAGTAATACAGAATAAAAGGCACGGAGAAAGAAAGAGAGAGAAAGAGAGAAACAGATGGAGAAAGGGAGAGAGGAAATGAGGGAGAATGAGAAAGTGAGAGAGGTTGGGGGAAGATGAGAATTATAAAGGAAATAGACTGTAGAACAGAATGTGGGCGGACATGGAAGTTAAAAGATGGAGGCACCATTGATAGGTGGGGGTAGAGTGTGTGTGTGTAGGGTGGGGGGGTGTTTCATACCACACCACCAGCAAGTTCTATGCAACCCATAGAATGCAAACGACAGAGAAGCAGACATATATTATTGATAACTGACAGAGATTAGATACTCATTTAGAGATAGGTGTGTATACAAGGGGTACAGTAGGCAAAAAGAGAGGATGAAGTGAACAGTCACAAAAAAAAGAAAATAAAGGAAAGAAAGAAAGAAAGAAAGAAAGCAAGAAAGAAAGGGAGAGAGAGACAGAGAGACAGAGAGAAAGAAAGAGATGGAGACTGGGAAAGACACTGTGATCAGGAGGTTGGTAGCGCCTCTCACCTCCTGCTGTGCTGTCACCTGAAGCTTTGTGTTGTGTTGGACACCAAAGGAGAAAGAAGAGAGAGAGGAGAGAGAGGAGGGGATGTCTAAGCTACCTCAGTGGAATTTCAAAAGACCCTGTTCTCGCATTCTCCAAGATTGCCAAGCAGATCAATCAAAGCCTAGCGATAAGCCCTTAAATTTTCCAGTAAAAACTCTTAACACGACGCCCATATCATAACGTTTTCTTTTCCTTAAGTGTGCTTTATTCAGCAAGTAGTGTTGTTGAAAGGTGGTGATTATAATGTCCTGGAAGCAAAAAGCCAGGTCTGCTGTTGCTGACCGAACGCAAGTGAAATTATATGTGCGCTGTAATTTAGAGTGACATGGTGTAATTAAGAGGAGTACTTTAATTGGCATCCATTAGGCACTTGAATTACCGTAGCACTTCAGGCAACTGCTGATGATGAATGGACTCTCCATACAAGAACTTCTGGAAGATTCATCAGACAAGGGTGCAGAACACATGCATGCATGCACACACAGAAACACCACCCACACACTCACACCCATACACACGTAGCATACTGTACACCAGGGGTGCTCACACTTTTTCAGTGTGCGAGCTACTTTTAAAATGACCAAGTCACAAAGATCTACCGACCCATAAAAGCGTATGTTATTTTAAAATTTATTGAAAATTCCAAGCCAATATTGCAACAAAATAAGCTCTGAACATGTTTTTGTATATAATAATAATAATAATAATAATAATAATAATAATAATAATAATAATACAGTGACAATGTATAATAATAATAGTGTAACCATATAATTACATGTGTTGTATTATTATTTGTGTACTTATTGTGTTATTTATTTCTTTCGGAGTCTGATATGTAGTCTATTTGTGTTTTTCTAATGAGAGCATTTTGTATGTTAATTTGTGATGTTCGTGATTGGTGGTAAACTCGTTCCCCTGGGAACTGTTTCCCAGGGGGAGAGTTCTAGAATGGTGGACTGGCCGGAACCGGCAGATTTTGTTTACCTCAGGAGTGAATCGGTTGTGAAGAAAAGTTGTGTTGGTCATTGATAAATAAACGAGTGAATAAGCAACCTGTAACCCGTGTCCTCTCTCGCCTCGGTCAGAACTGGAGTGTTTTTGCACTGGTAACTCAGTTTTTAGGGTTACAATAGTATTAATAATTAGTTCAGAGTTTAATTTGATGACTTGCACTGCATTGACTCAGCCAAGGATGAGGACAGTAGCTGCAGTAGCTGACAGCCAGCCTCAGGCACATGTTCAAATGTTCATCAGTCATGGTGGAACGATACTGGGACTTGATGATCTTCATGTGGGAAAAGGCTGATTCGCAAAGATAAGTGGAGCCGAATAATGCAGTCAAGGAAGTAGCACAGAGCTCTCGGAATCGTTGCAAGAATTTCCCGCGACTAAGCCACCTCACGTCACGTCGCGCATAATGCTTGTTGGTGGATAATGCAGTGGTAATTCACGAAGTCTGGAAAAGCATCGTCCTGTCTGCACCTGGCAATGAACCCATTCACGCGACCAACCATTGCGGGCGCTCCATCCGTGGTGATGGACACTAACTTGTACAGTGGGAGCTGAGTTTTGTCGCTGAAGTTTGTACGACTGAAAAATGCCCTCTCCTCGCGCATGTTCTTTCAAGGGAATCACTGTCAATAGCTCCTCCTTTGCAGTCATATCACTGAACACCATACGAATGTAAATGCACACCTGTGCTGTCACTCACGTCCGTATTCGTCCAACTGCAGTGAGACCTGGCCCATCAACTGGCTCCAGCGCAAAGGTTGATGGGTTGATCGCTGTCTGCCGGTGGGTGCGTGATAGGCCATCAGCTAACTAGCATGTGCAGGAATAACAGGGATTTTTTTTTTCAAAGTTGTATGCGATCTACCACTATTGGCCTCGCGATCGACTGGTAGATCGCGATCGACGTATTGAGCACCCCTGCTGTACACTATCATGCATACACACACTCTTGCACGCACGCACGTACGCACACACACACACACACACGTTAGCACACTCGCATACACAGATGCACACACATTCATGCACGCAGACAAACAGACACACACACACTCACACACACATACACAATCACACACATATACACACTCACGAGCACACACACACATACACACAGGGTGACACATCTTGAGGGTCTCAATCACGACACCCTCTCATGATCCTGGTAACCACCCCCCCCCCCCCACACACACACACACACACACACACACACACACACACACTTTCACCCGCCCCCACCACCACCACCACCACTCCATGCATTTAATACTTAATTACATTCCTGTGGAGTGGCACACAGGGGGGCAGAACTAATATGGGCTCCACGGAGTCCCCTCATCGCCAGCGCCGCTATCGCTAATAGCGCCATTAGCATTTGAATGCGGCTAGTGCCAGTGCAGCGCTTCAAGTCGCTTTAGCTTGATAATATATTCATGCTAATGCCACCAGACCGCTCACACTCACACTCGGTGGCAGCTTCAGTCGTCCGTCATGACCGAGTAATGGGTGGCAGAGGGGATCACATTTACTCGTGACAAAATTGGTAATTGAATTCGTCTCAGTTTCTTTGACACCATCGTCTCACCACCCAACTTGTGGATTTCTGGTATTAGCCTACTCTGTATTACACATCAATCTCGTCATTATGAAAAAGCCTGTCATACTCACAGGTTGAAGACTTTTTACATGAATGTATATGGTTACCAGTTGTACTATATGTTTTGTAGATAAAGCAACATTTTTCTGGCTGATGCTACAAACTTGAACTTAACTTGAATTCTCCATTATTAACAATTCCACAATAACATATGCCATCTATCATTGTTCTAATTACAGTTAACTATCAACACTTTCCTTTACATTTAATGATCTTGGCAGCTTTCGCGATGTTACACTCTCAGATATTTTAGATGTTTGATATTGTTTAATGCTGTTTGATGCTAGTGCCACTCAGCATGGGATGTAGGGTATGTTGACATGTGGCATCAAGAGACCTGCCACAATTTATAATTCATTATTAAAACACACTATTGTTAAGCATATGACAGGGGGTTTAAATGAAGTGTACTCCCTGCAGTCAGAGATGTACAGTATGTGTTGTGCTCCAACAGCAGACTGTCAGATGTCTGTCAGAAACAGGTCCATTTATAGGTAGTGACTGTCTCTTTCCCAAACTCAACCTTTGGCAACTACCATCACTAAGTTATATGGAAGCTATTTTACCATTTCCTCTCCACGGTGACAGGGGTTACTCATTCAGTGACAGTCACCGACTCCACATTTTTGAACATTAAACACAACGCACATACACATACACAAACAAACACGCACACAGATACACACACACACACACACCCATGCACAAACCCACCTACACAGATTACCTGTTAGAATGTAGTGAAAGAGCCCTATTTTAGTTTAAATATCAACAATGTTTGGGTCGAACTGTCGACCTTACCTTTAAAGACCATTCCAATCTTCATCATGTGCAGTTGATCCTCATAAATCATTCTGTGCAGAATGCTTAAGTCAGATCCTGCAGGCCATCAGTAGCGCTTTGCTCCATTACTGCCCTGCAAGACTAAGGAGCTGAGTCAACTAATTATCTCAAAAAAGGAAACTGATTCAGCATTTTAATGTGCCTGGGTACGGGTAGCCTATGCAGATTCAAGGTGGCCAGGTGCTTTCTGGAGTAAGAAAGGAAGGTGATATATATATATATCCCCTCCCTTCACATATATATGTAGATATGCGTGTGTGTGTGTGTGTGTGTGTTAGTGTGTGTGTGTGCGCGTAGTATGTGTATGTATGTAGGTATGTAGGTTTGTATTTATGTATGTATACACAAACACACACACACACAGATAAAAAAAAAACTCAACAAAAAATAACTCATTGTGTTGTATCATTTTTTCCACATACACAGAAGCAGAGAGAACTGTCTGGATTGCTCCAAAAGTTTACTTCAGTACACTGCTGCTTTCACATGGCTTCATTTGTAGAATTTGACCTTTTTCTACTCTGCATTTTTTTTTGCTATTTTCTTTTTAAAACATGCAATATGTGAACTACGTATACTGTATTTATTGTGCATACAGTCTGTACCTTTCGTATGATTAATGCAGTGAGTTACTTCGCAATTCCTCAATGACTACTGAAAGACCCTAATCCTAATTGTGCACTGGCCTTTAGAAACCATCTGGTCATGTGTGACAAATGGATTGTTTTCATATCTTATTTGTGGATAAGCAAATAAAAAGATGCACACGTTTCTTCTGCCGCAATATTTTGCATTTTCATATTGTTCTGTAATAGAAAGAAATGAGTATGCACACTCATTCGCAATTTATTATTTCGCACATTCACACCGGTAAGAAAAAAAAAAGACATGAAATATTCATATACGCTGGCAAATTGACATTTGGAAAATACCAGCACAGCCCTGATAGGCTGCTTTTTCCATTTATTTTTTCCCATGCTGTGGTAATAAGGAGGCATCAAAGAATGCTGCCGTCCCTGTCTTGAACTTAGCCACCCTCTCTGCAGTGGTCATGTTTATTTAATTTAGTGTAGTACTTGAAAAATAAATAAATAAAGTCGGAAATAAATAATACCTGGACACTGGAGATGCAATGACACTGGGGAACACACAGTGGCAAGGGAGTCTTGCTGAATAGGACATTTTTATACTGTAGCTTCAGGCTCAAAGAACATTATGATGGGACAAACACTGTACCCCATTCCCCCCCTTTCACCTAGAGGGGAGGAAGGGATGAGGGATCGCAGAAGAATGGGCCAAAACACAAGGGACATATTTCACAGTTATAGCTGTAGTCATAGTTACAGTTTTTGTTAAAGCTAATTACAGAGAGAGAGAGAGAGAGAGAGAGCGATGGAGAGAAATAGAGAGACATTTATAACAATATACAACAAAGAGAATGGAGTAGTAGCAACACTAAGAATATGTTTGACTGACCTGTCCCTTTTGTCCCCACACCCTTTGTCCCCTTGTCCTGTCTGCAGGTGCTGTCCATATGTCCCAAAGACATGCGTGCGGACATCTGCGTCCACCTCAACCGGCAGGTGTTCAACGAGCACCCGGCGTTTCGGCTGGCCAGCGACGGTTGCCTGCGGTCTCTGGCCGTGGAGTTCCAGACCACGCACTGCGCGCCCGGCGACCTCATCTTTCACGCCGGTGAGAGCGTCGACACCCTTTGCTTCGTCGTCTCCGGCTCGCTGGAGGTCATCCAGGACGACGAGGTCATTGCCATTCTCGGTAAGATGCCCAGATGGGATGTCTGACTTTTTTTATCCGACTTTTATTGTGTTTGCACACATCAGTAGGGCTTCTAGTGGACATGTCAGTGGAGGAACCTGAGAGAGGAGGGTCTATCTGTTGACATTCTGTGTCTGACCCAAACTCAAAAGTTGTTGTGGTTACCATCAGACATTAGTCTGTGTAGAAAAAATCTGACCACTACATCATCCTAAGAATTCCACCCAAAGCGAACTTTACCTCAAAACTTTACCTTTACCTTAGCCCGAAAGGTCTTCTGATTTTATTTTTTAGAGATGGGGTCCATAGAATACAATGTGGAAGTTTAGAATATTACATTCTTGTAGAAAAAGTACTTTTTTGTACATTGTTGGAGATCTCACACCCTTTAAGGTCAGAGACCACCGTTTCTTAGTGCCTGTGCACTTTCCAAAACAGCCAAAACATCACATAAAAATGACCTTTTGATCCTAAAGGTATTCAGCTATCCAACATTTGGCACAGAAGAAGAGACCATCTAAGGGCTGTGGCATATCCCAATTTCACAGTCTCAATGAGGCTACCACATACCCTACAGGCATCCCTGCCCTTTGTTCAAACTGTGTTGTCAGCATGGCATGGGAGCAGGAGGCAGTGTTCATCAGCGCTTTTAGCACACCAGAGGGACCACCACATACTGTGGAGCCAGGGACGGCTCATTGCAAACCTTGGTTTGTGGGCAAGGGTCCTACCTGGAAAGTACCAGTTGATCAATTGAATGTGCCCAAGGTCTGTTCCAGTTCTGGCCCAATTTTGCTACGGGTCTGGGCCAAAACAGGGCTCAATCACGGGTAAATCAGGGCCAAGACAAGGGTAACTTGGGGGTGAAAAAGAAGGCTAAGTAAGGCAGAGCAAAACATGGCCCAGTCAAAATTTGCCGGTAGCAAAGGGGCCACCCCATACCCAGGAATAATATGTCATTAACTTGTAACATAACAAATACTTTCATGAACAATCATTTAATAGTTATGTGAAGTAAAAGTAACCATCAAGTGATGTTAAAAATATGCATTGATAACAATTAACAAACATCCAACATAACATTAGGTAATAGACTGTTTGCCATTTGTTTTAATAATAACATGTAGTTATTAAACAATTAAGTAATATTCAAATAATAGTGGGAAAACTATTAACTTGTGCCAATTAGACACACTTATTAGGAAGTGTTACCAATTTGCCATCATCTGCTATCAAGGCGCCATGTTGTTATGGTGCCTTGCATTGGAAATGAGGTCTGCCACACAATGGTCTGTGTCTTTTCAAGGGAATGTGCTAGAATAGTATCACTCCATTCCAGCACTTGACCTGTACACAAATGGCTATCAGATTTCAATATGCAAACAAATCATGTTCTCGCCTCTTTTGAAGGAGGCATTTGTCAGCACTGATCAATATCTCTGGGGAATATATAGAGAGAGACCAACTACTCTAGATCACCACGGTTGCTATTGATTTTGGTCTGGTCTTTTTCTTTAGGATGGAGTAAAAAGAATTTAATTATCATGTTGTGTTTTGTTTTGTTCTTTTTTCTGTCTGCTTACATATGCAAATGTGCATATGTGCAACAAAGTGGTTCTGTGTGTGTGTGTGTGTGTCCGCACACGTGCACACACATTTATATGTTTTTTTTTTGTTTTAGACCATCTTTACCTTACGCATAAACAATTTACACACTAATTCCCCTACCTCATAATATCACTTAAAAAGTACACATCACAAATGCAGCATTTCATAAGCCATACACTTAACCCAACAATTTTACAATCTAGAGAAGCGCTTTATGAGATGAGCCCAAACTCATCTTGTGTGTCCCCCCCCCCCCCTCCAAAATAGTCTTAGCCATTGCATTACACCTGATTAGATGCCATTGAGAAGAACTTTAAGCGGCCCCATCAGATGAGATGGTTTTTATTTGTATTTATGATTATGAAAAAGGAATAAAATGGGAGTATGTTGCGAGCTAATTGGCCCCAAGGTGTTCACTTAAACTCCACTCTGGACGCCCCACTGTGTTTCTAATAATGCTCCCTCATCAAAGGGTCCAGGGTGGTCACCTAAACCCTGCCAGGTTAAGCATTCTTTGTAAAGTTTTCATTTATTAAAAACAGCAAAGCTACATGAAACGCAAAAGTAACAACCATCATAACTGCAACAACAAATCTTAGTGCTGTGTGTGTGGTGTTTACTGAACTTTATTACTAGTTCAGGTAAGAAGTGAGGCAGTATATTTCTTTAACTTTGCTGTGGATCTACCTTGAACGTCTTGTTTTTTAAAAGATGAATAACCTTTAACATTAAAAAAAGGGAAATATATTCTGCTCAGACTGGTTAGACTGAATTATGAAACATATCATATACTTGGAATAAAGGTTACCACGCTGTGTTAATATTTATGGACTTTTTAAATATTTTTCTCAGAACTCTCTCCTCCAGGAAACCCCTACGCTGACAAATGACTGGTTACAATATCTACCAGTAACAAAGCCACACACACCAGGAAAGCCACACATACACTCACACTCGCACGCACACTCACACTTACACTCACACACACATCACTGTGTTAGGGTGGTAGATAGCTGTTGCTTACTTCGCATTTAATGCCTACCTACTAAGTGTCGCCAACTTAGGCTTGCAAGGCGAGGAGGTGCCTCAGTTTCAGTGAAACACTCATGCATTCTACAGTACCCATGTGGTTCACCGAGTGTCAAGGGCTACAGTGTGTCCAGTTAATTGGTCAAATCAGGGTGCTGTGGCACAGTCGCCACAGGTGGTTTTAAATCATACCAAAAGAAAATGCTAAGGGTGTTTGCTGTTGTGAGGAAGTGCAATTGTATCTACATGTGTTATGTGTCTACATGCATCTACATGTCAATCCATTAGGTTTTAAATGATCCTGTGCATCTTGGTTATTTTTAGGATATTTTGAGATGTTTTCTACTTTAATAATCAGTCCAAGTCTCCCTCCTGGTGCCTTGGTTTTAGCTGCACATTTAGTAGTGGGATGTTGGACCAATATGGATTCAAATCCTTAATTTTCAGCAGGAAAAAAAGCTGTAATTTTGTATGTGAGTAGTGCTTTTGGATTAGGAACCCACCAGCTTGTGTAGGTGTATCAGCCAGCCCTGCTCCCCCATTAAAACCCCTTAACTCAGCCGAGGGAAGAGCTCCTCTTGCCCGATGTGCTCACAGAAGAACAGAGCCCATCGATCTGCCCAGGAAGTGGGAGTTTTGCTTTCAGCACCCCTCAGCAACTCTTAATGTATGTTGTTCTGACCTGAATTAGCTCTGCCGGTGACTGTTCTATGCCTGGTGTTGTTTGTTCGTTCCCCACACAGGTAAAGGTGACGTGTTTGGGGACGTGTTCTGGAAGGAATCTTCGCTGGCACACTCCTGTGCCAATGTGCGGGCCCTCACGTACTGCGACCTGCACGTCATCAGGAGAGAGGCCCTCCTCAAGGTGCTGGAGTTCTACACGGCCTTCGCCAACTCCTTCTCAAGGAACCTCATTCTCACATGCAACCTGCGGAAACGGGTAAGGGCCAAGCTCAGTTTTGGTAGTTATGGGGCTCAAACACACATGTACATGTGCAGACACATGTACACATCTACACACACACACACACACACATACAGACATACATGTGTGCACTGATTAATGCTCTTTGGTTGCCTAAATATATACTCAATGTATAATCTATTTGGCACACAACACACACACACATCCAGACACACTCACAAGCTGATTTATTCTTCGCCCCCAGCCCTGTCACCTCCCCATACCTTGCCTGTAGCTGACTGGACCAGTGTGAGCAGGTGGGACAGAGGGAGCAGAGAGACAGATGTTGTGGTCTTTTGGCTGTCAGGGTCACGAAATGTGGTTGTTTAAGCTTGTAAACACATAAATCATTTATATGCACAGACGCAGAGGACAGTGCTGTGGGGAAAAAAAGAAAAACAGTGTTTATAGCTCAACTTTACTTCCAAGCTTAGCTTAAAACTAACTGTGGTGATTTTCAGTATCATAATCAAAGTCAGTAATCAGATTTCACAAGCTCAGTTCAGCTTATCCACTTCAGGCATTTTAGTTTGTGAATTTATTTATCTTGCAGTGGTTGTCCCTTTTTCCTTTTTGACCGCAAGGAAAACAAGGTTACAAGGGTACAAGGATATTTTATTGTCACTTGCATAGACATACTGGGTAGAGTAGGACATGCAGTGAAATTAGTGATTGTCTAACGGCCAACTACGTGAGTGCCCATCTAGTGCCCCTTCACAAAATATATGAACTATGTGAAAAATATTTTCTGCATGTGTAAAACTATGTGATGTCCTTAAGTGAAGATTAAATTAGTAGCATTCTGAGTTCTTCCACTCAATCATTTTTTGAGGAGGAAACTAAAGTCTCATGGGCGCTGTTCTTGTAAAGCCGACAAAAAGGGCTGATGTATTCATGAACTGCTTTTTGGTTCTGTGGTTCTCCTCACGGGGGTTGCATAAAAAGAGTTGCCTTAATAATAATAATAATAATAATAATAATAATATGTACCATTATGAATACCCGTCCCAGTTGTCTTGTTTGTTTGTTTGTTTCACATTAGTATGCTGATGTTGATCTTACTGCTTATTAGCCAGACCCAGAGTTGCAGAGAGAGAGAGAGAGAGAGAGAGAGAGAGAGAGAGAGAGAGAGAGAAACAGAGAGAGAGAGTAGTATTAGGTAGAAACTGAAACTCATGGTTGCTTGCTAAGTCACTCAAGCTGTGAGGGGAGTGCTCAGTATGAGTCAGCCATGGGCCCTCAGTCTAGTTTGGGAGGGAGGTAGGCAGTCATGTTTCTATCTGAGGACATTGTCTCTGTGCTTGTGCCTGTGCCTGTGCCTGTGTCTATGTCTGTGTGGTGGAGACTGCTCCTAGAAAATGCCCAGGAGGGAGGGATTATTTTGAACAGATCTATGAGAAAATACTTCAAAAGTGGGAACCCGCTTCCAGCAAGTTTCAGATGCAGTGGTGGAGATGGTGGTGGGAGACAGGCTCAGACTGTGGAGAGAGAAAACTATGCTATGTATGGTTGTTTCACAGTCTTGAAAAATATTACACTGCCGACAGCTGTTGGTGCTTCATCTGGAGGAAAAAAAAAAAACAACCAACACACAAGGGATGGGCATACCAACGGGAACATAGTCACAAAATATTCACAATACAGGCTGTGCAATAAGCAAATTAAAAGTCCAATTGGAAAGAAAATTACATATTAAATAGAATTTTGCTGAAAATTTTACAGCTCCAAAAGTTTTTTTTTCCCTGGTCATCATTATTACACTACATGTCAACATGCCCCAAAGCAAACATGTCTACCAGTGTAGCTTTGCTATGGAGGTATGCATACTATAACTCGCATAAACATGTTGAGGTAAGGAACAGAATCCTTGTTGGATCCTTGGCTTACCGATGACTAGAGATGCCCAGGACTGAATTCTGCTGTGACCTTTCCTCTTCCTTATCTTTCCTCCGTGGAGTAAGAGGGTGGCGTCTGCCCAGTATGTTATGCTTGTGTACACAGTACTGTAATTGCGCCATAAAAAGCATCACATCACATAAGGCAGCCCAGACAGAGGTGTAAGCTGTGTAGAGGAGATTAATTTGTGGGTGTTGCATTCCCATTTTGCACTCACGCCTGTCCCACCCACCCCCATGTGAACACATGCTAATGTTGCAGGATAGAGGTGGTGTGTGTGTGTGTGTGTGTGTGTGTGTGTGTGTGTGCGTGTGTGCACGCTTGTCTTTCTGTCTGCCTGTTTGTTTGTCCATCTGTCTATCTATCTATCTATGCACACACGCATGTTTGTGTGTGGTTGTCTGTCTGTTGGTGTTGGTTATGGTGTGCCTGGGCGTGTGTGTTTGTGTGTGTGTGTGCGTGTGTGTGTGTGTGTGTGTGTGTGCTTTCAGGGTGAAAGCATGCTGGGCTATAACTGGGCCCTACTGATCCAGTCTAAGTGAAAAGGGCAATGCATTTTTCATCAACACTTCAGACACCTGCAAAAAAAACAAAAAAGGCGGCTGGATTTTTCCCACCTGCCCCACTCCCACCTAATAATTCATTCATGAGACGCTGGGCCTTGGTTGGAGTCCTACCCCGTCTCCCCTGGATTATGGTGGAATGTGTACAAGGGAAAAGCACTGAAGTGGAATATTATTTAGTTTCGTGTATGTCTGCCACTGGCTCACCCTAAAAAGCACGGCACACACTCGCAGGATGATTAACCTATTTCTGTCACATACAAAAATACACATACACATACACTGTCTCAAAGAGCTTTGTCCAAAGTAGAGTTGAACTGTAATATTTGCCTGAGCTGTGTCTGAAATAAAGCTGAATTGTTTCGTTTGAGCTCTTGCTTTCCAGCTCTGCATACTGCCACTGGATCTTTATAGTGATACTGGACTTTAGTGGCCTTCTTGTATTAAAGCATACATCTCCACACAATGGTGTTTCTCGTTACAGATTTCTTGTGATGCTCCAGTATCCAGTATATTGTATTAAATAAACGTAATATATGATGGCATGCAAGTTGATTCTTTACATATACAAGTAAAAAGAGTCCAGATCTGGAGAGAAAAATAAAAGTATGCCAGCAACCAACCTTTTCAATCACCTGCTTTCAGAACTTGATGAATCTCTGTGGGTAATGAACACACCAAGTGCCAAGTCATCAAGTCCAGCTGCACTTTTTTTTTTAACTTGACCCCCTCCGCACCACCATATACCAGCACTGAGCAAGCTGATTTTTCCTTCATTAGTTCTACCTCCTGCTAGAAAAAAAAAACATAAAATGCTAATTAGCCAATCCAGATGGCTGACATGGTGAGGAAGGAGTGTGTGTTTTTTTAAACTGTCTGAACCTTCGATGCCCAGCCTTGAAAATACATTTCACAAGGTCCAGATGCTTCGGGGGGGGGGGGGGGGGGGGGGGCGGCGGCAAAGAAGATGGACTGTGGTCTTCAAGACTCAGTTTCACCTTTTAACAGGGTAGCACACCTCCATGACATACTAAGGAAAACACTGTCCTATTGTTATCATCACAGCCTTTATTACTGCTGTGGTTGCCGTTGTACAGTGACAATAATAACAGTAATAAAAGTTATAATGAGCTTTTTCATTTGCATGTTTTACGACTGCAAGGAGGTGCCCCCTCCCTCAGGGCCATTCTGGGTCTGAAATTATTGCCTGCCATGCAGTTAGTACCTCTGAGAGGTTCTGAAATTGCTGGGTGACGCTTGCAGAGATTATGATGATTGTGATGCGTACTGGCTAAGCGCAGTATGAAAGGAGGACAGGCACAAGCAGGAATAGTTTTTACAGTTGGGCAACTTGTGGTTACTGTCAACCTGTGCATGTATTGCCGCGACCCTGCCTGGGTTCACCTCTTTTGTTTTGTTTGTCTTTCAGTAGATGCGTTAAGCATAGGTGTCTGTGGTTGCTAAATCACTTCCTGGTTTTAAAAATGGGCTCCGAATGAGACTGTGTTATTCACCAAGGTACCATTCACATCATTTGCACACCTCCCTGGACTTTTGTTTTGTTTATTCATCCCAATGGCTAATGTTTTTTATTCTCCCAGAACAACATTACAGTAACACTGACTCTTCATGACCTTCATTGTTACGTTCTTAAGCTTCGATAAATCTAATTTTGATCATTGTAAACCAGCTGCATGTGTCCCTGCCTGTCACATGGTGCTTTGTGGTGACCAGCAGTGTTGCTGGTTTCATCTAGTATCAGATATTGTATTCAAAGCAGCCAGACAGCCCTGCAACCACTGAGGTCTCCTGTTAGCAGCTTCATAGCATTAAACATAACAGCAAACAAAGCAGACTGCTGACTCAAGCACAGGGTACTGCAATTGTATTGTCGCCTATAGAAGTGTCTGCAGAGTAGCAGTTGATGCTGATGTTGATGCTGCCCCTGGAGGAACACATGGGGCCAGGAACTGATCGTGTAAAGAAAGAGCAAAGGCCCACTAGGTCTTGCACCTCTGTGGATGCAGAAGAGCTAAAGGGGGGTCACTGAGGAACCATTACTGTAAATGTGCTGGCCAACCATAAAGGACCATGAGTTCCGGTCTGGCAATGAAGAAGAAGTACATACACGCACATGTACACACACACACACACACACACACACACACACACACACACACACTTCTGTCTTGTCGGCTGGGAGAGTAGGATAGGCTGATGTCTTTTGTCCAGAGTCATGAAAGGAGGAGAAATGGTCTCCTACAGCGAGACCCCTAAATAAAGCATGAATCAGAGCAGTGGGTGGTGCTGCCACACTTGCACATACACACACACACACACACACACACACACACACACACACACACACACTCACACACACTCACACACACTCACATTCCCCATCCACCACACACACATACAGTACAAACATACACACTTACATACATTAACACCAAAAATCACTCTCTCTTTCTCATACACACACATACGCATACGCACACATGCACACACACACACACACACACACACACACAAACACACACACACACACACACACACACACCTACTCATGCAGGCAAGCTCCTAGATACATGCACTGTCAGTAAGTTGCGCAAAACACTGTACAGTACAAAAACACTGTCTGACCAGCAAAAATTCAGAATGTGAGTGACAGAGAGAGAGAAGGAGAAAGAAAAGCAAAGTAAAGAGTGACAACCACCACCCAATAGTCTCCCACTCAGGCTTAAATAAACTAGATTAATGACATGATAGTGGAAAATTACTCTTGATAACGTGCAATTATTACCCTTCCTAAACTGTCACTACAGACAATTGTCTTATTACAAAACACAATTGTCTTGTTGCTGCAACTATTCCTGTTACAGTTGCATCTGCATCTGCAGAAGCTGTTCAAAACTCGGGTTTATGAAAATATTTGCATTCATGAGTGGGACAGGATTGTTTAAATGGTCAGGCTGTTATCAGCATCAATGTCGGCCTGGCTGAGGAGGCGTCAAATGATGACCTGATTGATGATTTTGCAGCCGTCAGCCAGGAACATAAACAGGGTGCCTCTTTAGAGCTTCTACATAAGGCTTCCTGTCTGTCATATGGGCAAGTTTAAGGAATGTAAGGAGTTTTTATTTGTCCACTTCCCTATATGTGCAAGACATACAAAAAAGTTAAAATGCCGCTTCTGTTCTGTCTAACAGTAATGACAGGTATACATAAACCTAAAGGACTACACAGTAATTTAGACAAAAGTAAATATAGACAATACAGTAATAAGTAACAGAATAAATAGACAAACATTGAGACAACAGACAAAGTTCTATAAAATAATGCTTTTGTAAAATGTCCTCTGTTGAATAAATGACACAACTTCTTTACATACACATCGAAGTTGCCATGTAGGATCACCACTCCAACCTCTTGAATCACATTATGTTTCGTAAATTTTGTTATATTATAGGGTGCTGTCATAACCCAAAAATTATAATTTGGCTAATAATAAACAATTATGTAAAAAAAAAAGGATTTTTTTTTACCCCCACGTTCCCTGACAAGACCCGCATCAGAGACATTAAAACACACCACTTTCTGCCGGCCACATTTTACACAGTTTTTGAAAATCCACATAGCTACCACCACCCACCTTTCACACC
>CM059282.1:11218404-11225904 GCA_030347295.1 Setipinna tenuifilis
CTTATTCTTTTTTCACTGTTAATGTGACTTGCTTTCACGTCCACTTGTTTAGTCGAGAGTTTTATGCAAACTGACTGTCTGCCCGCTGCTGCTGTGTGTGTGTGTGTCTGTGCCGGCGTTCGAGGCACCAAAAACCAGGGGGGGGGGGGGGGCAATATGCACCCTGCAGGCGACTGAAACCCTTTTGCTGCCTGTCCGCCCCCCCCACCCCCCCGCCTCGCTGTCCCTTGGCCCAACCCCTGCCACGCAGCACGTAAACTTGCGAGATGTGTCTCATAATGTAGCATCAGATTGAAAAAGGGTAGTTGGGGCATGGGGTGTGTTTATGGGGGGTGGGGCATAGAACAAGATGAGGACAGCAGGGGGTGGGGGTGGGGGGAGGGAGGAGGGGAGGGGACAAGGCAGGGGGGAGGACGACCAGGGAAAAGTAAGCCTCAGCATCGATGAGGGCTGCGTAGACTTGCGTGATGTAACTATCTGGACAGTCGCCTTAAGGCCCGGGCGTAAGACCCTGGGTTTGCTGACTTGAATGGAGGCAGACATGTTGATCACCCAGCCCTGTGCAGAAGCTACAAAGCAGCAAGAACAGCAAAAAAGGTACTGAGGCAAAAATAGAAACACTTGTGTAAATGCCTTATTGAAAAGCACAGAAAAGAGAGAAAGAGGCAGGGGAGGGGGTGATAGAGAGAGAGAGAAAGAGAGAAAGGAAATGTAGTGAGGTACAAAAGAAAAAAAAGAGGGAAAAAGCAGACCAGACACACTTTTTCCATTGATGTTTTGTAAATAATGAATCGAGTAGTATTCACAGTAGCTGACCGATTTATAGTTCTCCCCCTGCTCTGCGATCCCTACAAGTCCCTGAGATCCTCCCAAAAGGCCAAATGTGTCTCGCTCAGACAGCATGTTGACTGGAAGCTGCTTTGGCGGGAACACGTACGGAGCAGCAAGACGCGATGTGAAGTGACACACGAGTCTCGGCCCCCACCCAAGCGCTATTGCCCTCCGCACCAAGCTGGCGCCGCACTGCCCCAATTTGTGTGTGCTGCCCTGGCCCTTACAGAGGGCCCACAGGGGCCCCAATGGATGAACAACACCATTGTATCAGTTAGAGCATCAGCACTGTGCTTGTGCGTGCGTGCGTGCGTGCGTGCATGTGTGTGTGTGTGTGTGTGTGTGTGGATGTGCGTGCGTGCGTGCGTGCGTGCGTGCGTGCGTGCGTGCGTGCGTGCGTGTGTGTGTGCATGTGCGTGTGTGTGTGTGTGCATGTGTGTGCGTGTGTGTGTGTGTGTGAGCGAGCGTGAGTGTATCTGTATTTGTGTGTATGTTTATATGTCTTTATGTTTGGGAAAAAAATATGTATGTACATATGTGTGCCCAAGGTTAGGGGCATTGGGGGTGCTGTGTGTATTTTCAATGTGTGATTATTGTGACTAAAGTGCTTTTAAAATACTATTTTATTACCACCCCTTGCTGGATATTAACCAGGAAATGTAATTAGGAAATCTCCGGTTTTTAACTTATTTACTTGTTAGTTATTTTCACATTTTCTTTTCACAGCAAGACACAGCCACTTCCATATAATACCAACCCAACAGTTTCCATGCCTGCATTTTCAGTCTTCGTTGCAGGAAATCTACAACCCGTCATAATGCCTGTCTGTTTGTTTGGCTTTGCGGTTGATTTAAAGTAATATTGAATAGACAAAAATAAACTTGACTTCCTGTGACAATTCTTTCTAATTTGCCCCTCATGTGTTGCAAGCCAGTGCCTCAGCTAAGAAAATGGATGGCTTGGTCATCCGTAGGGCCCAAGTGCACAATTTCCTGCACTGACATTGATCCATTTGTCATTAAAACCAATCCCGGGGATTTATGACTGGTTAAAGGGTATCATCCCTACATAGGTATTTGTGATGACAGGCAAGTCTGAGGCTGAGGAGGGGAAGTCATTAGTGGAGCTACAGTAGTTCTGCACCAAGCACATGGTCGCTCTAGTGGGGAGGAGGGAGTGGGAGGGGTTGGGTGATTTAAGGGTGCCACGTCTAATTGGAGGCTGCCACGGCGACGGCGGCAGTGCTAATCAGCTGATTGGTTGGCTCAGCAGGAAGTGCTGAGTGGCCAGGCCTGGTGTGGGTGTAAGTGGCTGGGAAAGAGGAGAGAGGAGAGATGAGGGGGTGGGGTGGCAGTGCCAGTGGAGTCAGACAAATGTCTGCCAAGGCTATTTGGGTGAAACCATCCTTTTTTAATGCTGATCAGGAAACATGTGCTCTATGCATTTTCACTCCTGTTTTTCTATTTATTTTTCATCTTTCTTTTTTCCCCCATCTGTCTCCACAAGCGAGAATAAAACGCTCATCTGCAGTCCCTATGACATTTTCCACATTCGCCAGCCCCCTTAGCTCTGGTGGTGAATTGACAGGCCCTGTGTTAATTTTAAAAAGCGATATTTTAAAATTTGACATGAACAGCTTCTCAAGTTCCATCAATTCTGGGCGAGTGGAGCAAGATGTTTATTGACTGTCATCCATCACTCTGAGATACTCTGCCAGAGTTTCAGTTTCTGAGCAGACATCCTGGATACTGCATTTACTGAATTTTCTATATGAATTAGATTGTTATCTTATTATCTGTTTTGAATCTATTTTGCATCTGTAGCACCAGAGTCTGGGAATGAACAAACTTCACAATTGGCTGTAAGCATTTAAAAACTTCCATTTAAAATGTACAATAAATATAGTTTTTTTTCCCTCAAGTGGTAAGGAGGAAAGAGTAGACTTCGATTTCAAGATGGTCTTCCATTCCACTAACACATGCAGCATGCTTCTGACTACTGTATGCCCCACATGAAACATGCTGTCAGAACTTTCCCCTAGAGCTTGAAACTTTCATGATGATGTTCTGTTTCTGTCCTGGTTCACACCTCCCCTCCCGCTCTCTCTGTGGTCATGGAGCTTACCCGTATCTCCCCCAGACTGCAAAAAGCTTTCTGAGCAATTATCCTGACGTGCTCACTGGATTGGAACAAGGCAGACATATACCGCTGAGCATTCGTTAAACCTGATATCTAGGCATATCATGCTAAACTACCACTTCACAAAGCTGGTGGGTTGTTTTTTAGTATATTTTTATTATATTATTATATTTTGTTATGTTTTTTATATATTAAACAAGGTCCACTCTGAATGTTTTTTAAGCATCTTTGAAACCCAGGTCAGGTGTCTCTGTTAATGTTTTTTCAAAAAATATTTTTCCATTTCTGCGGGGCGAAAGTGAAGGCGGTAGATGTTCAAAGATACAAAAACTGCTGTTCAAAGATATTCATGAAATCACACACCCCCGGGGAAATATTCAATAAAAAACCTCGTTCACAGGGAGAAGTTGCTGCAGCAAGGTTTCCACTTTTCTTTCCCAATCTGATCCTGTGTCAAGTCAGGTAATCCTTTGGTCGCACCGAGGCAATTTTGAAAAAAAAAAAAGACAGCAGTGGCGACAGCGTCACTGACACCACCGATCGGTGTCTCTTCTGTTCGGTCTCCTGTGAATCCTGTCAAGAGAATCTCCGTCAGGCGATGTCAGTGACGCTCGACACTTTTTTTCCCTCTTAGTCGTCACGTCTCTCGTGGACGACACCACTTGATACTCGTTTTGATTGACACTTTTGTCAAAGTCACGACTAGGCCTACAAAATGGAGGGAAAGAGGAGAGATCGATCAGAGGGTTCCCCTGCTAAAGATACAAACCTGGTGTGCCTGAAGACTTGACACTTTAGCCTCAAATGATTGGGTGACGTGACATTGCTCTTATTTTTACATTCTAGTCCATTAAGCATGGAGGTTCATGTTTCTCTGTGTCAGAAATTACGTTTTGGCCATATGACCTGGCCAATATTTTACTCCGGCAGATTTTATTTTCTGGGTCATTTCTTGGTGGTCACATCAAGGCTGGAATAAAGTTATCCAATTTTTTTACAAACAATTAAACCAGATCAGTTCAGTGATTGGTCAGCAAGAGTACAATCTGAAGTAATGAATCAACAGGAAAACGGGGGCACGGGGGCAGGAAATTGGAGGTGTGTTAAAAAAAAGTGTTGGAAGTGGTGTTAACAAAATCCCCTTTCCTTTCTTTTTTTCTCTCTGGAGTGGTGAATTAAAATCAGCTTCATGCTGTAATCTCTTAAGCTAATCAGGCAAAGGAAAGGACCCTTGCTGTTATAATCATAAAACCCTCCATTTTGGCAGGCTGCTGGAGAGGGATACTGCCAGACGTATTCTTTCTCCTTTTTTTCAAATGGACAATTGACTGAGGCATGGAAATTAAACAGCCAAATTTTGGCCATGATCCTGCACGACAGAGTGTGCTTTGATCTGTACAATGGCTGGGTCTCTCTATTGTCTCTATTTAAGACAAAGCTGTTTATGATGTAGCTCAAGTAGTGGTGATTCAGCTGCAAAAGTATTCAGGCACAGTCTTCCTCTAACATATGTCTCACACACAAACATACATATACAAACAAGATTTTATACACACTCACACTCAACCTCTCTCTCTCACACATACACATATGCTGTGAGAGAAAGATAGACAGAGAGGAGAGAGAGAGGGCAAGGGAGAGACAGAGAGAGAGAGTGCGATAAAGAGGCAGAGAGAAAACGCGAGAGAGAATTTCATTACCCAGATTAGACATTACCAAGCAGAATAGGCTATAATAAAGTTCAGTGAAAGTAAAAAAAAACCACTCAGTCGACATAGTGAGGCGCTCTAAAAATAGCCCTTCTGCCTCGTCCTTCAGGGCCTGTGTCAGCAGCATCAGCAAAACTTCCCACCCTCCCCACCCCCCATCCCCTCAAGTCTGCCAGGGAGCTCTTTGCTTAGTGCTCAATACAAGCCCTGTGACACCCCCCCACCCCACATCCACATCCATTCACAACCAAAATATCCACCGCAGGACAAAAAAAACATGCTGAACAAGCCATGAAGATAAATATGATGAGGGTTGCTGAATTCAGGTTCATTCATTGTCAGGAGTTGAACAAAGTTGTCACACGGGTGGCTCTCAAAAAAAGCTGCACTTGTTGACCAGTGTCTAATTTAAAAAAAATCCTTCACTCAGTCAGAACACATAGACACACACACACACACACACACACATATATATATATACACACAGAAACACACATACACAGAAACACATGAAGAGAGATAGACAGATAGACATTATCTCCAGATGTCTGCATGCAAAGTAGCGGAGATGCATTATCTTTGCTCAGTCTCTGATGTCCAGTGGTTGTTGTTGTTTTTTAAATAGTGTATCAACCAGATGCAAACCGTGCTTGGCTGTGCAGCAGCACTGTAAGATTTTAAAAAAGACATCTCTGCAGGGGTGATATGCTTAACAAGGGCTTCAGTGGCGATATCTCCTGCTGAGACAAACTCAGTCTGTTAGTGTTGGTTCTCCATCCAGACCTTAAAAGAAATGTGTTTGGTGTGTTTTTTTCCATGTATAGTGTTGTCCTTTTACAAGTTCCAAAAAGACTGTATTTGTTCTTGGAGGCAGTAAGTTTCTCTTGTAGGAAAGGGTCTGTATAGAGCAGGGTTTTTTAGTGAGCCTGTGTGTATCCATAGTGTGTGTATGCCAGTACCCAGTGGACACGTATCATGCTTGTCACACGTCTTGTTTCTGATTGACAGCTGATGTCAAGCAGGAAGAAGTGTCTATAGAATTTCTGACACGCGCGCACACACACACACACACACACACACACACACACCAATAGTCAGGCTCTCACACATACAGACACACACACCCACAAATACTTGGACACATAGACACACACACACACAGACATACACACACATTAACTTTCTCTCTCACAGGCACACACATATGCACACACATACGCACACACCCCACACACACACACACACACACACACACACACACACACACACACACACACACACACACACACACACACAGTCACCTTTGTTGAATCATTAATGCCCCTCCCCTGCTCAGAGTGTGAGCTTGGCAAGGCCACTGAATTTGGCCTCATCGGCGGAGCGGCTCAGCCACGTCTGCTCTCTTTCATCTCGCTGGGCGTGTGGCTCTCCCTCTGAGTCTGCCAGCTCACTTCCTAATTGGCATATTCGCTCCTCACAGGGAGCCAGGCAGGCAAGCAGGCAGACGAGGAGGGAGCTGGAGTAGCTTAGCTTGTGTGTGTGTGTGTGTGTGAGCATGAGCATAAGCGTGGGTTTGCATGTGCAGTATTTCTCTGTGTGTTTTTGTATATGTGTGTGTGCGTCACTGTGGGAATGGGAAATATGCAAGAGCTTAGTGTTTGTCTGTGTGTATGCCTGTGTCTGTGTGTGTGTATGTACTGTATGAGCATGTGAGAGTATGTGTTTGTGTATGCCCTACACTGCATCCTCTCACCAAATGCCTGTATATTGCCTAATAAAACCCACATTGACACACACACACACACACACACACACACACACACACACAAATACATACAAGCATACACCCAAACATAAAAACATAGTCATACTATGCATGCACCTGTGTGTGTGCGTGTATGTGTGTGTATGTGTGTGTGTGTGTGTTTGTGTGTGTGAGTCAGATTGTTTGTACAGTATGTGCCTGTGTGCTTGTGTCTTCATGTGTGAATAATGAAAGCAACCCTGCTAGCATTGCCCTTCTGACTTCTGAATTCTAATATGAATTTTGGACCCCTGAGGCTGCCATACAGCCTTTTTTACTTCCTGTTTGGGCTCATGGATTTGGATTGTAACACATGAATGGAAGTCTAAGCCTTTATGTTGTGAATGAGCAGAATTCACCAGAGAAAGATAGGCTCAGTTAAAAAAAAAGAAGAAAATAAAACAGCTGTCTGGATTTCTATTGTAACCGACCATGTAGTGCCACAAACAGACATAATCAGTTGCTTAACTCAGAATCTAATAGTAGGTATTGACCTAGACCTTGGACTAGATACGAACTTTGAGCCAGAGTCTGGTGCTCAGGCTAAAAATGTAGCCTACAGTGTACCTAGGGTAGTGATGTGTAGATCTTTAGTGAGTGGTGCTGTGTCAGGAGGGGCTCACGACTAAGGTTTTATAACTCAGTGTCCTGTACTGTACTGGTCCCCTAGAAAGGCTAAATGTGGAGCCCCATTGTGTCTGCTCCACACCCCCCCCCTAGAGTACAACTCATGTGAGGACAGGGGACAGAGGAGACATCAAAATAGATTTTTATTTATAGATTTTTATAGATAGGTTTCTATCTATCTTTAAATCTATATATTAAAAATCTTTTCTTTTATAAGTCAAGTGAATTCAATATTTATTTATTCTTAATATTAATCATTAATTTACTTTCATGTTTTTCTTTTCGCTTGTCCCGAGTAAGTTGGTTTTGTTTGCTTTGTTTAGCCAGGGTGCTCCTGCCTCACAGTCCAAAGCTAAGCTCGCTCTGTCTCTAGTTTTCGATTTAGCAAAA
>CM059282.1:11230904-11235904 GCA_030347295.1 Setipinna tenuifilis
AGATGGCACGTTTTCAAATCGCTCTAGTTGCCATCCTGTTGTACTGGCCAGCACTCATTGCAAAAAACGGAATAACAATATACAAAAGAAAACATTAAAAAGACACATTAACCACTTTTGATAACCTGTAGCAATTAAAAGTTGTAGGAAAAGCTTCTACTAGGCTGAAACAAATAAAAACAAAACTACCTTTGTTTATGACTTAATGGAGCAATATGCAGAGGTGTGGCAGAAAACTCCAATGAAGAAAACACTGAGGTTATTTCTCTGACTTCTGGACAGTATAGAAAGCAATTTATCTAAAAAGAGCAAACAAGGAGTGCTATTGCACCATGTCCAGTGAGATGGGCCTGAGTCAGTGTCCCCTGGGTTAGCAGAGACCGGCGTAGATCCACTAATTAACACTGACTTATTAACACGTCACATGCGATCAAAGCCTTAGCTTGAAGGATGTGTTTCTGTGTAAGTGTGTGTGTGTGTGTATGTGACAAAGAGAGAGGGTAGATCAAGTGGTGGAAAAGAAAGAGTGGTCAGGGTGATTAGGGTTGTGCTGGAGGGTTAGAGGGGATCTGAGGTACATGTAGAAATGTTTGGTCTAAACTTGCCTGAGCCGTATAATGATCCTTTAAACGTTGTTTTGCAAGATGTAGTGAAGTGAAAGGAGGACAAGGATGATGAGTAGGAGGAGGAGGAGAAGGAGGAGGACAGAGATTGAGATTTCTGTCCTCTCCCGCCCTCCTCGTCCTACGTCACAGGGATGCAAAGGCAGTGGGATGCCCCATTGTCCACCACACTGTAAAAAGTGTTTAGAGGTAACTAAAATACTTGGCTTTGTATTTATTAGATCATTTTATTTAGGGGGGTTTATCTTGCACTATTTACCTGACATATGGTCATGGTACTTGAAATTAATAGTGCAAGAAAAATAGAGCAAGTTCAACATAAAAAATATCCAACAATGTTACCTGAAAGGAGAAGTCTGGTGAGATTCAAACCATAGTCCTGTTGTTCGAGTACTTAGAGTGCTGTCTTTGGGAAAATGAATGAGAAAGTTTGATACAACACAGATCAAAAAGCAACTACCGTTAACTAAATGACACATAGGTAAATAAGCTAAAATGTTATGCCCCATTCAGTTAGTGTTAGCTTCAATTCAATTCAGTTCAATATGTTGCCTCAATTTTCTTTCTCATTCTTTTTTTTAGACAAGAGCACTCTGTGACCTCGAACAACAGGGCTATGGATTGATTGACACTGAACTTCAGTCTAATTATAAGCAGCACTTTTTATAGTATAGTATTCTAGGCATTTACAAACTGTTTTGCTAGATCCTTGAGGATATTGTGATTATATAATGTGGTGGGTGTCGTCATGTATGTTGGTTTATGTTTTGATCATGGACATGTAATCTGGTGATTGTAATGTGGTAGCTGTGCTGTGATCATGCAACATAGTAGGTGTTGTGATCGTGTCTTTAGTTAAAAACTAGGATTAGCAAAATTTAGAGATGGAGAAGGAGCATGTGAGGCAGAAAGGCACAAGGTGTTAGTGACGGAATTTCCATTAAGCTGTAAATTTGATCACTGGTTTGTTGCACAAGATCTTCTGGATGTTTTATTCCACAAATCTCTCTGCAAGATCGTTAGAAAACAGAAAGACCCAGAACTGGGTTCTTTCTCCCAGGATGCATTGAGCATTATTACCTACACAGCTTCCCACCCTCATCTTTCCCCTAACCTTGCTTTTTTTATAGCGCTCAGCAAACACTACGCTTGACCCTTTCCACCACCGCAAAGCTGAAAGGTTAAAAAAAACAGTAAGGAGCCTTTGTACAAAGCCTTGCCACAGGGTCTCTAAATAATGGATCGTAATGGGGTAGCATTTCCCAGGGTGCCTCTCTTCAATTCAAGCCAGGGTTCGGCCATGTGTGCTAGCGTGTGGACACTTGTTGGAGATTGAGCGGTGCCCTCAGGGTCATCTGCTGCAAAAGGAGGTGTTACGTGTGTAGAAGAATGGGCTTACTGAGGGCAGATTGTGTATCGGTGGGAGCAGCAGCAATGGTGGTGGTGGTGGTGGTGGTGGCATTGTCAGTGGTAGGAGCGAGTAGTGTTGACACGGAGAGAGAGGAGGACACACACACACACACACACACACACACACCCCAAACTAAACACATCACCTCACGGCGCTGCAATTCCACGGTGACCTTTCGCTGGCTCTGCCATCTCATTATGACTCAGGCACAACAGAGATGAGCTTTAATTAGAGTGTCTCTTTTTCAAATGTTTACAGTGAGAAGGTCAGCCTCTAAGCCTCGGAGGTCTGAGATGTATTTATCATTAAGTCCCTGCGATAGCAGCCTTCCCTCTACGAGTGCCATTGCTTAGCTCCTGCTAGATTGTCTCACCAATTTTAACCAGAAAAGATTAATTTTGTAATTTTTTTGGCCTCCAGGAAATGGACAATTATGAATCAATTATGAATATTAGTACTGCTAATAAAGGCATTAAAGTGGTTAGTTATTACTTCCCAACACTTTTTCATGTAGGTTCAAATGACACCAATGTTTTTCCAAGAAGGTTTTGTTTAAAGGTTTAATGTTGACCTTGCATATATATTGTAGAATGTTACCGTATACTGCTATAGACAGAGATTAAAGATTCTGGTCTTCATGACAAAAATTTGTGTGCTTAAACCAGTGGTAGAACTCAAACTAGGGCTGCAACTGACTTGCTTTACAAAGGAATAAGGTACAGTCAGAGTTGTCAGCGCTGTAATAACCTTTTTAAAATGTCAGTAAAACAGTGTCTATAAGCCAGTGTAAAGAATCCAAAGAAGACTGTAACCTACTGAAAACAGGCAGCAAAAATAGGTGTGGTGCTTTCCTCTGGTTATATGAGGTCAAGGATTTGAGGAGGCCTTGCTTTAATATATCAGAGTTTCACCAATGTGCTGCACTGTCCTACAAAGGCAAAGTGGAGTAACTACGTGAACACTGAAACTGAGAAAAATGCCTTTAAAGTCCCCAGTCAAACATGTTGGTATAATAGCGGTGATGCTTTTATGTACTTTCTTAATAGGATGGGACAAACAATACGCAGATAACATCTCAGCTCTTAAGGCAGAGACACATATATTGCCAGTACTTAGGAAACTGTCTCTAAGAGTTATAGAAAAAGGATACAAAATAACTTAGGAATACAAAATAATAATAAAGGAATGCATTAACATTAAAAATGTTATGTACAACATTATTATTATTATTCAGATTCCTTCACACCCAACTGACACAACCTCCTGTTGCTATCCCCTTTCTCCTCCCAGATTATCTTCCGCAAGATTGCCGACGTGAAGAAGGAGGAGGAGGAACGTCGTCAGCAGAAGAATGAGGTGACCCTGTCCATCCCTGTGGACCACCCGGTGAGGAAACTCTTCCAGAAGTTCAAGCAGCAGAAGGAGATGCGCGTGCAGAGCCCCGGCACTCTGGACCTGGAGCGCAACCAGTTCCAGGTGGAGCACCAGCTGCAGCCCCTCACCCAGCACCTCCACCACCACCACCAGCAGCAACAGCAACAGCAGCAGCAGGTGCAGTACCAGGTCCACCACCCTCTCCAGCACCACCACAGCCCCCTGCTGCAGAACGGCGCTCCGGGGATCGGCGGAGGGGGCAGCAACGGCAGCTCCAGCGTGGTGACCGTCTCACAGATCACGCCACTGCAGAGCTATGTGACGGAGACGGAGACCAATGAGCCTGGGGGCATGGGTGGCCACGAGGCCCTGGAACTCAAGCCCAGCCTGGGAGGCCTTCAGGCGGGGGACACTAGCTGCTTAAAGGTCTCCAGCCCTGTGAGGCCCAGGATTGGTGGTGGGGGTCGGGGGTGGATGCGCTTTAAGAGCGCGGTGGGGGTGGAATCTAGCGAGTCGTCAGCGGCTGCACCTGCTCCTCCCAAACAGCAGAAGGAGGAGGAGTGGGTAGATGTGACTCAGACCCTGGACCTTCTCTCTGAGGACAGCAAGAGCCAAGAGGCTGAGGGTGGAGGTCCAGGCAATGGTGATGGTGGTGATACGGGTGGAGGAGAAGGAGGAGGAGGTGGAGGACATGGTGGAGGAGGTGATGGTGGTGAGGGAGACAATGGTAACAGTAATGGAAATGGAAATGGTGGCAGCAGCACTGGAACAGGTGGCGGCGGTGACGGCGATGGCAGCGGAGTCGAGGGTGACGAGAAGAGCGCCCTGCACAAGACAGACTCGTGCGACAGCGGCATCACCAAGAGCGACCTGCGAATCGACCGCGCTGGCGATGCACGTAGCCCTTACGAACGCAGTCCCATGGAGCGCAGCCCCTACGACCAGCTCAGCCCCAGCCCCGGTGGCCCCGGCAGCCTGGTAGCGGCCGTCGTACGGGCCGGTGGTGGCGGCGGAGGCGGCCTCCATCCCCACCACCACCTCCTCCCCAACCCCAACCACCCCTTCCAGTCTGGGCCCGAGCAGGCCCTGCTCCACTCCTCGCTGCAGGAGGCCAAGAGCGAGCTGAAGGGGGACATCCAGACGCTCAACGGGCGCATGGCCGCCCTGGAGGCCCAGGTGGCCGAGATCCTCAGGCTGCTGTCGGACAACAGGCAGAGACGGCCCTCGCCGCCATCGCTGCCCTCGCTGACCTCCACGCCCAAGACCAAAACCAAATGCCAGGACATCTTCACCGTCTCAAGGCCCGTCTCACCAGACGCGGAGAGAGACGAGGGGCCTTTCTGAGGGGTCGCCTTGTAAAGGGGGAACACACACTTTTTTGTGTTGGGTTCAAATTCTGATGAGGAAAAGGAAAAAAAAAAGGAAAAATCGTTTTTCCTAAAATATCAGGACACTCCTCCTGTTGCCTCTCGGGGTCTGTCTCTGCCCTATGTCCTCCTCCTCCTCCTCCTCCTCGTTTCTGGGATGGAGAGAGCAAAGAACAGTCCATGAGGAATTTACTTGATTACTGTACATAAATTTCTTGCATGTCC
>CM059282.1:11240904-11243404 GCA_030347295.1 Setipinna tenuifilis
CAGAGTCAAACTGCCACATCAACTGTAAAGGTTAGAGATCTCTCATTAGACCCATTAGAACCATTAGAGAATGCCATCTGTTTTGGGCTGATGTAAAATCCTAAAAAACAACATGAATAGGATTCCATTTCTATCTATGTAGATATCAAGTCCTGTAGTTGCAGGTGATTATACAAATCCATAGGAAGTTATTCAGCTTCTTTTATGGATCTTTATAAAGTTCTCTGTTTTTTCTCTTAAACAATTTCTTAAAAGACATATGGAGCTGAAGATCCAAGCTATTGATCGCCTAGTTTGGGAATAGCAGGAGTAACACAAGAGAAGCAGGACATCTTGTTACCTTCCTCTCAGACTAAGACACATTTCAGATAAAGGAGAGGAGCATATGCCAGTCAAGTTTCTATCTTAGTATCTTGGTGTTCCAGAGCCAAGTACTTCAGATAAATATTATCTATTCAGTGTTCAGTGAGTTAAAAATATAACCGTGCTAAGCTAGCCAAGCAAGCTTAGATGAGAAGCTATTTCTTCAGAGTTGTGCATTTAAGAGATGTGAGAAAAAAATGGTCAAAACTCAATTATGTCTAGGAAAAACAATTTATTTGGAATTTCCTTTCCTTTTGGAAAGCAATCATAAATACACCAATGAAAGTCAAAGATATATCTGTGTCTGTCCTAGACACTGCATCTTTAAATTAAAGTTTTCTTTGTACCTTTACTTAACAGATTCATGGGTATGTCTAACTGTCTCACTAACAGTTTCTGACTAGAAGGGCATGCACTCACAGACCACCAATCTCTCAAATATAAAACCCCTTTTTTTTGGTCAGTTGGGAGTCATCAAAACCTCAGAACCCTACTGTTTCCTTGGCAACTGACCTACAGTTTGGCTCCCAGATCGTGGTCTCCATGGAGATGTGTGGCGCTGACCGTGGTGCTGACCCGCTGGGTTTCATCTTAGGGCTGACACAGGGGACAGGCCATAAACCCTGTCCCTGGCTGTGTGTGTGTGTGTGTGTGTGTGTGTGTGTGTGTGTGTGTGTGTGTGTGTGTGTGTCAGGATGTGTGGGTAGGGAGAAGATCAAGATCTCTCACCCAGTATTTCTCCCCCTGGCTCTCCAGTGGGGCACAGCCCAGCCATACCACCACCATTTCCTTATCCTCCTCGACATTCCTTTGTGGACACTGCCAACTGCCTTTTCATCAGAGATGTCAACCTGAGAGTAAAAACCCTGCCACATACTTTACATTAATCATCTGAACCAGCGTATTCTTCAGCTGAGCGCACGAATCATCAAACAGGTAAATCTTATTTGTGAAATTACCTGTAAGTGCACAAGCAGAGGGAATCCATAGTAGGGTTTTTAGCTTCTGAAGCCGTCATTGACATCTCTGCTATTCCTAACAAAACTAACAATCACTAAACCAACTCTCTCTTACTCTGTCCCCATCTGGGAAGTATGTGTGTCTGTAGCGTCCCTGCTCTGAGAAACTTACCTAGGCACATGCATCTCCCTGTATGTATAAAGGTAGTCTGCTTACTCTGTGTTCCTCTACACCTCTGTCAGCTTATTCCTCCTTTTTGTAAGTCGCTTTGGATAAAATGTAACTGCTAAATGTAATGTAATATAATGTATTGTAATGTAATGCAATGTTATTCACCAAGGCATGCTGTTGTCCAAGGATGAACAAATGCCATGTGGGAAGTGTGAGAAGACCTTGTGTGGCACAGTAGGCAGATTACTGCAGTAAAATTCCCAGCTACGTGTCCACATACCCAACAACCACTCTCTTGTACATCATCTTAACCCTATCCGTCAGAAGTAGATCCAAGCAAGGTCAGATCATCTGGACGTCTTTTCACTTGTTTCCTTTGACTAGCATGACCTGGATGAATGAGCATCTTCACAGACAAGGCCAGATAATCCAACAGCACACTATCAATAGCATCTTAGCGTTGGCATGAGTTCTCAGAACACAGTAGCCGAATGTGGACATTAATTGCACATGCACTACCAGAGAAAGTACAGAGGACAGAGAGGATGTCAGTGTGCATTACCATGATATGCAGAGAACCCTGCCACTTTGATGTTCTGGTGCAGCATTTAAATATAACCATGCTGTCTTGTGGAGCTGTGCTAATTAGCTATCATTCTGCAAGATGTCTGTGATCTTTTCCAACTTTGTCTGCGGGTCTGTAGTCACGGCTGTCTGTGTTAAAGCAGGTGAAAAATGCCCACATCACATACATCGGAGGGTCATTTCTAGTCAGACCTCCTGAAGTTTAATATCCGCAGCTGAGGGTATATCATGTGCCTTTCTGCGTGTTTTTAAAAGGGAACCTGCAAATGTCAAATACTTTAAGATGTTATTATGTTCGTTAGTTTTTATTACTGTCCTCTCTTAAAAGCAGGACCCTTAAAAGCATCCTAACCTTTACCTACTTTACAGTGTACCTTCTTAAAGAAAAAAAATAAAGTGCTGTTTATTTTTAAAGTTTTCT
>CM059282.1:11248404-11308404 GCA_030347295.1 Setipinna tenuifilis
TGCCTGAGTGTGGGGGGGATATTTTCTTTCTTTCATTCCTAGCACTTTAAAGAAACTGAACAGTCATCAAGACTGCAATGTAAGCAGTTTTTGGAACTCAAAAAACGAAAACATCCTATATCTTTCAATAGCTAAAAAATCCAACTCCACCTGACGTTACTTGATTCCCAGTAGAATTTGTCACATCAAATTCCTCTTGTGAAACATCACGTGACACATTCTGAAACAAAAGGGAATTTGCCCTTGGCTAAAATCACTCCATGCTCCCAAACACACCACAGCTGTGATCTGACAATTGTAATCCTCGTGTCCCTTTAATTTGATCCTTGGGAGTGATGGGTAAACAGTCGTGAGGTGTCAGCTCCCTGACACGCGATGGCAGTTCACGAGAGAGCCCTTAACTCTGACACCCTTTTGAGTGCCCATTTGTCTCAGCAGGGGTCTTTCAGCAGCTGTTTGTCACCGCTTTATCTGACATGGCCTTGACCTCTTTCTGTGTATCAGCTGGACCCCCAGTGTGGCGTTGCATTGGTGACGTGTTCCTGTGCCCCCTAAGATGACCTTGAGAATGGTGTCCAACTGAGGGTCACCGTTTGCCCTCTCACCACACTGGAGGAGCTGCACAGTTCTCTTTGCCTCAAGAAGACACAAAACATCATAAAGGACACTTCTCACCCTGGACACACACTCTTTCAACTGCTCCTGTCGAGGAGATGGTACAGAAGCATTAAAACAAGGACCAACATCTGTTTTATGTTCCAACCCAAAATAATGCAAGTAAACCCTCCATAGTAGGACATTGGCAGCTACAGTATGTCACAGAAGTGAGTACACCCCTGACATTTTTTTCTATTTTTTGTTATATCTTTCCATGGGAGAAGTCTACTACACAGAAGTGTACTCACTTCTGTGACATACTGTATGTCAATAAAATATACCAATTATTGTTTAAGCAATTGCTAATTGTGGTGATAACCTTGTCTGCAAAGTTCTCGTCCGCTTTAGATTGTTAACTCCCCAAATATTTGGACCAAAACTCTTCAATGAGGCTTTTAAGTTTAACATAAAGAGAGCCATGCTGTGGTAAAACTTTCTGAACCCACCCGCTGTTCTCCCACATGCGACTTTGTGAGGCAGTGTTAATATAATTATATATCCCTCTCATTGTTTATCTTTTATACAATTGTTTTGATTAGCATGGGGTAATTATCCCATAAATTTTCAGTTCTCTATGATTTAAGCTCTCAAGTTGCCATGATGTTCTGTCAGTGAAATCTGCATTTTATACCATCTGTTCCTGCAAAAAAGGCAGTGACTTGATGTGTCAACCCATTGTTAAAAAATTCTCATTGGCTCAGAGGACAGTGTCTGACTACAGCAACTAAGTGTTACCAATATTAGCCATAATGCAGATGAACTGCTGCAATTCAACTGGTAGAACAAGATGCTACAGTTGTGTCAACTAGTTTAATTAAGTCATGGCATATTATTAAAGCTATTTTAACATAGTCATAGATGAACATTTAAGATTTACAAAATTATATAGTAGAATTTTATTTTAAAAAAGCATTGATAAAATAAATTGAATTGTGGCCATTTAATTTCATTATTCTCAAAAAATTAGATACCCCTACAAAATTGTATTGTTACTGGTTTGTCACAGTCACACAACAAGTTTAATCCATGGTACCAACACCAACATGGCCAAAAAAACTACTGGACCCTCACAACACTGTATTTAGTGCTCAGAGGTGCATGCCTGCCATTTGCCCTGTTCAGTCAGTCAGTGCTGTGCCTGTCCCAAGGTCTGGATATCTTCCTTCCCAAGGCCAAAACTCGATGCTGCCTTCCCCAATAGTCGGTACCTTACCCTCACCAACACACACACACACACACACACACACACACACACACACACACACACACACACACACACTTTTCATCTCTCTCTGGCTCTGTTAAAAGTGTGCATAAAGACCAGAGAAGAAAGAAACTCTTGGCAAGTAGGTACGCTGACATTTGTCTTGGCCAGGTCTCTTCTGTTGCCCTCCCAATTTACATTCCCCTGATGTGTCTGCGCTGGGAGGATTGTCCTGTATAAATCGTCCCAGACAGCCTGACAAAGGTCCTACATCAATAGATCTTTTTATGTGAGCCAGTAACCATCTGCTCTGAATTGGAAGACATTTACTGCAGAAATATAAACAAGCGCACTTTTAATCGTCGTGAAATATTCATACATCAAACTATGTGTCTAAATGAATACAGCAGTTTTTACTATTAAGCGAAGATTTTATTTATACTTGGACATACATGGCATTGCTGTTTGTCTCATTGTTGTCTAATAATGAAATATTAATGTGTTCATGCTCATTATAGCTCTGTATTTTGATGAAAAAAAAATCTCATCTCACAAGTAATTGATTTATTATGCTGAAATCTCTTCTGGAAGCCTTGAAGCAGTAATATGTATAAATGTGCAGTTGGGTGTTTACTGAAGGGAATTAGTTCGAGAGGAAGCTTTCAGATTAACCACATTCGTCTCAAAATGGCGGAGGCGATAATTTTGTCCCTTTGGCATTCTCGTAAGACACAATTTATGAAACCCCATGCATTCATGTATATTTCATTTAATGCGGAGAGCTTGAAGATCTGTGTACTTATTAGCTTTAAGTACATGCTGCTCGGATATGTGGAGGTAGGAGCTGTGTATTTTTAAAAGTTTTATTAAGTGAGTTTGGCAGGAAGGTTAGTGGAAAAGTATGATCTTTCTAATTTTTAATTGATGACTTGCGTTTCATCAGTGTTAATGAGTTTGATCGCAATTATCACAGCTACTCATTGATTAATAGTGTGATATGTATATCATTATAAGCACAAGTGCTTTCTGACAGTTGTGCACAGTGTATATGACTCATCATTGATGGTCTAGTTTTTAGTGTTTACAGTAGTCTGGTTTGCAGCCTTAATAGCCTTCATGCTTCATGGCCTTTCTCCTGTTGTATTTTATAGAGTCCCGTCACTTATGTTAACCCATCATCTTTTTTTCCAGTGGTCTGATCTCTTCTCTTTTTATATGATAAGCTTGTAACTGGTCTGTGATTTGGTTGGCTGGTTGCTTTAAAGCCTGCCTTTTTCAATTGAAAGGGCATATAGGCCAGCCAGTGTTGATGTTACGAGGGCCACTGTCCAAAGAAACGCTCTGCCCTTGATCTTCTCGGACAGGAGAAATCAAAACACTCGCCCACCCCCACCACCCCCCATCCATGTCCGCCTGTGTGTCTTCTCTCCCTCCCTCTGACTCTTACCCATCTCTTCTTACCTCATTTTTTCTCTTTTGTATTTCCATCTTTATTTAAATCTCTGTCTCCATTTTTTCTAACCACTTTCTGTCAATTTATCCCTCCTCTCTGCTTTTGTGTCTCTGTCTACCCTCTCCTCTGTGTCTCTTCAGATGGTATGGTAGAATGATATTTATCATTTTGAATGAAAGTTAAACCTCAGCCAGCCAGCAGTTTTAAAACAGCCCTTAGTAATTTTCAATTTATGAATTACAATATTGCAATCCACAATAGTATTAATACCAAAACCATGTAGCATATCTTAAATGCCTCTTGTAGATTAGAAAAAAATCAGGTTAACCTCCAACCGTCTATAATTATGATACATATTATCTGATTTTGATTATGATAGCTACAATGAGGACTACTTTTCTGATATTCTAACATAGATATAGGTACTCTAAAACTTGTTTGTCCCGGATATATAAGCTGTAGGTAAATCCCCTATTCTGTTCTGACACACGTCTCAAAGAGATCGTGGCAACTTAGCCTAATGTAGTATTCTAAAAGGGCTCGTCCCTGATGTTTTGAAAGGCTGTGGTCTCAGCAGGCATCTGTGTATCTCGTCCTGGGAGGCCAAAGACCATCTGTTCTTAAGATCTTAAAATAGCCAAAGGAAAACTTGTAAACTGTACAATGTATTTCACAGCACAGTGGTCTTTTGGGGGTTAAAAAAAACTTTAACACCATCAGGCCATGATTTGGCTGTGAGCTTCTTGTCAGAAACTCATATTTATCTTTAAAATAACTGGATGACTACAGGTCTACAAATAAATCCTTTTTTCCGTCATCGGCTCCTAGATTGCTGCTCTCCCACTGAAACGGTCACTTTGTGCAGGAGAGGGAATGAGGCAGAGAGGGAAGGAGGGAGTAGGGGAGAGGAAGTGAGAGAGGGCAAGATCCTAAAAAAAAAAAATTTGTTCATGTCTGATGTTAGCACTGGTTCCCCGAATCGGCACCACAGAGAGCAGAGCTGTCAGGTGCAATCACATTAAGAACTTTAAGGGAATGAGAAAGAAAGACAGAGGGAAGAGAGGGAGGAGGAAAGGAGGTGAGAAAGACAGTGAAGGAAAAAGAGAACATAGAAAGAGGTAAAAGAGAAAAATAAAATAAATAGAAAAAGAAGGGGATGAAACGAGATGGGTAAGACAGCAATAAAAGAAAAGAGAATAGAGGAAGGTAGCGAGGAAAAAAAAGAACAGGAAGAATGAGAAAATGAAGGCAATAGAAAAGATCACAAGAGATTCATCAAGATATTTCAAGATATTTATAAGATATTTGCATTCCATATTTCTAGTATGTGTGTGTGTGTGTGTGTGTGTGTGTGTGTGTGTGTGTGCATGCATGCGTGTGTGCGTGTGCGCGTGTGTGCGTGTGAGTGAGTGCGTGCGTGTGCGTGTTTTGTGTTTGTGTGTCTGTAGGGGTGCAGAAATGTGTGCCAGTATTCAGTAAGATCTAAGTGCACTCTCTTTTCCCTCTCACTTACCAGGGCATAACTGAGCCAAACTGCACTGCGAATGAGCAGATACAAAGACATGCTCTCTTTAGCCCCGTCTCAAAAAGTGACCAATCTGACCTGACCCATCAACTCTCCCAGTGTCCCCATATCACCACTAAAAACAGTGCACAGGCCCTCCCATACACACACGAGCCAACTCTTCCATTCACTGTTGGAAATGCATTCACATTGTAAATTCACACGCCTCAATACTGTTTAGCCTGAAGGCATGCTTATGTCTTTTTCAGCTGACTCACAGAAAGGCTCGAAAAAGCCTTGAAAATATGCTGTGTCATTATGAAGGACCATAACAGCAGACGCGCAAGCTTTTTTTTAAGGCTCCATTAAGGCACCTCTGGACAATTATTTATTTCTCTCTTGCTCTTCTTTCTTTGCCTCTCTCTATCTTTCTGTTGCTCTCTCTTGTTGCACACACACTCTTTCAAGTGCTGAAAAATGGAAGAGGGCCCTACTGTAAAGTGTTTACTAAATGAGTCAGTAAAAGGAAGAGTGTCAGCCATTTGCTTCAACACCGTAAGCACTTATATCCACCAAGTGTTAACTTAAGCCAGCGGTGAGGTTTTGGGATGATACAGAAAAATGCCCACTTTATGTCACCTTGGATACCCTGTTAACCCTTCATTTTAATAAACTATGACAAATTAACAGCAGGTTAAAAGTGGAATTTTAATCCCATGGTACTGCAAAGGACTTTTCAGACATTTCGCTGAGATATATTACCCCTGGCAATGGTTTCTCTTTCAGTCCCCTAATTTCAATTTATTTACTTCTCTAAATACTGTACTTTGTACAGTAGAGTAAATAATATAGTGACAAGAATACAGCATTATGTATTTAACAGGTACATATGAGTAAAATAGGGAATAATTTCTTCCTGGTGGTGTAGACTCTGCTGAAGTTAAAAACAATTTGATGTGCCTTTACCAAATTGCTAATGTCTAGTTGTGACATATGCAATTAGCCAGGCTATAAGCATGCCTATGCATTACAATTTAAATGTAGCACACAAAATCAACATCATCGCTCACAAACACGTCCTCTGTTTACTGATTGGTCAGGCAATATGCTGCATGAGACAACCCTGTCAATCAAACCACAGCCCGACTCTATGTACGAAATGAGGTGTACGAAGTACGGGGGGCTGGTTTACCAGGCTAACTCTCTCAAAAAAATGCCAGTTCAGTTGAAAAAAGGGCTGATAAAAAAACTGTAAATGTGACAATGGTAACACTCTAATACTGGCATTGGCACAGGGGCATACATATCCATAGCTTCAAATTTGACTGATTTCTCAAAAGTCTTAACTTTCGTTGGATTCTATTGCCATTATCTCATTTTGACAATAGAATCCATATCTCATACCTCATATCTCATTTTCTCTGTCATCCTCCAAAACAAACAAACAAACAAACAAACAAACAACCCAAAACGTCCCCAGGTTATGCCTCCCCTGCCAACATTGTGTCATTTATCGCCTTCTAGTGCTGCTTAGTGTCAGCAGATTCATGGACCACTTTACATTCCCCATCGCTCCCACCCCTGTTTACCTGCTTCAGCACACACACCTCTTCATGTTTATGACCCTGCTCACCCACCCAAAAAACAAGCACTTGCCCTGAGGGCATAACTCCTCAGGACGGATGCCCTGAGAAAGGCTTGTTGAACCAGAAGAGCGCTGACTCACAAGGGCTGAGCTGTCGTCATTGCTGTTGTTCTTGGATTCACATATTTTGCGCTACACTGATGACTTACAGACATCAGCCCTGAGGAAAGGAGGAACCTATGTTTACATATATCCTTTCAGTCCCTAAGTCTTACCAAAGCAGTTAAATTTGATGTCTCTGATTTTCTAGCAAGGGCTCTGCTTCTGAACACATCTGAAGCTTTAAACCGCAGACAGTTTCGTTTTTGCATTCATTTTTTTTCTCACAGAGAGCGACTTTTGGACTTACTACTTATAGAAACTTAACGAGAAGAGAGAGTTATGCTGATGCCTCCCTTCACTTTCGCTCGATGCAATTTTAATGCTGCCGCACAATTAGGCAAGCCACTCTTCGCAGTCCCTCTCCCTCAGGCTTAATCAATGTTTCAAGGACGTAATAACCGCAGACCCTTTGGTGAAGCCGATAGTCCCATGTGCAGTGCCTGCACCAGCTGTGGACCTCCACCTAGGAGCTCGTCACGAGGGAACCTTGCCTCATTAGTGCTCTGGTGCCCTGAGGGGACTACAGGGAGGGGTTGGGAGAGAGTTTGGTAAGTGTGATTTGGGTTCAAAGGCTGCTGCATGTATGATTAAGTTCAACAAATAGGATCGACTTGTTGAAGGTTTGGCCTGACTTTTGCCTGAGTGCAACCATGAATGGTCATATGTTGCCTGGTTACACAGATGAACCTGTTGAACTGGACAAGTGGTCTCTCGCATAGTTAAAACGGAAGTATGCTTCAGTTGGAAATGGCTTTGCTGAGTCAGCTCTGTGTAATTGTTTTTTTTATCCTGCTTGACACTGCTAATAAGAGCACCACTTAAGTGTGGACAAGAGATGAACATGAACAAAATGTTCTACTACTTCTTCTATTAAAGCGGTCATTTTCAATAGCTGCATCTTACACACACACAGAGAGACATAGACAGACACACACAGACACATGTCTACACATACAGTATATGCTCTTTCGTTTATGTATAGATTGTCTTAGGCCGCACGTCATTAATGCACCAAAGTCAGCTTAACGCGAAGGGAGAGTTATGCTGATGCTTCCCTTTACTTTTGCTCAATGCAATTTTAATGCTGGCACACAGGTATATGGTTAAAGAATCACGAATAAAATGTTTGAAGGGTGTCCAGCTTCAAATTTCTGTGGATCACCGTCCTTTTCTTAATTCCCACACAAACTCCCTGGTGCACCTGTTTATTTCATTTACCCATTCACTCAGTCATCCAGTGTGCCATATGTCTCCCCTCACACCTCAGTACACCCCCACTCTCACCCCCACCCCCATTCCCACCCCAGCTGCTACAATTAAAAAAAAAAAACAATAACTCCTCATTTAGCTGCGTCAGAGTTGCATGAATTATTTATAGCCCCGAGGCCTGAGCAAGGAAGACTGGGGAAGAGTACTCAGAGGAGGCCTGAAGCCGACGGCGTCTATAATGCATAAAGCCCAATACCAAACAACTCAGTATGGTTTGGACCTAGCGTGCTATGCTTCAGTCAGAGGTTGACGTGACAAGGCCATTTGTGAGGAATGGAACATTTTATGGATGCCATGATGGTAAATAGAAAATAGAGAGAAAAAAAAAAAACCATAAAAGCATAGTCTATTGCTTCATTACAAGACATTGTTTCTGTTGGAACATTGAAATAATGTCTTAAAACAACAGGAGTGTTGTTTGGATCGTTTCTGGGTGTTGGTCTAAAAGCACAATATGTCAGGGTTTGATCTAAGGCCCAAACTAGAATGGAGAATGGAGAAAGCCAGACTCTGACAGCCACATTTTATTTTGATTTCCCTATTCAACTCTGGGGGTTTGTACTGGGCGGGCAGCTTGACAACAGTAAGACAATTGTGAAGCAACAGCACAGCAGAATCCTACAGTACATCTCATTTGCATGTAAAGTATTGTTTAAATGGTGCTAAATTATACCACTGGAGGATTTACAGTGAGGGCTGTGTTGGTATTGTGCAGCTATAGCTTTTGGACAAGCAATCTTTAACCTCTCAATGCTACTTTGCACTATTTCCACATGGCTGAAGACATTCAGAATAGTGCCAGTTCCTAAGCACATCACAATAACATCACTTAACAACTACAGGCACTGACACCTGTAATCCGGGTTGACATTAAGTGGCGGATTCAGGGGACCTGTCCTAGACAACAAACACCACAACACTCATCAAAAAAAGCACAAAAGTATCTGTACATCCTGAGAACACTTAGTAAGGTAAACTTGTCACAGCAGGATTTGACATCCTTCTACTGCTGCTCCACAGAGAGCGTCATCACATATGGCATCCTGATGTGCTAAGGCAGCAGCTCTGCAGCAGACAAAAAAGCCCTTCAGAGAATCATAAAGACTAGACTGCACAAAACATCATAAACCAAAAGCTACCTGCTTTGGATGGCATCTACAGTAGACCTCCTGTTGCCTGCAAAGGACACACAGCACTCTAAAAGCCCCATGCCATCCTGCCCATCATCTGTTTGTACTGATGGCCTCTGGAAAATTCTACAGGTCCATTAAAAGACACCGTACAAGATTCATGACTAGTTACCTTTTCCAAAGCCATCACCACACTGAACTGATTTTTTTCTTTTATACAGACAGACAGCAAGCAAACAGACAAGAAGACAGAATATAAAAATGTTTCTAAATGATTTATTGATGAGAAATAATGTGAAAAAGGGCTAACAAATGATGAATGATTCATTAATTTAATTAAGACTTAACAAATCCATCATTTTTAGGGAGTAGTTTTTAAAAAGTGTTACCCAGTTTTTTTAGTTGTGGGCTGCTTTTGTGACTTACATGTCAGGAAAAGTACAGACCTTTGATTTTGTTTGTTCAACAATCTTTGAGCAGCAGTTGTGTCTCTGAGGGCATCGTCAGTTGGTTTTCTCCAGGGGAAGTGTGTAAGCATGGCCGACATAAACTGTTGATCTGCTGTTCTGCGCATCCATGATTGTGCTGACAAACTGCCATGGCTCAAACATCAATGGCCCAAATGCACCATTAAATATTTAGCGGATCCTTTGCACTCCAGGGAGCTGAGGCACAGCCTAACACAGCAGCAATACTTTTGGGCTGCACAGGTCTAGCTCTCCTGAAACTCACTGGACACATACCATGCATCGTATTGTATTGTATGGTATGGTATGGTATGGTATGGTATGGTATGGTATGGTATGGTATGGTATGGTATGGTATGGTATGGTATGGTATGGTATGGTATCGTATCTTATCGTATTATATGCCATATCATATCATATATCATGGTAGCTGTTTTCATGGCACTGTCCAGCTGTATAACAGTTTAATACTACCATTATCAAGAACCTTTATGAATATATTCATTTATGATGTATCTTTTTGCATTCATCATTACAGCTCAATTACATAAATACAATTCAATGTTACACAGGTTTTTTATACATACAATACTAATACAATACTGATTCCCCTATCACACAGGTTTTTATGACACATATAACTGTGCCCATATAAAGTGTGTGAACGCTGCTATAACAGTTCAGACAAGCTTTTATCATGACCAAAGGGGAATATTATACCTGACAAAACAGCTGGTGTCCCGGTTATGTCTGTCTGGTGATCAAGAGTGTGAAGTACAAAAAAAAAGACTTTATTTGTTTTTTAACATAAAACTGAGGAGCGACTGCCACAAGCCTATCGGGAAATGCAGCTCTCTCTCTCTCTTTGCAACCCCCTGCACCCCTTTCCATTTTTTTAGAGACAGGGGATCATACTGTATATGCCAACTCGTTACCCTGGCAACTGAGCAGTGGGTACCAGGCAATAAAAAGTGGATTTCCAAAAAAAAAGGAAAGAAAAGAAAAATAGTAAAACTAAAAAGGGGGGAGCTTTCATCACTTCTGCTTTGCTGGATGGCTACACTGTAGGTAAGTCTTTTGGAGTGTAAAGCAGAAGACTTAGATACGAAAGTTATTTTTGAGTTGGGAAGTGAGAGTCAGAAGTTGAGGGTTGATTTGACGCTGGAGAGAAGTGAGACAGAAAAAATATTAGTTGAAATCTTTGGTTTTTATCCATCCTTTCTTTTTTATCCATCCATTATACAAACTAAGGTCTGACAGCTTTCTAGTTAGCTTAGGGAGAGTCACTGTCAGTGACTTTTGAGTTTGGCAGAGGCCATTGTGTGTGTGTGTGTGTGTGTGTGTGTGTGTGTGTGTGTGTGTGAGAGAGAGAGAGAGAGAGAGAGAGAGAGAGAGAGAGAGAGAGAGAGAGAGAGAGAGAGAGAGAGAGAGAGAGAGAGAGAGCGATAGAGAGAGAGAGAAGGAAGGGAGAGAGACATACTTCTGGGATTGTTAGGGGCTTCATTTAAATGCTGTTTGGTTGCATTCTGAAGATCTTAAAATGTAAAAGTACAGCAAAACATCATTCAAAACATCATGTGGCTGAAACTACCACAGTGTCTATGCAGTTTAAGTTTGTGAACTAAGATGTATGATGAATTAAATATGAAATGAGAGAAAGAGTGGGTAAGAGAGAGGGGTAGTGATAGAGAGAGGGGCAGAGGGAGAAGTGAGACGGAAGAATAAATAAAAAGAGAATTTTGAGCATCTAAACCCAGTGCAACAGATATCTCTATCTCAAACTGCATGATTAAATAGTGTTGCTAAATTAAGAGCAGCGCCACTGGATGAAAACACCTACTTGCAGTACTAAACACGACAGGAAATATTGTTCAAAACATGCCTTCTCCTCCTCCTTTCACTTCCTTCCTATTTCACTCAACTTCTCAAAAAAAAGTAAAAAAAAAATCCCACCAGAGGAAGAAAGAAAGCGTGGGCTGGTGGTCCCTTTTCTTCCATCATCTTCTGAAAGGTGAGCAGACGTCACACAGGTGTTACAATGCTGGGGTATTGTGGGGGAGAGGAGGATATTTGAGGACTACAGATGTATGATTTGAGGTATGATTTCAGAGTCTATAGTCCACATGACTAACAGTCTATTGTGTATCTAGTGTGTTCCTGTGTGTGTTAGGTAGTGTGTTAGATATTGGTATCTAGTGTGTGTCTGTTCTGTTTGTGTGTTACATTTTTGGTTGGTGTGTATTTCGTATGGGCCTGGTGTGCATTTGATGCATATATTTGGTGTGTATCTGGTGTGTGTGTGTGTGTGTGTGTGTGTGTGTGTGTGTGTGATTCTAACCTATCCCCTCTGGCACTGAGAAGGGAATGTGTCAGTATGGCCTTCCTCTCCTCTTCCTATAGATGGGTGACTCCATAATGTAGAGTCACCCCTATTCTGCTGTCCATGTGGGTCCCTTGCTGCTACGGCCATAGAGTACACAACAAGGTCGATAGACTTAAGTCAACAAACATCATCGTCGCTTTATGGAAAACAATCAGACCTCTCTCTCGGCTGAATAACCCCACTTAAGGCTAAAATTAATTGATTTTGCTCTGGAATTAATTGACCTGTTTTTTTTCAGTAAGTGTGGAGCTGCAGGTTTTGGTAAACAGTGCACTAAGAAGCTAATTAGCTTGATACAAAAACACAGAAAAATACAGTGGGAAAAAACCTGCATAAGAGGCTCAAGCAGGCCAATTTACATTACATTAACGGGCAGTTATTAAGCCGAGGCTTTTAACAACAAGAGGATTTTACATAGTGGTAATCTATTATGTCACACATGTCACTGCTTATCACGCCTTGTTTGTTCCATGACTTTCACACTTTGACTCCTCATTTACAGTATTGGCTGATTCGAAACAAAATTCATTTAAAAGGCTAAGGAAAAGGTTGCACTTACACTTTATTTTAATGTCCCTATTACATCAGTTAGGTACAGTGTAACAAAGTGTGTAACAATATGTAACATTATGTACTTACGCTGTACCATATGGTTAGGATTAGTGTTAGGTATGTACAGTAGAGTGTAAATACATGATATTACATGTTGTTACATGTAGATTACTTGGTTGGATCTTCGGTGCAGGAAAGTACTTTATCTAATTTCCACTGCCAACATGAACTACTGGGCTGCTCACCACTACCGCTCTAACTCTCTTTCACTGGACCCTCTAACCAAAAACTCAACAACTCCTTGACCCGCAACAGGAGCCTCATTTCTATACCAACCTATATTCCCTCCTTTCAAAATAAAAGTCTCTGTAGATTCCATGCTACACTGGTAGCTTCACTGAATAAAAAAATCCTGGATCCAGATGGTTATCCGGATCACCACCAAAAACAAATCAGTTCTAAGTTAGGCCACTTTTCAAGTTATGTTGTTCACAAACAAACAGACAAACAAACCAACGCCATCGAAAACATAACCTACTTGGCGGAGGTAATAATGTGCTGCATGGATCATTATATGTTGGTTTAACACCCATATATGTTCATAGTGGTACATGACATTGTCCTCTTCTTTTCCTTTTTCTCTTTCTGTATTAGCAGTACACAGTATGTATCACCATTATGACTATCATCAACATAAAAAAATCATAACCGCCAAAAAAAATAAGGGCGTTTTTTTTAAGCAACTACATCAAATGGCTTTGAGATCACCCTCAGTGCCATCACTGTGTCATCAAACAGTGGCTTCGTCAGCAGGAGCCTGAATTTAAAAAACATGGCCGCACCCATCACCCAAACCACAGAGGGCTCAGATGCTATTGTTGGACTGGTGCGGAGAGATCAATATTTTGCCCTCCTCCATTTTTAAAGAGGTCAGTTCAGATGAAACATTAATGGGGTGTAATTGGAAAAGGCGTCCACCCCTTAAAGAATTGAATTGACCCAATTTTGTGGCACCCACAACACCCCCCACCTGCACGCCTGACGGCAAACACAGGGGAAAGGTCAGAGAGCTCCACTGTGCCAGCAATTGGGAGGGTGTGTTGTGTGTGTGTTTGTGTGTGTGTGTGTGTGTGTGTGCATGTGCATGTATGTGTATGTGTATTGTACCCAGGTGTTTGTGTGTGTGTAGTTTATTTATACCTGTGTGTGTGTGTGTGTGTCTTCCTGCCCGCCTGCCTACAAAAGCATGTGTGTGTGTTATGTATGTTTTGTGTTATGACTTGTGTGTATGTGTGTGTGCCTATGCTTATGTATATGTATGTGTTTTGTTTCTGCACATTCTGTATTTATGCGCATGTGTATGCTAGTTTTTGTGTGTGTGTGTGTGTGTGTGTGTGTGTGTGTGTGCGCACGCATGTGTTTGTGGTTGCTCTCAGTGTGAGGAAGTATGGATGGAGGTGAAGATGAAAGGACAATGGATGAGTGGAGAGAGAGAGAGGAGATGGAGAGGGAGAGGAGGGGGAGAGGAGAAGGGGGCTGTGAAATGTATCGCTCTGCTGTGTGGCCCCCCACCACTCTGAGTGCACTCCAGATACTACCTGCTGTACCTGCTGACTCACACACACACTCACCCAGCTCTCACCTCTCTCCACACACACACACACACACACACACACACACACACACACACACACACACACACACACACACACATCACCAGGCGGTGGGGGGATTAAAGAGAGAGAGAGGGGATGGAAGAGACCGAAAGAGTTAGAAAGAGAGAGGGAGGTAGAGAAAGGGGGGATTAAAAAGAAAGCAAAAATGGGAGAGAGAAAGGGATATAGAGAGAGACAGACGGGGAGGGGTGGGGTGATGATAAAGAAAGGGAGACTGGAAGAGAGAGGGGGGGGAATCAGGAGCAAGAAAAAGTGACTGAGAGTGGAGTATACAGAGAGAAAAAAGGATGAAGACAAAAGAAAAAGAAAGAGAGTGAGAGAGAGAAGGGGAGAAAAGAAGGGAGAGAAAACAATGAAAAGTGAACTGAGACAGAGCAAAAAATATGAGGGAATGAGAAAGGGACACAATGCCAGATGATGCCATAGACCAAGAACACAAGACAAGGCTGCTTATAAGAAGAGGGAGACATAGAAGGAAAAGACCAGCTGAAATGAATGTAAGGCCTAAAACACATGTGTGTTCACTAATGCACACACAGTAACTTATTGCTCTGTGATGAAAGCAGTGGAGAGTAGGTCCTCAGTGAATGCCCACCATGATGCAGCTGTTAATAACATTACTCAGACCTACAGTGCATTATTACTCCTTAAACTCCTTACTCCTTATGACTCCTTAAAATGGTCACAAACAGCCCAATGACTTTGAATGAGCTACTCCAACGTTTGAAGGTCAAATATGTTTGTATAATGACCCCAGAAAAAGTATTATGACCGCTGTCAATGGCAATAGGTTTTGTGCTTCTGTCATATCACTCCACAAGTAGTCCGTTCACTTATTGTAACGGAATATCAACAGTAAACTGCAATGACTTATTCAGCAGCTGGACACATTGCTACAGTATGCAACACTTATACATTCTGTTACCTCTACAAACTATTTTTAGCAGCGAAGGCCATGAAGCGGCAAAAAATGTGTATATATCTATATATATGTATATATGTATATATCTATCTCTCTCTCTCTCTCTCTCTCTCTCTCTCTCTCTCTCTCTATATATATATATATATATATATATATATATATATATATATATATGACATTGGTAGAAATTTCTAAGTCTCTATTATCGTTTTTTTGGCAAGTAGTCCGATATGGGATAATGTTCAGTGAGGCGGTCATTCTCCTGGAATAAAAACCCTTCAGAGTGATTCAAGATCTCTCTTGCTTCGCATTGGAGTCCTGCATCACTCTGAAAATGACTGCCTTGCAGAACATTATCTTTTACTTAATGTCCTATCAGGGCTTTCTTCCCAGGTAAGATGAGGTAAGATGACAGCGGATTAAAAAAAGGTGGACCTGAAGCTGTGTGGGTTACTTCATTGGTACGTTTATTGGGACACAGCAGAATGAGGCGGCAGTGCATGGTGGAATGATATTTCATAATATTGTATTTTAGAATGTATTTCTGAAAAGGGGATGAAGACATACTGTACAGTGACACATACAAGCACTAATAATGAGTAGTAACAGCACACAGAAACTGTATAATGACATGCAATTGTACGTTTTAGCTTGCTAAGAGGAGAGAGAGAACCCTCTGTAGCTAGGCAGTGGGTCCATGGTTCCATGGTGCCATACTATGTAGCTGTGTCGCTATAGTAGCACAAAACATGAAGACAAAGCAAACGCACTGGCACTATAGAGGGCTCTTTGCATTGTTATGTCCCTTGATGGGCCCTGTAGTTTTTCCCCACATACTTGGAGAGGGGGAGGTATTTTTTAGCTGCTTACAATGTACAGCCTCTACACAGAGTATATCCCTTGGTGCTACCCCCCACTCCATTTAATACCTTTTGAGGCGAATCCTTCGTTTGTGATAAATTTGTCATTTAAATAGATTCCAAAGCTGAAACCTACTCTGAGGAAACGTGATTGCATTCTCTCCTCCTCTACAGCACACCTACAGAGGCGCATTAGTATGCTGATGGAACATTTAATATGGAGAGACACCCCCCTCCACCCTTCCACAGGGCCCTATTGTCACCAACAAGACCTTTAATCTCAGCGGTGAAAAGACAGAAGATTGCCTGAGCACAATGCACTCAGGGGGTTGAGGAAGAGGAAGGTTTCGGGTGACGCTGTGCAGTCAGCCACAGATCTGACAAACAATGGTGGTGGTGTCGGTGGTGATGGTGGTGACGATGGTGATAGTGCCGGTGGTGGTGGTGGAGGTAGTGATGGTGACGATGGTGGTGGTGATGTGACTCAGACTGCCACAAAGACTATAGCGGTCATCACTGAGGCATCAACAACAACCCTGGCCCAGGAGACCCAACTTGGGTTCTGACTGTGAGAGAGAGAGAGAGAGAGAGAGAGAGAGAGAGAGAGAGAGAGAGAGAGAGAGTATGTGTGTATGAGAAAGAGGGAGGGAGGGAGAGAGGCAGCCTAGGGCGTGGGTTTATAAGGAGAAACATAGGCCCGGTGGGGCAGGAGAATGAGAGCAGCAGTATGTAGGTGGCAGCTGTGTAAGACGCTCTCTTCAGGCGAACAAAGATGCCATGATGGTGCACTGCTGAAAATGTTAGTGTGGGTGGTAGGGCTAGACCATTGAGCTCCATCTGAATTTGCTTTGGAGCATAATACTACTTACATTGCTTACATTCAAATCATTCTTGACAAAACAACTTTTATAATTTACCCTTGTTTTGATGATTTAAATAGACTGCTTAACTTGAGAAAGTATTAGTTATGATCTAACATAGTTTTTATATGTTAGGGCTAGACCATTGATCTCCATATGAATGAAAGACTGTTTTAATCATTCTTGACAAAACAACTTTTGTAATTCACTCTTGTTTTTGATGATTTAAATGGACTGCTTAACTTGAGAAAATATTAGTTATGATCTAACATAGTTTTTTATATTTGATTCCAACTTTCATTCTGGCAGTGCAGTAAAGCTATTTAAATAAACAAAGAGTATATTGACACTGCAGATGAACTTCTGAAATAATACTCTGTGAAAATGTAAGCGGCTTATGCAGCAGCATAAGCATAAGTCTTATTTAATTCTACTTTTTATGCACCCTGCAACTATGGTTAATAGCCGTGTAATTGACAAATAAAAACCGTTTCGCGTTTTGCGAACAGCTGATGTAGGTTCCTATTGACTCTTGTACGGATGATGTAATTACAGACCTCCAATGAGGCCTTTATTAAAGTATGCAAGACAAGTGCAAAAGTCGGCGTCACTTACACACAGCCCTGTCAAGAAGCATCACCGTAGCAGTGGTGACAGCTTCATCTGCCACTGATAAACATCCCCTCCAGCTCAGCAATCGTCAGCGAGCCCCTTTGGGCCATCGCTTCTCCTTAATAAATAAATAAATAAATAAGCAAACAAAAACCTCTTCCACAGCGCACCTCTGTTCCTGACCTCCCCCCACACACACCCTTGTCTCCCAGAGCTGTCAGGGCCTAATTCCTCCAGACAGCCATCCATCAGGTCAAATTAGCCCCAACGCAGCGGACAGGGGCCCAAGCGACTGCACAAACAGGGGCCTGTTAGGCCCTCCTGCCTCTCCTCCTCCTTCTTCCTCATCCTCCTCCTCCTCGCCTGGGAGAGTGAGAGAGGCTATGTCCACTGGAGGATGAAGGCGTTTTCCCATCTCCATAAAGATGAGGGGTGGGGGTGGGGGTGGGGGTGGGGGTGGTCAGTCTGCAGAGGCCCTGAGAATGAGGAAAGTGAAATCCATAGCAGGGCAGGGGTGGTGGTGCGGTGGCATTAGCAGCGGTGGCTGTGGTTGGGTCAGAGATGAAGCATAGCTGTACAAGTGGCCAGTGAGATCAGGGTGACGTTTCGACATGAGAGAACATTACAGCCCCCAGGACAAGGGCCATGTTTAGTGTGCGGGTGAATGGCTCCTTTATCTCTCACTGTGGATCTTAATGGATGTGCAAATCTCTTTCTCTTTCTCTCTCCCTCCCTCTCTTTATTTCTTTCTCTCTCTCTTTCTCAGTCTCTCTCTTTCTTTCTCTCTGTCTATGTCTCTCTCTCTCTCTCTCTTTCTCTCTCTCTCTCTCTTTCTTTCCCTCTCTCTCTTACCCTCTCATACCCACCCACACCCCCCATACAAAATAAAAGCAGGCCATTTCGTTAATTTCTTTAGCAATAAACGGACAAGGACATAAAATGACAATGATTTAAAAGTACTGGTCATCGTATTATGGCTAGATAAAATCCTGGTTTTCACAACTGCTTTCCAATTCATGTTCTCCATTATAGGTTCCATTCACAGAATGTAATGTCCAGCTAGCACTTCGTTGCTTCATGTTAGTGGCCTATTTCAGTCTGTTTACAGTGTTACAGTACATGTCACACTTGCTGCTTACTGAGATCACTGGCCGGCAATCGTGGTTAACTTGTGCTTGTGGAATTATTGTATTTGGCAGAAGTATGGGCTGTACTAATGGCACTACCAAGGGTACCTTTATGGATAGGATGTATAGTTTTTGGAAGGAAGGAAGCACTATCTCAATACTCTGGGAAAAACAACATAAACAAATGAAATGTATAAATATGCATCACAGTGGGGTGTGAATAAGTGAGATCTGAACTATGGTGTTGTGCCAAAGCAAGAAAAAACAAAATGAATACAATAAATAAACAAACATAGCCTATAGCCCACTGTGTAAACTGCTTGCAGTATAAAATATAATTGTTTTTCAGCAGTATCAAATACACTTAGGAGTCTTTTAAATTGCTTTGGGCTCCCTGATACAATTTTGAAAGACAAGTTAAATACTAATGAAATGCTAAGGCTGCTCAGGTGTTATCACTGCTGTAAAAGTTAAGTTCTCTGAATGTGATATTTTGAGCAACAAGGAGTCAACCACGCTGGTTACTGTACATACAGCAGTCTCATACAGTAACATGCAACTCCCCCTGCTGGTCAAGCCTTGAAATTGCACGCTGGTCCCAAACAAAGGCCAGAGGCTGTGGAGACAGTGGTTATTGATTCTGTAAATGAGAGAATTGAATGTTAGCACACATTCCCTCCTCTTCATTGAAGACAACGTTAATTCAGCAAGTCAATTGGTTATAATAGATGTCTCAGCATTAGGTACTGTGGACATGTCACTGTGTGTGTGTGTGTGTGTGTGTGTGTGTGTGTGTGTGTGTGTGTGTGTGTGTGTGTGTGTGTGTGTGTGTGTGTGAATGAGAGAGAGAGAGATATAGAGAGAGGGAGAGAGAGAGAGAGAGAGAGAGAGAGAGAGACAGACAGACAGACAGACAGACAGACAGACAGACAGACAGACAGTCTGTCTTCAAATGAATCCTTTATGTTTTAGGAGTGTGAATGTTTTTTTAGCAATGTTTTGTAGCCAGGTTTATCAGCAGCTTTTTGCATTATTTTGTCTACTTCTCTCTCAGGAGTGAATGTGTGTGTGTATGTGTGCGTATGTGTGTGTGTGCCTGCATCCACAAGCCCATACCCGTGCCTGTGTGTGTGAATACCCTCTCCCCATCACAGATGCCTGCTCTGACATTCTGACAGTGGGGGAGGAGGAGGAGGAGGAGGAGGAGGAGGAGGAGGAGAAGAAGCGTGTTGCCTCATCAGAGCTGTAATGACTTGTAATTCAATTATGATTAAATTACTAACATGGTAAGCTAGCCTGGTAAACCAGCCCCTCGTATTTCACTTCATTTCATACAGAGGATCTGGCTGTGGTTTCATTGACATGGTTGTCTCAGGCAGCATCTTGCCTGACCAGGCATACATTAGCAATTGGGTAAAGGCAGATCCAATCATTTTAAATTTTAGCAGTCTACACCTCCAGGTAGAAATTGTTCACTGATTGGTCAGGCAAAATGCTGCCTGAGACAACCATCTCACTGAAACATTACATTACATTACGTACATTACCTTTAACAGACGCTTTTATCCAAAGCGACTTACAAAAAGGACATAAGCTGACTAAGCGCCTAAATAAGTTTCCCGGAGCAGGGACATTACAGACACACATACTCCCCACAGAGTAAGAGAGAGTTGGTTCAGTGTTGTTAGTTTTGTTAGGAAGGGAAGCAGTCTCGGAAGATATAACCATATCCACACTCTCTGTACAAAATAAAGTGAAGTACAAGGGGCTGGTTTACCAGGCTAGTGCATTATGCCTCTGCTGGTAATAACACACTAGCCACCAGTCAAGATGTAAACAATGGCAGACAGACAGAGGCCCAATCAGCAGCAGCCGAGTGGGAGACTAAATCAAGAAGTGATTTGCGAGTCGTCCCAGACCTCTGCCTTCTACAGGTGATGCGCGCAGGACTTGTCAGCAAATCCTGCATGCTGTGTCTGAATTTCACGGCAGGGGTTTGTGAAAATACCTCAATTAGGCTGCCTAGATTGAAAAATAATGGAGGTAGTGGTGGGTGGTGTTGTAGGTAATTAAAAGTAGGGGAGGTAATTAAAAAGGATGCTGGACAATCAGAGAGAGACACACACGTGGGTAGATACACTAGGGGCACCAACCCACAGATGGGCTAGCCATTAAAATGGGGATCTCTTTTCATTTACTTTCCTCCTGACTATGGTTCATTTACATTTCTGAAACAAGGTTTGTTTTTAGATATGTTTGTTAGACTGTTGAGTGTAAAATACTGCATATTTTCAACAGGAGGCGGTGGTGTTGGTGGAGGTGGTGGTGGTGGTGGTGGTGGTGGTGGTGTGTGTGTGTGTGTGTGTGTTTGTGTGCGTGCGGTGGGGGTTCCTTTGAAAGAACACAATATTGGCCATCCCTCAACAATGACAATAATACTGCATTTGTCATTATACTCTTTGAGGGATGCCTACAAATGCAGGGCCAAGGGATATACGTCCTGTAAATATTTACTATTTTTAACAATGTTACCATGATGGCCAAACCATTGTTCTGAAGCTACGTGAGATATATATATATATATATATATATATATATATATATATATATATATATATATATATATATATATATATATATATATATATATATATATATATATATATATATATATATGTCTGTGAATATGAAGTATGGGGGAGAGGGCTCCCACAAACTTGGTATGGAAACTTTACTTGTCAAAGATCTCACTGGGTTGTGAGACATTAATGCACAACTAGGCAAACAATATCTCTCTTTCTCTTTCTTTCTCTCTCTTCCTCCCTCCCTACCTCTTCCACACCCCGGCAATCAAAAAAACTACAGCTATGAAAAATGGGTCTGGTTTTCTGCAATAATGTTGTAAGAGTACATTGCTTTCTGGAATGTCTGAGTGGATGACTCTGTGTCGACATTTTGGACCTATATGCATGATTTTGTAGCTGTTTATCTGCCAATAGTGACTGAAAAAGTAATACTTTACACACACACACACACACACACACACACACACACACACACACACACACACACACACACACACACACACTCACTCTCTTGCTCTCTCTCTCATATGCACATGCACACACACACACTTTCTACCTCTCTCTTTCTCACTCTATCTCTCGCTCTCTCTCTCACACACACACACACACTCACTCACTCTCTCTCTCGTATGCACGCGCGCGCACACACACACACACACACACACACACATACACACACACACACACACACACACATACTTGCACACTGACATTATGCAAACCTGAAACTGTCATGAAGGAAGGTTCTCTATTCACAACACAAACACTGCAAGCACTACAAGCATTCCCCACCAGCATCCAATACAACAGCTTCATCCCACTGACAAATGTAATAAAAAAACAACAAACAACAAATGCTCTCCAAATGCCACTGTATCCCCCCTGGAGGGTACCGTCTTGCACTGAAGCCACCGGGGCAGCCTCACTGAGGGAGGCTGGCTGAATGAATTCATCATAATGAGTGTAGTCATGCTCATACGACCAAGCTGTCCGACGACTGGAGCTTTGCGTGAAGTCTGCTCAACTCTTAACTGAGCTACCATGTCACCATCTGTGCTAGCTCTACATATGACACAAGCATGGCCATGTCCCCAAAGCTCATGCTGTGGGTGAGGGTGAAGGGTTGGCGTTTCGTGGCAGATATGGCAGACTGCATGACAAAGGTCACCATGTTCCGTGTGGCTCCCCTTGACCCTGAGGCTATAATTACATGTGAAGGAACTGGCACTGAACAGACTGCGTGACAAAAGACTTGGACATGTACATGTAGTCTTTATGTAAATTCTTGGACATACAGAGTTCATGTTCCTTATTGCTGAAAGAATACTGCCTCCTAGTGGTTGTACAGCAAGGGTGTGGTCTCCTCTGTTGGTAACATGACAAACAACATCTGTATGTTACAGTAAATAGTTCAGTATGAGTACTTATCAGCCCTTGGACAATTGCACATATGAGATTAATGAAAAATCAAACAAAGTGAAATCCCATTTTATTCAGAGATTACTAGCATTATTTTAAATTATAATGTATATATAATATATTTCTTGCACGCAGCTCTGTGCCTGGATCCCAAACACAAGCCAGAGCTTGCTCTTATTAGAACTTGATTCTGCCGCCAGAGCTGTAGAGGCAGAGAGAGAGCTGTGTGCCACAACTTCTATCTATCAGTTTCAGTCAGTTTCCCTATATTTCACTTATTTTGACTGAGAAATGTTTCCACTGACAATCTTTGATTTTATAAATAAATATTGTTGATACAGCCATCAGCATAGCTTACTGCAGTTAATTTGTAGTTAATTGGTTATCAATAATTAGTATTTCTGTATGTGTCTCTATGGAAGCATTGTTTAAATATCATATCCAGAATAATGCTGAATGTGAAGAAAGTGCTTTGCTTGAGCACAAACTTTTTCTGAGGCCCTCTAAAACAAGTGATTGAAATCCCCTGCCAATGACTAATACAGTGATTTCATATCCCAATCAAACAAGACTTATTCAAAGACTAGCCTATATCACTACAGTGTATAATCATAATAATAATAAAATAATAACAAGTATTATTATTATTATTATTATTACTACTGTTGTTATTATTAATATTATTGTTATTATTATTATAGGAAGTAGTAATAGTAGTAGTAGTAGAGGAAGGCTATGTTGTATTCTTTCAACAATAGGTCATTTATGTTCATTTTTACTAGCTTTACTCACGTCTTGGCCAGGCACTCACCTAAACTCACGGTCTCCTTACGCCTGGGGTATGGGTTTATCAGTGCAAGTGCGCAAGATAAGGAAGTAGCAACAGAGTGGTCTAAGGAGGCAAGGGAGTGGCTTACCTTTTCCCACCTTTGGACGTCTCCAACGCCTGTGTCGTGCTTTCCTCCGCTGGGATTTGGGAACGAAGTGTCGTTTCGGATTTACTTTAGGTTTAAACAAAATCTAATAAAGTGACGCATGCTCCAACGGAACTACGGGAACTGTTGAGGGGGGCACAAAGATTGTCAGCAGGTGAGGTGCAGTCTTTACGCTGTCAAGAGTTGTGCTCTGCATAGAGTGGTTACACCCCTATGTTTTTACACTAACGCAAATTATCTGACAGATTTATCATGTGTCGGCTCTTTGGTAATATTTGGACGATTCAAGCTTTAAAAAAATTAAGTTACTTTGCCGCAGCAACTTGGTTTTCAGAAATAAGTGCAATAACTTTCTGTGAACGCATTCGTTCCTGTGAGTTTACCTCGACTGTTTGCAATCTAGAAGGCCGTGCAGGCAAGTCCAAGCAGGTGAAATTGTTAGCCTGTGCATTCCAGTGCCTCCAGATATAGGCCCATATTGCATTATGTTACCTCTTCCTGCTCTTCAGCCCTATGTATATTTTAGAATATACGACATTGGGGAAAAGGATATTACACCCTCAGCGGCCAATCTAGTATTAGCAATATACAAGTTTTGTATATAGAGACTTAGGGTCGTTTCAGTCCTCTGATCGCTATGACAAATCTTGTTCCACTGTTGTGGCTGTGTATAAATAAACTTTCACAACAGCTCTCCTATGGCAAGATTTTAGTCAAAACAGTTTTATCTGTTGTAGATTATTGTATAACTTCTGTCTAGTTTGTCAGCATTACCACTGACGTCGTTTTACGTCTACTTTGACCAATGCTAATATTGACATCTGCTGAACTTGACATTAGGTTTCCACAATAACTTGAAGACCTAGGCTACATTGTGTCTTGGTTTCGCTTTTCTTCTGTTGTCTAGTTAATGGTGTTTACACGTTAAAAACAAGCACAATTGGCAAACCAGAAAAGAGAAAAAGAGTGTTGTGTAGGGACAATGTTGACTGTTGTTTGTATTGTTGTCATCACTTCAAAGGCAGTGTTTTACCTGCTTCAGCTTCTAGTGCGGCAGTCAGATAAGATCTTCCACTGGGTTTGCCTTTCCATAACAACTCAACCGCCAGCATGAAAGTGCACTCTTGGTGCAAAAAAGGAACTAGGATCTAGGAACTAGGAGTTCTTGAAACAGAAATATAACTACAGTAGAAAAAGAAATAGAGTTCCTTTATAAAGAAAGATTGAATACATCTGAAAACTTTAGATGCAGCATTTGTATTGCGATTTTTGGTCTGTGTAGCCCGTGTTTCCCTGAAATCTTTGAATATTTCGTGTCTACATCCAAGCAATTGTAACACATAGACAGCTTTTAACTGTCAGTGTCAAATGTGGCCTGTCACAACTAATGTCAGCGTAGTCTTCTATGGAGTGGGCCTACCAAATCATCGAAAAAAATTACACTATTGACAGCTCATTAAACATAGAGTAGCAATAAACACACATTATAAAATAGGATTGCTCTAATGAGGGTGTAATTAAACTTCTATGAGTAAGCCATGCTTATAACATGCCTAATGATTAAATTCCTGTGGGTTACTTGTAACATGTTTATAAGATGTCTACTGATGCTTCCGCATCCATGTTTAAAGTATTATGTAATATCTTGTGTTAATGACACTTGTTTGTGGGGTTAACAAAATGATTTGTGAAAGTGTCTGTACAACACATAATTTGGCTTTCTTTGTCACAAGCAGCATGGCGTTTAAAAGTAAATACTTTCACCTTGAGCCACAAATCCCCCTGTTGTGGGGTTAATAGAGGATGACACTATCTTATGAGCACTAAAAACCCCATTCGTGTGCCATTATTAGTGGGAGAAAAAATATTCTTTGTTTCAGCATGTCATTTTTCTTTTTTTTCCTTTCTGCTTAAAATGACCCTCATTATGAGGGGATCATTTGAGGATTGTGCATAAAGCATTACACCATGATGCTCTGCAGTGAATTTCTGTTTCTCTCCCATGGCCCCTATAGTCCAGGGCAGCTCTGCATTATGACATGCCTGCAGGGATCCTCCTGGCACCTCCTCCCCAACCACTTATAGCTCCCCTGCTCCCCCGCGCTGTGCCCCATAGCTCCGGGTTAGTGTTTACCCGTTAAACGTAAAGACCCCTGGAGGTCATGCCTCATGGATGTGCTATGTATTCTCTGCTGTGGGGATCCCCAGGGGCAAGGCAGAGCAAGGCACAGTGCGAAGTGGCTGGTAGGTTTAAGAGCTGTGCTGCTGTTTAATTTTATTTTGTTTTGTCTGTCTGAAGTACTTAAGTGAATGTAAAACTGGAATGCCTATCTCTCTGGTGAAATGATAATAGTTACAAAAATGACACAGCAAAACCTCAAAGTACAAATTAGCTTACAAAAAAAAAATTGAAGTTATAAAAATTGAATTTTGTATAATGTTTTACTTGAGGATGAAGATGACTCATTGTTCCTTTCCATTTAATTAGTGTGAGTTGGGATTGTTACTCATCAGTGTTAGTGGGTCTCAGAATGTCTAGTTTTTCTGCTGTGATAGCATGATGCTTGCAGCTATCTAAGGCATGTGGTCTCAGTTGTGGTGAGGAATTCACTGCCTCAGGCTAACAAAACAGCAAATGAGGCCAAGTGACTCTCTCTCTCTCTCTCTCTCTCTCTCAAAACACACACACACACACACACACACACACACACACACAAAGGCTAGCCCTGAGACCGTTGTTATTGGACTGACCTGAGCAAACAATAAAACAGCAGCATTAGTGTACATTTCAAAAGACAAAACCTCAGGGATTCGTGTGCATTTCTGTACTTCTGTATTAAAAACAACAGGAATTTCACTGACTATACAAACACAATGGCTCTCTTAGTCTAGTGTCTGGGCCAGTGTGGTGCAATGTTTCCCACTAGTATTGATCCTAGAATTCCAGTCACCATAGGTGTGCCTGTGATCATTCCCACAGTCATTGCTTCTATGGCTACACCAGGTTGAATCTGGTGACAATAACCACAAGGGTCACAGGTTTAATCTCAGGGGAGTACTGAAATCGATTTGCTTGTACAAACACTTCACATGTCCCGCATCTTGCTGGGGATTTACCCTGAGCTTCTGCTACAAGGACTGTATCTGCTAAAGGATACATGATGCATATATGAGAAGTTCACATAGCTTAAAGTGCTAACAGTATGTTTTTTATGGACTTTGTCTGGCTGAAACACAGTTTGGAAAGCCCTGGTTTCTTATTATCCTTGTCAGGCTGTATGGGACTAAGTCAGTGAAAAAAAATGCCAAGTTTGCATTCACAGTTACTTTTTATTTGGCAGGTGGTTTCTCCATAGTTGCACATAACAAATTTTTAGCATAACTGCTGAGCCCACAGAAGACATTTAACTGAATCTACTGCCACATCCTTTCATTACGTGGCCCAAAATTGCAGATAGTTGCAGTGAGAAGTGCAGACACTTAATGGCAAAGTGTCTGAATCCATAGCCAAATAATGATTTTAGTCATCCGTGGTTGATTGAATTCACTTGAGACAACCGTATTAGTTAATTGCTATCGGTCTGCTTCATGATATAATTCCTACCCAGCGAAAATCTAATGACATTGCAGAGTGTGCCATTGATTGGCAAGAGTGAAGCAGTCAATAAACAGATAGTTAGAGACTGGCTGAATCTTCCCTGGAGATAATGTCACTGATAGGCAGTCTGTGTGTTGAAGTCACAAAGCAACATCCCAGCACTTGTGCCTGCCTTTGTATTATGTGCATTTGAGGAAACACCAAAAATATTTAATTCATTATCCTGCGGTTATTCAGTAAATTAATATCTGTAATACAACTTGTCAGCTTCAAAGGTTTGAGCTCTGATTACTAAGTTGATCGTCTTCTTTGTAATCGATATTGTTTTGGGTGTGTAGAAATCCTGTAACTTGAGCAAGCGAAGGGTATCATGGATCTATTGCAGGTTACTTAAGAACTGCAAATAGACCTTAGAGTGGTGTGTTGACAGAGTGGTAGGGTTTGTTTATCTATTTTTAGAGGTGAAACAAAAGTTGTCAATTTGTAATTTGTCAGTGATTTTTAAATAGTCACAATTGACTTACTGGGCTTTCTGCATGGCTGTATGGCAGTTGCTGTTTGACCACAGAAAGTATAGTAAATACTCTGTGTATCAAAAGGTTTGCTTCCTTTGCTCCATATAAAAGTTGTGGGCACAAAACCTACCTAAGGTATTGCATATACCTTACATGCACAACAGTTCTGCCAGATTGGTGTGTTTGATGCCATCAAGTTTTTAACGCCCACGGGCATTTATGAGTGAAGTTTGACCAGTGCACTATTTTAGCTTTATTTTATTTTGTTTTGGTTGTTTGTTTGTGTCTCTGTGGGATTTTTTTAATTGAATTGAATTATTTATGAAGTGTATTGAGACCATTTCATAGAGAGTGGTTTTGCACTATAAATAATAAATTGAATTGAATTAAATTAAATTGAATGAACCAACCCTGATTTTGACCCCCTGATGACACACAGGATGAGAAGGGTGTGAGGAGAGTCTTCCTTTCCTGAGTGGGGTGACAGAGAGAGAGACCAAGATACAGAGAGAGAGTAAGAGACAGAGAGAGAGAGACTCTTGTGGGCATGGCGGGTGACACCAACACTCTGTCCTGGCGCGTGCCAAGCCCGGGCTACGACATGGAGCGGAGCCCCGAGTTCAACTTTAAGGGAGACGGACCCGTCAAGATCCTGAAGGTCTGCTTCTCCAGCGGCAGCAACATCGGACGCAACTTCAAGCTTGTCAAGTGTGACAGCTTGTGGCAGATACGGGTGAGTATCAAAGTGCCCAGACACTAGTGAAAAGGAGATAATATTAGATTAGCTACTGTGAAACACAAGACGTAGGATGTACTCCTTAACCTTTGAGCCCTGAGCAGGTCCAACGTTATTTTTATTTCTGTTTCTACAAACAAATTTGATGCATGAATGTGTGCGTGAATGCGTGAATTTTTCCCTTTTGTGTTGGAATATAAGCGGAGATCATACTTTTAAAATGTACTTAATAATAATTTAAATTACACTAAGCATACATATTTATGTATTGCACCTACAGTTATTTTCAGATCATTTTAAGAAAGAACAGAGCTACCCTAAAGGTAGTGTATAGCGCTGTAGGATATGTGTGTGTTTCTGTGCACTCATGTCTTGTGTGATAAGGTGTTGATCTATGTTTGTCACCTATTTATATGTCTGTGCTGTGGTACAAATTGCCTCTTAAAGGCATTAAAGCTTTTGGAAGTCAAAGTCAAACACCCATTGTACTTCCCCCCCCCCCCCGCCCTTTTGTCTTGTCCTGCCAGGCCATCATTAAGTCCATCCTAGTCAGTGGGCGTCTGGGCCCCAACGTGCAGAATGTGGGCTGCTATGGGCTGCGGCTTAAACACCTCAAGTCGGAGGAGCTCCACTGGCTGCACCCAGACCTGACCATAGGGGAGGTGGAGCAGAAGTACGAGAGCCACCACATCGAGGCCGAGTGGAGGTGGGGACTGGAGAGACAGAGACAGACGCTGCTGCACTGCACTCACAGAGAGAGAGAGAGAGAGAGAGAGAGAAGAGGAGTTTTACAGCATTATTATAATTCTCCAGATTTACATTCAGTAGAATTAGCATAATGCACTGACAGAATGTTTAATGTCCGGCTAAAAGGCAAGGGGGATTACATTAAGTACAGCGTTATTGAAACAAAAACAGGAGTATAGTGCTTTTGTTTGTTTTTTAAAAAGCAGAATTAGAATTGTAGATTAGGGTTATCCAGTAGAGCTAGAAAGAGACACTATTTTCCCATAAAAAGAGTTTTTTGTAGTCAGCTGTTTTAAGTGTAATTATCTCATCAGTACAGCACTACGGATGATACATGACAGTAGAATAAGCCTGAGGCTAACTCTTGTACAATACATCAAATGGCAAAGTTTTTGTTTAAAATTATAAATCATCTGTAATGGTCCTAGATAAAGTAATGGGTGTACCAAAGATCTTAGATTGTACAGCTTATTGGTACACCCATAGTCCCAACACTCTCTGAGTGTACGGTCACACAGGTGTGACAGGAATGTTGGGACAATGAAAGTTCTAAAGAATGTTGGGGTCGATAGAATATAATGTCAAATTTTAACATGCTACTTTGTTGTAGAATACATTCTTTCATAAATGGTCAAAAACTTACATCTTTAAAGGCAAAAAAATAATTGGGACAGGTTTAGGTAAAGATTATCGATAGATCATGACAGAGTGTAGGTAAATTGAGGCACTGTTCAGAAAAAGGGCTGAGTGTTTTATTTTTACATAGACCTTACTTAGTGTGACTCCGGCAAATGTAATGCACTGCACTGAAACATAACCTTGTAATAAGTCAAAGTCAAAGTCAGCTTTATTGTGAAAAGCCATATGTAAAGGTTGTACACAGGATTTGAAATTGCAGTGCTCCCTAGGCCCACAGTGTACATTAAACATCTTATAAACATGACAGTATAAACATAACAATATTAACATAGCAATAAGTTAGGAGTATGAAACCGTTCTAATTCATGCTAGTACACACTGATCATTTCTGTGCAAGCCCTTTGTAGTGTAAAGGTTACATTGGAAAAAAGGGCTGTGTAATGGCAATGTTGCTAAATTGTTTCAGCGAACTGTTGTATTTGTGTCTTGGAATATGTGCTCTTCAGGTACGACTTGAGAATCCGTTACATCCCAGCTAATTTCTTGGTAATGTTTAAAGAGGACAGGTCTTCCCTGCTCTATTTGTATCACCAGGTCAGTAGCTGCACTTTGTCTCTCTGACAGTTATCAGAGTTAATTCAATCAAGCGTGTGTGTTTTCTGCTGTGATAGCATGATGCTTTCAGCTATCTAAGGCATGTGGTCTCAGTTGTGTCTTTTTGTATTATGAACTTTTGATTCAAATCCAAGGAGTTTTTTAACCGTCATGTGAGCAGTTTTTAACAGCGTTTAATTGCAATATAAATGCAGTGGAGTGTAGTACATAGGCTAGTGTCAGTGAAGATCCTAACATATATGTTTGTATTGTCCAGGTGCGGAGTGACTATATGCAGTATCATGCCAGTAAAGTGAGTGAGGGCATGGCCCTTCAGCTAGGCTGCCTGGAGATCAGGTGGGGTATGACACATGACAAGTCACATGTGGACAGATTATCTTAACAGTTATTTCATAATTTATGTATTAGTTAGTTTGTTTGTTTACTAAGTTAGTTTGTTACTTAGTTTTTTTGATTGACTTGTTTGTTTGTTACTTTATTTTGTTAATCCTGAAGACAATGTAGGTAAACATAACACTACATATGCTATCACCATTGTTTCATAACTAACAGTGGTGTTGTGTTTTCTTTCAAGGAGGTTTTATAAAGACATGAATGCCAAAGGTCTGGAGAAAAAGTCCAATTTTGAGCTATTAGAGTAAGTTTGATGCTGTGAACTGTGTACTTACTTACTGTATGCTTTCTGTGGTGCTCTCCCTTAGCCTGCTTTAGTGTGTGTGCGTGTGCGTGCGTGCGAGCGCTTGTGTGTGCACATGTGCGTACATGTGTGTGTGTGTGTGTGTGGGTGGGTGAGTGTGTATGTTATAATGTAATAGTTTCAGATTGATGCCCACACAGAACTGCACTAAACACCAGATGGATGCCACCACCACCACTACTATAAGTTGCAGTAGCTGAGCAGATTGCGTTTGCTTGCATCACTCTAACATGTTTCCATAGCATTCCAATTATAATTCAGATTATGATTCATTTGCACAGGAAGGAAGTGGGCCTGGACCTATTCTTTCCCAAACAGCTTATTGATGGGATGAAGGTAATGTCTTCCTTCCTCTTGTTTTTCTCATTATACGTCTGTGCTGTAATCTAGATACACACTCAGTGGGCTGTAGTCAACACAATGATGTGTGCAATCCTGTGATGTTCATTGCTTTATAAATTCTTCCAATTTTTTTTTTCGTAAACTCATAAATATAAGCCACCACTGGATCATTATGTGGGAAGAACTACCCACAACCACACAGATAATTGCAAGGAGAGGTTCTGGAAGAGAGTTTGGTAGCGAAAGCTTCTTTAAAGTGAGAGAGTCAAAGAGTCAAAAAGTTATAGACCGATCTTCCCACAGCCTTACGCATGGTGGATGTCGTCAGGCAGTTCATTCTGCCCACCACGGCTCACAGAGAGTGCTGTTTACACTTAAAATAGATAAACATTTTGAGATGTGTCACGTGTGTGTCTCATCCCATCTCATCAGTCTCGTCAGCTGAGGAAGCTGATCCAGCAGACCTTTCAGCAGTACGCCAACCTGAAGGAGGAAGAGTGCATGATCAGGTTCTTCCAGACCTTCTGTGAGTTCTTCAGCTTTAGCGAGGAGGTCTACCCCTGTGAGCTGGTGGTGAGTACTGTACTGTATGTCTGAGTAGCTGCATGCCAAACAAACAGGGATCTGATCTAACAGTAGGATTACTGGTGCCATCGTGCAATAATTGGAGTCGCTGCATAATTATTGGATAATGATGTTTTTTTTCTCTCCCTCCCAACTAATAGCAAGGCTGGAGCTTGTCAGTTGATTTGGTTATTGGCGCTAAAGGCATCTGCCAACGCACACAAGCGGAAGCAGCGGTGAGGAGATTACACACACACACACACACACACACACACACACACACACACACACACACACACATACACACACACATACACACACACACTCAAACAGACAGGCACACACACACACACACACACACACAAATACAGACACTCAGACACTCTCACACACACACACTCACACACACACACAAACACACACACACACACACACACACACACACACCTACACACACACAAATACACAGACAGAAATGCAGTACACATAAATACAACCACCATCACACTGCTACACCAATACACACCAGTGGTGGTAAATGTAGTCTGCACTACACACACACCCACACACACACATATATACACCTACACACACACACACACATCCACACACCCGTTCTCCCAGTCCCTCACATAGACACAATCTCATACGCGCACAGCCTCAAATATGAATGCTAGCATTTTTTCCAAAAAAAAAATCAGCCTGTCTTGCAGTTTCATGAAATATTTGTAACAGCTTACAATGAATCATCAGGTTAATCCATTAAAAATTATTTATGTTTCTCCCCCAGGCTATTTGCCTGGCAGAGTTTCAGCAGATAAGAAGTATCAAGTGTTCCATGCAGAGCAATGGCAAGGCCTTAATGACTGTGGATATAGAGGGAGCCAAACAGGTAAGACAGATCAGCTGTCACATAGAACTGTCTGTCAGAGAACCAGTTTAACCATTAACTATCTGTTAATGAACCAGTTCACCTATTAACTATCTGTAAGATTTAGCAGTTTAGCCATGCCTATTTGTAAGTGAACCAGTTAAACGTATCTGTAAGAGAACCAGTTTAATGCATTAACTATCTGTAGGAGGACCAGGTCACCCATTCGCTACCTGTAAGACAACCAGCTTCAGGATGACTACCTGTGAAAGAACCAGTTTACCCTTTTACTAGTTGTCAGTATTTGTGAGAAAACCAGTTTGTGCTCACATGAACCAAAATAAAGGGGGAAAAGCAGGTTTAGTCTAAAAATACTAAGGGAAATAATCCAACAGCCAGTGTGCTTGCTTTGTAAACACTAGCACCACAGCCAGGTCAGATGTTAGCCAACTTGCTCGTTGAGTGATGAATTACACTCTGGCAGCGTGGTGACCTACTGCTGCAAACGCTGTACAATCAAGAGTTACAAAACTATCTATGCAGCTAGTGGATGGACCAACAGGTGTTTTTCCTCTCTTCACAATCATGTATTACTTATCATGTATTCATTTGAAGACTTTAAGATAAACTCTTCATGAGTGGCAAAAAATAAACACATTGTGTTACTTTAAATAGTTTTGCCTCTGGTATAGAAACAGTGTCATATTTCTTTTCCAGCCCCTTTCTATTAACGTAGCTACAATGGCTATGGCAGAAAATATGGCTGATCTTATAGATGGATATTGTCGATTAGTGAACAACGTAGACATCTCCCTAATACTGAGGTCAAACAAAGGTAATGGAGTTAACTATTTCTCATCAGTCAAGTTAATTAAGAGGTTTACACATGTATTAGTCCTTTATGTTCTATATACTATATGACTAAACATATACTCTAATATATTTACAATCATTTTCATTGTAAGGCTAATGAATTTGTATTGTACAATAAAATGTATCGTGTATTGTGTGGCATTTGTATGCAGCATTTCCAAATGCTGTATGCTACTAATTGTTGGTTTGGAGACTCTAAAACAATATCAGCATCTGGAAAATAAGGCCTTTATAGATGTACCGTAGATAAGGATATTGTGTGATAAGATGTAACTGGCGATGGACAATGTTGTGAACTTTTAACTGTTTGTCTCTTTTTTTTTCCAGTTTCAGAAGGTCGTCCCTCTCTTCCAGAAATACCTACAGGGTGAGTACTGTAGATTCACATTCCTCAGGCATGACTTGGTGGTGTTGCAAGACAGAGGTGTTTCACCAAAACACCCAATGATAATCAGATCACTACTTTCACCATGAAGCAAGAATTATTAACTGCAAGCGTAGGTACTCACAAGTAGAGCAGAGTGCAAGCGTCAAGCATGTTCCCACATGCTTCCTCAACTGAATACGTGTTCAATAATTACGCATTAGTTTCCCTACTCTCTCATTAAAAATGATTAAAAACGTCATCATAAAAGTAATATCGAGGTGAATGTTGAGTACTGAGTTGTTACTGTTGTAAATATTCTGTGTGTCTGTGTGTTTATTGATGGTGTGGCAAACTGTTGACAAGGGTGTTAAGTGTGTGTCAGAGGTTGCTATATGTGAGATAAGATGTGTGACGTCTTTCCTTTACAGACAACAGACAGACTCATTCAGATACAGTAGAGGTAAATTGAGGTGCCTTGTGTCATGCAATTCATTAAGCAACCATCTATGACAATTACTATGTCCTTTAGTACATAAATAAATCTCACAAATCTCAATCTTTCTGTTGAAATGAGGTGAGCTCAAAGCGCTTACTGGACTTTTCTTGCAGGATCTGACATTTACTGTGAAATACTTGATGAAAGGCCTCCACCTTCTGGTAAGGGAAAGGAATAGCTTGCCAGACAAATAAAAGCTCTGCAATTCATAAAGCTTAGGCCTGCATGTATTCGTGCCTTGTGAGATACACAGAATATAATGTAATTTCAAACAGTAAGATAAATACATAACTGTCTGTCCCACAGCCACAAAGTATGGGATAGCCAGGAATGACGTAGTTTTGGGACACATCCTCGGTGAAGGTTTCTTTGGAGAGGTACATGAAGGAGTTTACAAGCAGGTAAGGAACATTATGTTTGCTCTCATTTGTCCTTTTAAGTGACGCATCAATACAGTAAATACTTTGCTATGAGTATAATAAGTACATTTATCTTTAAACTAATTTCAAACAAGAGGAAGTAGGAATAAACTGCAATTTACAGGTGATAAAAAATGTAACTGAATGTTGTAATGGTTGATTTTGGGCAAACGATTCTGTTTACCACAGTCTAGCTACAAAAAGCTCTCTCTGACAAACTGACAAAAATTTGACAAAAAGTGTTTGTCTGGGTGCCAGAATGGGGACAGGATCAGTGTAGCTGTGAAGACCTGCAAGGACTGCTCGCCGGACGTCATGGAAAAGTTCCTGAGTGAAGCAGGTACAGAAGGAATAGTTTCTGTAGATTTTAAATCAGCAGTAATGGTCAACTTGGATTTAGAAGCTACAATCCAGTACCACATATTTTAAATCACCTGGTGCTACCTGTGTGCTTAGTACAGGTGATTTCACTAATAATCACTTATGAAAAACTGTGCTAGTTGAAATCAGCTAGTGAAAGAATGTAAGAAATATTTGGTACTGGGTTGTAGCAGAATCTCACACTTACATAATTAAGGTCCCAATCATTTCAGTTGTGTAAAAAAACAGTACCTGATGATGATGATAATGATGATGATGTGTGCAGTGATCATGAAGAACCTGGACCATCCAAATATAGTGCGTCTAATAGGGATCATTGAGGAGGACCCTGTCTGGATTGTCATGGAGCTCTACCAGTTTGGAGAGGTGAGCTGTGGAATTACATACTTTTATGCATGGGATTACATATTCAATTTATGGGATTACATATTCAAGTAATGGGATTACATATTCATGTCATGGGATTACATGTTCAGTTCATAGAATTACATAAATATCTTCATAGGTGGACCTTTATTGTCAGTGCACAGCACAGATTCATTAGAACCAAATTTGGATTGCTGTCCTAATCAGTGCAGAAAGATAAAAAAAAATATTACTTTAAAAATATGTAAGGAGCTAAAAATAATTTTCTTCTTTACATATTAAATACAGGGTGGGCCAAAATACAGGACACATTTTAAATGCTTACAATATATCTTGGAATCTAAAAATGATAGCGAGTAACCTTCAGGGCACTGCTTGTCTCACGGAAGTTTCTTACATGTAAGATCACCTTTCTGGTTGATGTTTCTCTCGTTTGAAAATGCTGTCAAAATTTTCTTTGGGCTGTAGTGATTGATCTTTGGTTAGTGAACTATACAGTACTTCCACAACATAATGCAAGTCGTGTTAAGTTCCACGCCATTTTGAAGGAGTCTCAGTGGTGGCGGCAGAAGTGAATTCTGTAATAAGAGCAAGCTCTAGCCTGTATGTGGGATCCATGCGCAAAGCTACATGCCACAAATTTAAGTCATTGACAGCTTCCTTTACTTATTTTGACTAGGAAATGTTTCTGTTGACAATGTTTAATGACCTCTTCATATTGGCTTGCAGAGTTATTAACTGGCTTGCAGTTAATAATACTTGTTTGAAATGTTCTTGACCATGTTTTTGTAAAAAAAAAAAAAAGTTTTACAATACAATTTAGACACCTTTAATTTGCTTCTGGAATGGTGTCCAGAGAAATATGTATAATACAAGATATAATAATATGTTTATAAACTCTATATATATATATAGATATTCAGTTCATTCATAGGATTACAAATGAAATTCGTAATACAAAACAAATTCAACACATGGGATTACACAGCAATTAGGACACACTTTTATGTACAGTGACTAAGCACTTAGGCTGTAGCACCATAAGAGATTTAAGGAGCAAGTAGCACTCAGCTCTTAAAATAAAGAGAAGTGCATGGAGAGCAGGTGGGAAAGGACACAGCAGGTGCAGGTTAGAACGTTAGAGTGTTGTGAAGATTTATTTGTACACTGACAGTAACAATTGAACTAGTCGCAAAGTGCTTCACGTACACAGTGTAAGGCCTAAACCACCTACCGCTACTACCATTAAAAAAGAAAACCTTTAACAAAAATAGCCTCAGGCTCTTGATGCCATGTCTTTTTGGTGAATAATAAAATAATATATATATAGTATATATCTGAAGGGCAGGTTGGGCATTTTTCAGGACACTTTGAAAAGTTTGCGAAAACGCTGACTTGTCATTTTATTTGCTGCAACACTTTCGACCGGAATGCAAGAGTCATTTCACACTGTGCCACAAGGATTTGTAGGTGCTACTAAAGCAGTCCCAGCTCGCAGCTACCTAGGGATCCAAACACTGCGCAATTGGAAAGAGTTTTGACACAACCTTGAAAAACCCTTGACATCTCTGAGCTGTTTCATTTCCCATTCAGCATCTATAAACAACCATGCTCGTGCTTACAGTAATGCAAACATATGTATCAGTTCTTCAGTATTCTTCTGAGTTTCATTTTAAAAACCAACCTTGCCAATCTTACTACCTTATAAATGTCTTCATATGCTGTTTGACACAGAGAAACCCTGAGTCTGTGAAAAATTCATAGTCCAGAGAGTGTAATATAGCTTTCCAGTTGCATGCCTTGATTAAATTAATCACTGTGTGACTAATATAGAGGGGCTGGGCATAGAGGTTAATTTCACATCATTACTCTTGCCTGTAGCACAGCGTAATTGTGCCAGCCCCCCTCTCTGCTCTCATTGAGTGGTCTCCCAGATCACCTGCCATTTTAAAAAAGACCAGGGTTGAGCTGCGGTGAATGCCACAGAGACTGGCCGTGTTATGACTTCAATCAGTCTAATGGCTGTAATCCTCCGCTATGCCACTCAAAGGTGGCATGATGCCAACCAAGCAAAGCTTCTCTTCAAGCCTCTCTTTTCTGACTCCCTCTTAATCGGTTGATTGTTGATGGTTTTTTTCTCTCTCTCTCAGCTGGGCAACTACCTGTCGGAGAATGAGCACAAATTGACCAACGTGACACTGGTCCTCTTCAGCCTGCAGGTCGCCAAGGCCCTGGCCTACCTGGAGGGACTGAAAATGGTGCACAGGTGTGTGTTAGTGTGTTTGTATGTGTGTGCTGTGAATGTATGTGTGTGTGCTGTGAATGTGTGTGTGTGTGTGTGTATGTGAACTCATCCGGCATGGCATTTAAGCTTTAATTAATTTAGCATTTAATTAACGGCAAATATCATCTGCGAAAAACAGATGTGTTAAATCCAATAATCGAGTTATCAAGGGAAGGCCTCACACATATTTTCCACTTTGGTAGAGAGAAAAAATACATAAAACCGATTTAATTTATTGCAATTTTTTTATTTAGCAATACACAGTGTTTGCTGATTCAAGTGTGTTCATGTGTTTTTATGATTTTTCCAATGCTTGATGCTGGTTTGTGTATGAATGCAAAGTGGTCTCTTTCTCATCACGCTGCCAGCATTCATTTCCTGTTTTCTGATAGCATGTCATATTCAAGATCACTTCAAGCATAAGGACAACATTAAAAAACCTTCATTAAAGCTGAATTAAATTTGCATGACAAGGCAGTGTTCAGTCCCCCCTCCCACACACACACACACACACACATACACACATTTGCACACACTCTCTTTACTGCAAATGAGCTTTCATCCTGCATAACTAATCATTTCTTTCATCAAAGCTTTAATTTGTTTTTTTCAATGAGCTGGTGATGGTGTATGTATAACGTCAGATCTCCCAAGACCAACCTGCTGTGATTTGTGTGTGCGTGCGTGCGTGTGTGTGTGTGTGTGTGCGTGCGTGCGTGCGTGTGCGTGTGCGTATCACCTAACAGAGACATAGCTGTGAGAAACGTCCTTGTGGCCTCCCATGATTGTGTCAAACTGGGAGATTTTGGCCTCTCCAGGTATATTGAGGAGGAAGAATACTACAAAGGTAAATGTGCAGAAATAAGTTACCCTGAAGCATCACAGATATTTTGTATGTGCATTTAACTCTGCGTGGCTGTTGATGATGTCTACATGTCTTATGAGGATAAAAACAAGCCGTAAGCAGCATTTCCTGATTAGACATTTGAGTACAAGATGTCTCTCTCTCTCTCTCTCTCTCTGTGTCTCTCTCTCTCTCTCACAGCGTCTGTGAGCAGGCTCCCCATCAAGTGGATGGCTCCTGAATCTATCAACTTCCGCAGGTTCACCACATCCAGTGATGTGTGGATGTTTGGTAAGACATCTAAGGGGATTTGGGCATTTTGCGATATTAAATCTTTCCTAATGATTCGCAGTACCATAATTTCCAGTCTGATGAAACGTCTTCTGGATCTATCTCTAAATGCCACATAGATGGATAGAGGACTCCTGAACACCATTTTAAACACTCTAAGAGATATTTTTGTTGTAGGTACAGTGACATCCTTGCTAAAGTAGCATCAGTAAATGATTATTAATTTGATTAGAAATGCACAGAGGCATAATAATCAATTGTGCATTACACTCTACTAAACATTTTCATAAACCCCAGTCTATAAGTCATTATCCACCGGCTTTTGCTCTTGGCTTCCTCTCTGGATGAGATGTTAATGGGTGACTGTAATGTGTCCCCAGCAGTCTCTGAGGCAGATAAATTTTCTTGCGGTGCCCTTTACAAGGTAATAAAGCCCATAGGGGGGAGGATATCATTTCTAGATGAGTGCAGTTTCTGCTTGTTTTGGCGTGTTTACACCCGCCCCTGCCACCATCGTGCTGTGTGAGTCTGGGACCGGGCCAGGTCATCTTCTGGTGTCAGTCATAATAACGCCACACCCACACTACTGGGTCCAGAGGCGGAGACTTATGTCTTCTCTTTAAGACTTCACTTCACTTCAAATGAGCTTCCATCCTGCTACAGTCTTCTCTATAACCTGTACTGTGTGTGTGTGTGTGTGTGTGTGTGTGTGTGTGTACGTGTGTGCGTGCGTGCTTGTCTGCGTGTGTGCGTGCGTTTGTGAATATAGATGTATGTCGTCTGTCCATCTTTGTGTTTGTGATAGTAAGCGTGTGTGTGTGTTAGAGATAGTGAGCGTGTGTGTGTGTGTGTGTGTGTATGAGAGACCACCACTTGGAGTTTGGAGAGGGGGCAGCACATACTATAATTTGTGTTTTTTTCTCAAGCAAATATGTTAGTTTTGAATTGTTGATATCTATTAACACGGCATGTAATTTTATTTTTTAATTAATTTTAATGATTATTATGCCATTTTTTTAATTAGCCTGATTAGTTTGGTGCCCCCCCAGGCACTTGCTGCCCTATGCACAGTACGTGATGCGCATAATGGTAGCGCTGGCCCTGTGTGTGCATATGTGTGTGTCTGTGTGCATGTGTGTGTGTGTGTCTTTGGTGAATACTACACACACGTACACACATACACACACACACACACAAGCTTGTATTTGACATGCATTGTGCCCCCTCTCTCCCAGCCGTGTGTGCGTGGGAGATCTTGAGCCGCGGGCAACAGCCCTTCTTCTGGCTGGAGAACCACGCCGTGATCAACCAGCTGGAGCAGGGCATCCGTCTGCCCAAGCCCGAGCAGTGTCCCCCGGCCCTCTACTCCCTCATGACCCGCTGCTGGAGCTACGACCCCCAGGAGAGGCCCTCCTTCACCGAACTCGTCTGCAAGATCAGGTGGCGCATAGCACAGAATATGTCGCTTTTCACTAAATTTGAGCCTCATCTCAAGACTTAGCTGTTTCAAGAATCATTTATTTCTGTATGACATACCTTCATTGCTTGTCTGTATTTGTTTGTTTTCATGTGTTTAAGTGTTATCTTTAGACCCACTGTCCATCTTTACATCTTTATTAGTATATAGTCCTACTTTGTCATTTCATTTTTTTATATGTATTAATGAATTATTAACATTAGTAATATTATTATTTTAATCCTTCCATCTAGTCATTTAGCGAACTATTTTACATTTCACTGCATGTTATAACTAAGCAAGCAACAAAGACATTTCGGTAACACTATTTTACGATTCTACCTACATAGTACAACATGTAATATTGTGTACTTATACTATACATATCTAACCCTAACCCTAACTCTGTGGTACAGTGTAAGTTCCTAATGTTACACACTTTGTTACACTGTACCTAATTAATATCACAGAGACAATAAAATGAAGTGTAACTGAATTTTCTCTTGAATCTTGAATCTAGCGATGTGCACAAGATGGAGAAGGAGCTAGAAGGGGAGAGGGAACGTGAACGGGCTCGCTCCACTCGCTTTCTGGAGCCCAAGTTCACCTTTAACGAGCCCCCACCTAAGGTGAGTGTTCCACACTAGGTACCACCCCCTACACCCCCCCTCCACCCAAACCCCATCTCTCATTCCTCATAACAGCTCTTTGTCTCGCTTGTCCTCCAGCCCACAAGAATGAACGCTGGACGCTTTGGGAACACCCTCAGCATCGGCCTACATATCCAGGTGACATGTCTTACTGAGATCTATTGGAGGTGCACGTTCAGGCCTATTGGTTTTGAATCGAAATTGCAATATGAACTAATGTAATTATCTACAGGCAGCTGGCCACTCTTTCCTAGTTGTTAATCTTGTCACATCCAGGATTTTCATATACATGTCATCCTTGCCATATCAACTCAAGTGTGTGTACATGGGTGTGTGTGTGTGTTTGTGTTTGTGTTTGTGTGTGTGTGTTCCCCAGCTGAATGAGGCGCTGTGCGCTAGTTCTCCTGACCTGGCGAGCCCCTGTGACTACCAGTCCCCCATTGACTCCACCAGCAGATTGATGCTGCCGGAAGTGTCACCACGGCGACGTAGTATGGGGGTAAGAACATTTCCTTTCTCCTTTCATCATCTCTCTTCTCGTGTTCTCACATATCCTTTCAGTTTCTTCTTTTTTGGCTTCTTTTCTGTTCTGTCTTTGCTGTACCTCGTCATGGCATGGTGGAGCAGCACTAGTCAGCCATAACAGAACCCCGACCAACTATCCAGTAAAAAGTCAATCTGGGTTTGATTCTAGAATTTTGCAAGTTTCTGATGCCTCCTTTACCATCCTGTTGCCTCCATCTTCTATGTGTTAGTTCTTTGCTAAATCAACTGGATCCCTGACAGTTAGGAAAGCACATGCTCATTTCAAATGAATAAACTGCAGTGAATATCAAAACAATGCAGTAAATACCAATATCTTGGTTTATGAATTGACAAAACTGCATAGAGTTTTGGTTGTCTGGAGGAGTAATTGTAACTTCCTGTGTGGACAGGAAAGGGACTTCGCCATGTCTCCTCCCAGCAAGGAGGACGCCCAGCGGCTGTGGCAGACGGAGAAGATGCGCCTGACGGAGACCATGAAGAGGCAGAAGCAAGAGATGCAGGAGGACAGTGCCTGGCTGGAGCAGAAGGAAAAACTACTGGTGATTTTCTTTCTTTCTTTCTTTCTTTTGGGCTTTCTTTCTTTCGGCCTTTCTTCCTTTTTATTTCTTTCGGCCTTTCTTTTAGCCTTTTGGTCTTTCTTTTATCCTTTAGCCCTTTATTTCTTCTTGTGGCCTTTTTTCCAGCCTTTCTATGCCCTTTCTTTTGGCTTTCCTTTCCCCCTTTTTGTCTTTCTTTCTTTCCTTTCTTCTTTCCTTTCAACCCTATCCTCATCTTCTCTATGCTAGTGTTTCTCTGTCACAGATGCACACAATCTTCTTTATCCTCATGTCCAGGGTAATAAACCAATATACATCATTGCTTTACAGGATCCTATGCCACATGATCAAGACCCCACGGTACGCACCACTAATAACACTTTACTCACTACTGTGCAATCTCTTCTCTTAAACACCAGCTAAGAGTGAGGCACTCCACCACAAACTCACTTTACATTTGGACATTCATGTAATATTAAATCTCGTTACATCATTGTGCTCTGTTAGATTTAACCTATCCTTTTGGATCTAGCACACTTTTGGGCTGCAGTAGACTGGGCAGCCCACCTGTAAGGGACTTTGATTGGAGGTCAATAGATTGATGAGCTTTTCATGGCCAATGCGAAGCGAATATTTTATGAGTCACGGTCAATCGAGGGCCGATATAAGCAGTCGATTTTAAAAGATGTTTTCACTATTTCCCTAAATATGTACACCTGCCATCTAAACACTTCTGTCTCACGTTGTGCTCACATATGCGCATCTTTATAAATCAGCCTAATATTACACGGATATTGTGCAATGCTGATATGTTTAAAATGCCAAATGCTGGCCACATATATCAGCCGACCGATATATCGTTCTGTCTCTGCTTACAGTACTTGCGTGGCTTTTAGTCAAACATTAATGCATGTGTTTTTCCACCTGTTCTTTTCCAGTCGCCAGACTACATGCCTGAATATGGTGAGTACCACCTCAATGTTCTTCTCAAGGCAATGCATATTCATTCTAGAATTTAGTGGATATGTCTTAAGTTATGGCACACGTGGGTATTGAATCCAGTGGATACGTGTTAAGTTATGGTACACGTGAATTTTGTATTTAAGGCTGTATGTTTTATTTCTTTATGGTGAGTACCACCTCAAAGTAACATGTTCTTCTCAGGGCAATGCATATTCATTCAAGAATTTAGTGGATATGTCTTGAGTTATGACACACGTAGGTATTGAATCCAGTGGATATGTGTTAAGTCATGGTACATGTGAGTTTTGTATTTAAGGCTGTATTTTTTATTTCTTTCTCAAAGCTGAACTGCAGAAACCTCCACCTGACAAACCTCCTAGAATCTCTGTACAGGTAATTAGCTGTATAAACACGTCGCAATGGACACAGATACATCCACAGATACACAAGTACTCCCATACTACAAATTCCTGACTGCAACAGGTTGTATGCTACCTCAGTATTCTCATACTCATGTTAGCTAGTAGCAACAGTAATCCGGTATTGTTTAATGCAGTAATTAGGCTACTTAAAAGGAATTCATCAAGTGTAATTACAATTAGCCACCACTATCCAGCCCTATTAAGGACTTAATAGCAGTGTCACTACTTGGCCCATAATTTCACTTGCTGTCTGAAAAGTGCATGTTTGGATTGGTAGCCAATGCCTTAGCATCCCCTATGTTTATAAGAATGATGAGTGCGTAGAGCCACTAGTGAAACAGGGTTATAAAGGAGGAGTAGGCATAATTTGTGATGCCAGTGCACATGACACATGAACAGGCAAGAATTCAATACATTTGTAACAACGACTGCTAATGTTGTCCCTCCCACCCCACCCCGACCCCACCCTTCCTTCCTTCTTAGCCTGCCCCCACAGCGGAGCTGGACCGATCGGACGATAAGGTCTACCAGTCGGTCATGGAGCTGGTCAAAGTGGTGGTGCAGCTAAAGAACGACATCACCACAACGCCCTGCACAGAGTATATCACCATGGTGAAGGTAGGTGGGAGCAGAGAGCCATTAGAGTAAATCATATCATTTTGATCTTGTGATTTTCGTTGAATGAACCAATGATCTTATTTTGATTATGTGTTTTGTATGTGAGCAATTGGGAAAATAAGCGTTGGAGTTATTTTTTTATTTTTTAAATGTGCATTTTGATCACTGCTCCTGAGTTTTGTGAATAGAGTTTCGAAAAATGACATCCAGGTTCTGTAACTAGAGCCTACACAATTGTGAAAAAACAACTGGGATGTCCTGACAGACCAGGGAGGCAGGTGATGACAGGAAGCAGGGGCAGATGTGTCAAACAAAGTCAGCAGGTGACTCTGTAATTGAGTATGCGAGATACTTGAGATAAGAATACCTGGATCGCCACTCTGCGGTTGGGTTGCAGGATGACTTGGAAGCAGCTCTTGAGGACTTGTCCAAACAGGAATCCGAACAGGTGTTGTTGTCAAAGCCGATGTGCTTAAACTGACCCATATGTTCCTGTCGTGCCTCACTTAGCCTCTTAGCGCATGCTGTTTTGCTAACGGAACGATCCGCTCTTCGATAACAGAAAAAATTCTTTACTACCACTGTACTATATTATGAAAATTCTTTACTAATACACCACAACTTTTAATGCCATTTTGGCAAAGACAAGCTTGAAATAGGAGGAATAGTAGTGATAAGCACATTTAACCTAATTTTAGGCCAGGTGCAAAGAGACATACCAGAGGAAAAGAAATTAATGTCTGGGAAATTTCTTGACTGGTAACACCTCCCATTATCTTAATGCTTTTTGAAGACTCTGTTGGGTTAAAACATGGCTGCTGTTTTAGTCAATTAAATATTGGGAGCTGTATACCAGTGTGTAAATGTTTATCCTTGTTTATCCATTCTGTTTGATCCCAGCTACATGGTAATAGATAAGGCTGAGTCATGTGGGGAAAATACCCCAAAGGAATGAGCCTGAAGGAATCCGTATTACACACATTACACTGTGCCATTCTTCAAGATAATCACACTGTACTTAATTCCAACCACATGGCTTTTCCCCACCCTGTAGCAGAATTTGTTTACTACATTTGTCACATACTACATATTGTATGTTTGTGACAAGTACAAATTTATTGCATCTTTTATTGAAAAGTTATCGTTAATTAAAAGATAGTACAACCTCAACACCTTAAGTTGTATCAGAGATTTCATCATTTTGTTGTGAGTAAATCTAACTGTGATCTTGATCTTGTTTTTGCTCAGAATGTGGGGCTGTCGCTGCGGAAGCTGATTCATAATGTTGATGAGCTCCTGCCTACTCTACACGAGTCTAAGAGGACAGAGGTGAGATCTCTGCACCGCTGCACTGAGTGATCTCTGCTTACAGTATTTAGGTGTACTTCTATATGGACTCGATATACTGTACTCAAAACTTGCTCTCAGATTGCAGATTGTCAGTGTTTGATTAAAGATGAGCTTTAAATACATTTTCTTTGACATTTAGCTTCCAATAGGTACATCCTTTCACAGGTGACGTACAAAAGCTTTGCAGGTTTTTAGTCAGTGCTTTAAATTGTAAGTTATTATACAATAAAGTCTAAAGTATAGAATAGGGAATGCTACAATGCTATGCTGTATGGTATACATTGTAAGGTATATTATAGTGTAATGCTATGGTATTTTTTTCCATTTTCGATGTGCCAAAGTGTTCGAAGTGTTTTTTTAGTAATCCTAAAAGTTTGTTTCAGTAATCAGACTCAAAATCTTCCCCTGCCTCCCTTTGTCCAAATTTTTATCTCTCACTGCACCCCCCGCCCCACAACCACACACATCCACACACCCACACACACACACACACACACACACACACACACACACACACTGACCCCACCACCACATCCCCCTGTTGCAGATCGAGGGCACCCAGAAGCTGCTGAACAAGGACATGGCGGAGCTGATCAGCAAGATGCGTCTGGCGCAGCAGAACGCCATCACCTCGCTCAAGGAGGAGTGCAAGAAGCAGATGCTGGCAGCCGCGCACACGCTGGCCATGGACACCAAAAACATGCTAGACGCCGTGGACCAGGCACGCGTGCGCTCCAATCTGGCCAAACCCCCGTCACCACCCTCGGAGACGAAAGCCTCGACGAGCGAATAGAGAGGCCTTGTGTGTGTTTGATTGGACTTGTTAGAACAAGATGGCGAGGGGAAGTGCTAAGCAGATTGGTGCCCTGAGGGCAGTCGGTGTTGTTTGGTCAGTGTGGTATGGGGTCATTTTTTTACATGGCGCCCTCCAGTGGTCAAGATGTGCGTCTCTCCAGGGTGTCCTTTCAAGATATTGTCAAGAGTTTTTAAGCAATAAGTCCATTCCACCCATCCACTCACCTGATGTCTGTTGTTTTTGTTTGTTTTTTTTAAGAGCATAGTCTGTCTGAGTTGTTTAATTTGATATCATGGCATAACAAATTAGTCGTTTTTAGGCTTTGGGTTGTTTTACAAAAAACTGTTTAAAAAGTTGTTTAAGATGTCTGTTATCTGTCTGTCAGATATCGGTTTGATATCTGTTATACATATTTGTCAAGACAATGGAGCCAAATGACCAGAGTATAGAAAGCCTTTAGCTATTACTGGACATTACTACTGTGTGCAATGGAGACTGATGTAGGCATTTTTTGATGTGGGCACAGTTTTGCATGGAAAACAAAATACATGACAATGGAACACTGGGTACTGCAACACCTAACTATGTTTTGTACATTTATACTTGTTTCACTGTCCTATGTTCAAAGAAAAAAATCCTAATCTTCTGGCTTTTACTCCCTGAGCACATTTGCAGTCTGTTATCAAAGCCATGTATTACTGTTCAAAGCCAGCTTCTGCTGCAGTGTAAAAGAATATAAATATTCCCTATAAAATCACTGCAAATGTTTTATGGATTAAAAAAATGTACCACATCTGAACAAAGATTATATTGTTGATTTTTTCTCCTGAAGGCCATCATTTTAATTTGGGTTTCCAGTCTGTCTGGTTATGTAATCACACCCTATCAGCTGAACTGTGATATTTCAAAGTGTGTGTGTGTGTGTGTGGACGTGCATGCATGTGCGTGTGTGTGTGTGTCTGTGTGTGTGTGTCTGTGTGTGTGTCTGTGCATGTGTGTGTGTGTCTGTGTGTTTATGTATGTGTGTAGGGACTGAGACAGAAGGCGAGTTAACGAGATGTGCGATATACTTATCCAAGGGGGGTTAGATGAGGACACATAAGAAAGTGAGAGAGAGACAGACAAAGAAAACAGTCTATACATGCATGTTTGATAGCTTGTATGTTTGTATTTGTGCACATGTATGCATGTGCGTGTGTGTGTGCGCCTGTGCGTGTGTGTGCGTGCACATACGTGCGTCTGTGTCTCTGCATGTGTGTGTGTGTGTATGTGTGTTTATGTATGTGCGTAGGTACTGAGAAGGCGAGTTAGCGTGATGTGTGATATCCCTATCCAAGTGCTCTAGGGGTTGGATCAGGACACACTTTTTTCTCACGCCTCACCGTTTATACGTTTTGACAGCTCATTATGTGGACTTAGTGAGTGCGAAAGCGAGCAAGAAACACACCTGATAACAGCCAATTTCCCTTTTCACTACCACACTAAGGGGAACAACGAAATGTCTTGTAAAGTCATTTTTATTTGTTAGCTAAGCTTGTTTAACAATAATTTGCAGCCCACTTCTGTCCGGTTGAGTTAAGTTCAAGGGATAAAGACGCCGCACCCTCTTTGCCAAAAAAAACAAAAAAAACCCCAAAATACTGTAAATACTGTATGTCCATTATGAAATGTCCCTCATGTCCTCCGTACATAATTACAAATAGGAAACATCCTTTTAAGCTGATTGGAACATGCACCTCCACCATTGCAGAGACAGATCTGACCTCTCCTTGTTTAATTTGGCCATTTAGTTGTCAGTTAAAAAAAAACGGGGTTGTGCATCCCTGAAGTGGTCATGTCTGGTAGCAGTACATGGTGTTTGGGGTTGGCCCTCTCTGCCTCTAGATCATGCCTGCAAGCCAGGGGGGCAGGAAGAGCCCGATGGTGCCAAGCAGACAGACAATAATAAACATCCACAGGAAGATCCTGTCAATCACCATGGCAACATACTTCCAGTCTTCCTTCACCTGTGCAGAGACAGAGAGGACAAAACAGTATTTGTTAGTGACGTACAAATGAGATGGGTTGGCACAAATGAACAGTAAGGTCTTATCTCTCATCGGTGTAGGGGAAATTAAATTTTGCAGTGTTATGATGTAACATTTATTCTATGATCTTCATTGTACTCATGGACTCTGGATTCATGGACTAAAAGGCCTACATTTGCCAACATAAAAAGCAAGGCTTTCAAACGAAAGTGTTATAAAGGTGATCTATTTTTAGCAAATGTACATTATATACCCAGTAGTACAATAAAAAGATGTTAAGTTAATGTAAATAATCATAATCATCAATCATAATAATCATCACCCTGATATTGCCCCATAAGGACGTCCAAATGTTTCTCAGCACAGTTTTAAGCCCATTAAGTTTACTCGTGGATTTTAGCTGAATGCTGTGTCAACGATACAAAAATAACCCAAGTTGCTAAAATCTGTTGAGTCCAAAAATAAACTGTGCAGTTGAAATGCTACATCCATAATACATTTCTTCTAATCTCTTTCTCTTCCTCATGTCCACTCTGACTCTGACTGCACTAGGCCCTGTCCGGCCCTGCACTTACACTGAAGTCAGCATCCTCTGCGCGCAGGTGGTCAGCGATGTAGTGCACCCCCTCCAGTGCTCGCTGCACACTGGGCGAGAGCAGGAACCCCCCGCTGGTGTCCGACATGGACTTGGACTCCCCTTTGATAGGCCGCTGGGTGGAGGAGGGGGTGGTGGTGCTGTTCCCCCTGGCCTGCCCCAGCTGCCTGGCAGAGTGGGGGGGGTTGTTGAGTTTGGACAGCAGGGGCGGGGTGGAGCCCCCAGGTGGGGGTGGGGGCGATGGCGGGTGGAAGGAAAGGGAGAAAGCCGTGGAGAGCGTGCCCAGCTCCAGGTCCTCGTAGCAGCAGTGCCGGTGCGGCTCGTCCCCTCTACCCCCCCAGGTGGCCGAGGTGCTCAGGTAAGGGCTCGAGATCAAGCCGGGTAGCCGCAGTCCTCCCCCCTGTCGGCCGTGGGTGTGGTGCTGATGATGATGATGATGGTGCTGGTGTAGCCAGCTGCTGGCATGATGGTGGTGGTATGGGTGTTGGTGTTGATTGTGATGGTGGTGGTGGTGGTGGTGGTGATCCAGGACCTCGTGGACGTGCTGGTGTCTCTCGCGTTGGCGCTGCTGGAGCAGGAGAAGCTGACGTCTGCGGCGCCCGTCCGGAGCGGGCCGCTGCATGAAGAGCCAGCGTGGGATGAGATCCAGGAAGACGGCGTGCACCCAGCGCGGCATCTTGTGCGTGCCCGGCGAGCGGTGGTGCACGTTGAGCACGAACACTGTGATGACGATGGAGAGCGTGACGAAGATCATGGTGAAGAGCAGGTACTCGCCGATGAGCGGGATGACCAGCGAGGTGGACGGGATGATCTCGGTGATGAGGAGCAGGAAGACGGTGAGGGACAGCAGCACCGAGATGCACAGCGTGATCTTCTCGCCGCAGTCCGACGGCAGGTAGAAGACCAGCACGGTCAGGCAGGAGATGAGCAGGCAGGGGATGATGAGGTTGATGGTGTAGAAGAGCGGCAGTCGACGGATGATGAAGTAATAGGTGATGTCCACGTAGATCTCGTGGCAGCAGTCGTACTTCTTGGTGTTGTAGGTGCCCACGGCGTTCACGATGGCCCACTCGCCGCTCTCCCAGTAGTCCTTCAGGTCCACCGTGTTCTCGATGCGCTCCAGGTCGATCTTGGCCTTGTCGTAGGTCCACGAGCCGAACTTCATTTTGCAGTTCTGCTGGTCGAAGGGGAAGAAGGTGACGTCGATGCTGCAGGAGCTCTTGTAGATGGCCGGCGGGACCCAGCGCACCTGGCCCGTGTAGAACAGGTGCGCCTTGGTCATGTGCGTCACAGCAAACTCTCCATCTGCACTGCAAGGAGACAGGAAAGGAGCCAAGAGAGAGAGGAAAAGTGTCAATGAGTGTCTTTTTTTATCTTTGTAAAAGAGTAATTACCCACATTTGCGTCATGTTTCATAAGGGTTATGAAACATGACGCAAATGTGGGTAATTAGACTTTTTGCAATGATAAAAAAATGACACCCATTGACACTTTTCTTTTAAAAAGGAAGAAAGAGAAAGAGACTAGTGTGACAGGTGGCATCTATTAGTCTGTGGCGCTACCATTACCAATTTGGGTAGATACATCTTAGAAGAAAAAAAGAAAAAAATGTTGGAAAAATAAAGCAAGCAGTGCACCTTGAGAAATTTGAAAGCTAAGGGTAACGACATTTGTACAGATGGAATGTTCTGGGATATAATTTGACATTAAGCTGAGAGGAAATGATCTGTCACTTGCTCTTCTGGAAGGTGGCATTTGTTAAGAATGACACTAGATGAAAAACGAGCTATGACAGTGAAATTGAATGTGTTTGTGTTTGTGTTTTACGGTCAGAGGGGAAACTGTCACAGAGGATACTGTCACAGAGGCCTCTCATTTTACAAGACTATGACAAAACGACGACCTGTTAAAATGATGACCTGTCAAAAATCACGACCTAAACAAAATCCTGTAGGATTTCTTTTTTTTCATTACAGTTAAACAAAAAACAGCTAATTAGTTTATATGTCAGTCAGTGAAGGAGGTCAAATACACTTTGGCTCATATTTAGTGATGTGTAGTCTGTCATGACCATGGACTACTCATGGCTTTCATGTAGCTAGCAAACTCCAAGCAGCACATGAGTATTCATAAGTATCTGGTAGAGTGTCTTGAGAAAAGTCTTGAGAGCCAGATTGCAATCTCAGAAAAAGATCCCACCCTTCGAAAGCACAAAGAGCGTGTCACTCCCACTAACCCCATCTGTCATAACTTCAGCAGCAGAGAGCATAATTGGCACTAATGCTGAGGATGACAGGTCTTTATCACCCAAATCTGTCTCCTCTATGGCACCTGCTTTTAATGCCAGTGACTAAAGACAGTCCCCAGAGTCTCTACAGAAATAAATACATCACAATTATCATGGCCCTCATCTAAGCCACTGCAGTAGAACTAATTAAAACCTGACAGCATATAATGATAACAAATAGACCGTGCTTATCATAATCTATCAACCCACTAGGAGGGGCTTTATTAATTAGTTTAAAACGAGAGCATGAGTGAGAGGCATTTAGTGCTAGCTGTTGAAAATAAAATTAATAAAATTTTAATTAATTAATATGTCAACCATTTCAAGATTTCAGTCTTGTTTTCTGTCCTGTGTAAAAGGAAGTAGCTTTGATAACAGAAATTTAAAATTAACATTTTAAAGGGTAAGTATAAAACAGGGGGAGGATGTGGAACTAAATGACATTTAATACAAAAGCTATGGGCATGCTCACTAATGTACACAACAAATCTGTGAATAACCCCGAGTAATGTTTGTGGATAACAGTGGCACCATAATGAAAGTTCCAGATGCGAACACAAGGTGGAACCCTATTACATATGAAGTGTTCAGTAAACACTTAACTTCCTTGGTATATGATAAGTAAAGTCACAGGTGGTGGCGCATCAACTATAGGTTTACTTCCATAGTTGTTTCTTATGTATTATCTATGTATTTCTTATTTCATGAATACATTAAAGTAGTAGGCCTGAAGATGGACACAGACATTCATCATTCCAACTCAAACATGGACACATTATCACACAATATAAAATATTTACTAGTGTCTGTATGAAAATGATTATCAACATTGAGTATCGGATTGTTTCCATCATTGTTAGTCAGCTAACGTAAAAAGCATTTTTGTCTGAGGACATGTCTACAATACACCATGTTGGATCTTGCTTTATGACACATCACTCACTTGTTGTATAGAACGATGTCAGGTACCCATATGAGCTCTGAAGGCACACGAATGGACGTCACATTGTCATAGTCAGATGGTTTCCATCGTAGTTTGTAATCATTCCACTCCTGCAGGAACAAAACACATGCTTTGTCATGAAAAAAAGGAAAACTTTGAATGTGATATTTATTATCAACATTTGCAATCCACCGAATACCAGTGTACCAGTAGTCAAAGATCACACATTACATAATTATCTTCATTAAAGGATGATGTATTTTTCTTGACATAGAAAGACTATGCCTTAACATAGTGTGATTCCCATTTGTCATTGCGGTGACACACCACACCACAGCACACAGTCAACATAATGTAATTTAACCTCTATTTAACCCATCACACGAGTGAGCAGGGGGCAGCCATAACAGCAGCACCTGAGGAGCAGTATGTGGGGAAGGTACTGTGCTCAGGGTACCACAGTGGCACTTCTGGTAGTTGCTGGATTTGAACCTATGTTGACAGCTAGAGTAAGGTCTATTGCCTTAACAGCCAGACCACCACTGCCCCAGAGTGTACGCCTTGACGTACTTTGCCCTGATGTAGAAAGACCCTGGCTATCCCCTTCCTTCTTTTAGTTAGTCTAGCCAGATGCAACCTGACCTCACCTGCTTCAGCCACACATTGGTTGTCATCATTTGGTTCTTCTCATCCTGCAGATCAAGGTAAAGAAAAAAGGAGGTCAGTGAAGAAGAGTGACAAAAGACATTACATTGCAAGTCTACTGAAAGTTTTTGGTGTTGGTGAATACACACACACACCACACACACATACTCACACCAACTCAAACAGCACTGTAATGCTGAACCGACAAAAAAACTTAAAGTCCAGTAAAGACAGAAGTGTTTCTGGTTTGGCACGGTGCTGTGTAGTCGGCCCCGGAGAAAGCGGAGGGAAAAGATGAAGGAGAGGCAGGATGGGATGAGTCATGGTGTTGGGCCATGGCCAGGAGAGCCACTGCTCTATAACTCTCTTTCCTCTCTCCCTCACTCACTCACGCACTCACACACTCAGGTTCGCAAAGGGTCACCGAGGCTTCTCGACCACACGGGAAGCATTGTAAGCATCTCAGCTTTAATATCCTTGATGGTCTTGAAGGAAAACTACTGACACGGCTACACAGGAGCTCAAGAAAGGACTCTTCCAATCAAGTGTCCAAGAAGATGGATATTTATTTTTTTATGGATAGTTTATTTAGTTATTTATTAGTTAATTCATTTCAGACTAAAAAAACGTCGCCACCTAGATATTTGTTGTGTTTAGTTATGCTTTCCATTGGATTCTGGCTTTGGATCTGTATGAATTTTTATTAGGCCACTAAAAGTCAACACCTGGCATCCACCTTTCACTTACCTTTAACTAATTTGGTGTCCCCATGCTGTTATTATTTCTGATTTGTTTGTAATTAGTGGCACTAAACTTAATGGGTTGGTATGTCCTTGTATATATCTTCCATATTGTAGTCCACAAAAGTATGAAGGATGACAAGTTAAGCCATAATTGCCGTGAGGGAGAATGAAAACACATTTATAACGCATGCAAGAAGACGGTCTTTGCTTTGACATCTCTTTTCCGCCCATAACTTGCTGAGGAAAGAAGCAGCAAGCGCTTCTGTTTATTTACAGGCCCAATTTTATGCACCTTAAATTTCCGCTGATGCCAAACCCGTTGGCATCTTCATCCACCAGGCTGGCTGAGTTATAACAGCAGCACTAGGCTTGTGATGCAGACTGCACTTATCTCGCCGGATGCCGGCATAAGCTCCACGTCTGTGGCGCTGTCATACATGAGGAAGCAGTCGGCTAAGCTTAAAGTCTGCTAGCAGAAGCTGTGCGGGCAAAACAAGTCTGAGCAGGGGGGGCTGCTGTCAGCCACCAGTTCTCCTTGCTGAACCTAATGATGACTCTGTCCTCTGTGCTGCCACAGCGCATCTCACACGTGCACGCGCATCACACAACAATAAGGTCAGCAGAACATGACCAAAATGTACAGTAATCTCAAGGGTTTGTTCACAGTTGTTTTACAATTAGCCTACTGGACTTTATTGTAATGTTTTTTTTATAGTTTAAGGGGCTGAGAGTGAACAAGGGTGAAGTTTTTTTTATTGTGCTTTATAATAAACCGTTTTACCTTTGAAATGAACATGCAGAATGAACTTGAACTTGATACCACACTTGTGAACTTGACTACATTTTATGTTGTGTAATCAGATTCTGTATATTTAAACCTTAGGACATAATGAATATCAGATATCCCTAATGTTGGCATGTCATTACAGGATGACCATGAATCACATTTGAGTTAGGCTTGGTTTAGGTAGCTTATAAGTAGGCCTACTTAAATTGGAGACAAAAGGTGACAAAAAGGTGACCTAAGGACACTGCTTGTAACCGGGACCTTACAAGGACCTACTTATAAGTAGTTAATGTTCAAGTTCAGTTTATTTATATGGTACATTTTACACAACAAAAGCTGACCAAATTGCATTTTTAAACAACAAAATTGACACACAATCAGAGAAAGATCATAAAAAATCTATAGAAGATATGTTTTACACTTAAAACTATCAACAGTTCTACAACAGTTGATATATTCAAGAGCATCATTCCAGAGTCAAGGGGCAACCACGCAGAAAGCTTAATCCTCTGTTGAGTGATAAGGGAATTAAGAACAAGTTTTGTGAGGATGACTTGATCATTCTTGGAGCTATAGCAAGGTCTTGCTAAATCAGTGATATACTGAGAAACTGAACCATTCAAGGCTTTAAAAATAAATAGTAGGATTTTAAAATCTATTCTAAATTTAACTGGGAGCCAGTGCAGCTTCACCATAACAGGAGTGACGTTCACTTTTTTATAGTACCAGTCTGGCATGTGCATTCTAGACAAGTTGAAATCTGGCTTAAGCAGTTTGAGTTAGGCCTCTATAAAGTGAGTTGCAATAATCTAGTCTTGATGTAATGAAAGCATGACTAAGATTTTTGAGACCCCTTAAATGTTAAAAAATGACTTTATTTTAGCAATCGTTCTATGTTCGTAAAAGCTACCCTTAACCACAGTACTGATTTGTTTATTAAATTTCAGGGCAGCATCAAAGTAGACACCAAGGTAATTAGGACATAACTGCACCTGTAATGATTTATACTTATACACTTTTCCTTTCAGTGTTACTTCTGTGAGGATATACTCACCACGTCGATGAGCTGGGCTATGGAGAGACCAAACTTCACGATGACGACATCTGATGTGTTTGGCACAGGTCTGGACCACTTGTTGTAGCCAATGAAGAGCTTCTTGAAGAGTTCATCCTCTGCGTGTGAGTGGGTCTTCTCATATGTCCATGCTAAAAAGGCTGCAAGCAAAGGTCTCTCATCAGATTTTATTTTTTAACCCATCACCAAATTGATTTGAATAAACAAATTAATGAGTAATCTCATGGTGCACGTGCTGGTGTTTATAACGTGTTGTGTATTCCCTGATGATATTATTCACACATCAGGTATGGATATAAAACTATCATCTGCTGTTAAGACAGCTTGTAACTTATTCTACTACCACTGACATCCTCTATATATGAATCAAACTTGCATATACACAGGTCATCAGTCACAAAAACCTAGCCACACCTACGTACATGCACCAGCTGTTTCTTGAAGTCAAAGCCTATTTGTTTTCCTGCAGAGTTATAAAATAATCTGATTTTTGAATGGAAATGTACAAGGTGTGGAGTAGAAAGAAACCTGTACACTGGAAGAGGACAAAAGTAGAAGGATTTGCCGCAGATACCATGCTATTACATTATGTGTACCAAATGTAACAGTAGAAAAAACCCGGCTTAAAGTATAAGTAGTCCATTGAAAATGTTTGTTCAAGCCATTCATTAAACCAGGACAACTTTTCAGCCAGGTCGAGGAGCTGATACTTTGATTAAAGGAGCCTGTTTTAAATGCACAGGAAAAGCCATCTTAGGGCAAGACATTAATTTAACTGAAGCCAGGGCATTTCACCTCAGGTACATTATTAAACATGATAGAAACTGTATTAATTCCATAGGGGCAAATTAGGTCTCTGTACTTCACTTGTCCTTTATAAATTAATACACACACACACACTTGCACACACTTGCACACACACACATACTGACATGTGCACACACACACACACCTGCACGCACACGCACACACACACACACACACACACACACTGACACGTGCACACACACACACCTGCATGCACGCACACACACGCACACACACACACACACACACACACACACACACACATGCACACACACACACACACGCACACACACACACACACACACTCTAGCTGTGGTGACTGAGAGGCTGTTGACTGAGAGGCTGTTGAGGTTAAGGTTAGGTGCCTTACTCAAGGAGACTTAAGCTTTTATTCTGAGGGGGAGGGCAGAGCGCCATTCATTCAGGGGCTGAGTCTGCATCCCAACACCAACAACAAGTCCAATCCTCTAGTCAAACCTTTAGGCCACAGCTGCTACCCTATCACAATGGCACAATGTTATTCTTTACAATTTACATCACATCAGAGGGAGCTAAGTTGAGCCATGCCTAATAATACCCCACACTGCATTGATTGCCCCCCCCCCGGCCCGGCTCCCTCCCTTTGCTGTCTGGTACAGTATGTGGAATGCAGATGGAGAGTTTCAAAAGGAGGGAAAGAAGTGTGGAGAGTGGGGGGAGGATTAAAGTGCCAGGACTACAGTGTGTTTAAATTTCATCCTCTAGGGCTCTCTCTTTAAGCACCCACTCTGGATCTGTATTCACCCTTGGCTGTAGACCATTAAGGTGTTAAATAGGAGAACCAGGCCAAGAGCCACAATCAGCACTGTGGTATACGCCTAACATGGGAATATGTCTCTGTGTGATGTATGTTTTAACTTTAATGTATGTGTTAGTCTGTCCATGGTTGTGCCGTTACGTGTATTCTATTGCTATATGTATCTTAATCTGCACCCACTTAGCCATTTTCTTCCTGTTCTGTATAACCTTAGATAGCCTACCAAAGCTGAGGCATTGCTCACCACTTCTAAGTCACTTTACCTAATGCTAATTACTGTAATGTTATAGAATGCAATGTAATGTCCTATCACCCCATGCTAGGATAGAGAAGTACAATGTTGTTTATTGTCACTATACACATGTACAATAACACTACATGCAGTTCCCTCTCCAGGGCAGACATGTATGTAGAATATTACAATGTAGAATAAAATAAATAATACTGCAAGAAAATATAAAAGAATAAAAAGGAGGTAGGGTGCACAGTTCAGAGGTGCTATATACATGTGCAAAAATAATCAGTGAGATTTCATATACAGTCTGATATGCAGTGTGGGTTATTGCACGTTCATTAAATATTGCCCAGTAATGATGTTCCTATGCTATGAGTAGTGGTGGTCAGTAACAAACCATTGCACTGGTGCGCTGGCTAGAGAGGGGGACCGACATGTAACAGACCGTTACATTGGACTGCTGGCTGGAGAGATGGACAGGTCTGTCCCCTGTCTGTCTGTCCCCTGTCTGTCTGTCTCTGTCTGTCTGTCTGTCTGTCTGTGTTTTGACCTGATCGCACAAGCAAGTCTATTATCAGCCGGGTGGTGAGAGACATATGGATGCAAAATCAGTTTAAAATAAACATTATAAGTTGACCTACTCAAACCAAAGATTTACGGTAGCTGAGAACAGGATAACTTCTTTTTTACACCGGGTAAAACCTTATTTTAAGTGGAACAGCAACAGAAATGGCTGATAATAGGCACGATGTCAATAATAGAATGACTTCTGCTAGGTGACATAGGTTGGCTCCTAAGAATTACTGTCCCATTAATCAGCCTCAGTCCCTCAGCCTCAATTCTAGTCACTGGGCCCTGGGCTTTGTTTAAACTGCTCATTACACTAACTTCATAACTCAAAGTCTATGCTACTGTATTATATTTTGTAATGTATTCATAGATTTATTTTACCCAATCAAATACTGTTTCTCTGAGCCCATCAGATAGGTCTTGTGAATCCTCAAGATAAGAAGTGGCTTTCTCTAATGGTGTTATACGTTTATAAATAAATACTGAATCAATTACTTTCAGGACACACTTGGTCTGAAATCCTACTCTGCATGCATGCCAGTGTGAGATTTTTGACAAATTAGCTCGTCGTGGTTGAATGAGACGCAACAGAAGCGAGGGGGATTGCCAACATGTATAATTCAGAGCGCATCTCGACTTGCGCATGCTATATTAGACAGTGTCTCGATTATGCGCGCACCTCAAGTGCGGCCCCACATCTGTTCTCGGGGCTGTGAAGGACCGGTACCGTGCAGGTGTGAGGGCCTGAGGAGACAGCCGTAGAGACGGACAGATCAAAGGCATGCTGCAGGGGAGATCCGAGCTGGCGCTGACACTCGTGCGTCTCGTACCATCAACGTCTCGGGTGGATGAGATCTCGTGCGCTCTACGTGCGGTTGGTACAGCGCCAACTCCTAGCCCCCCCCTACACCTGCCGGGGAGGACGCGGCCTCCATTCCACCAACACCTGCACCCGACCGAACTGTGTATGTCAGGAATGGGCTCGTTTTTCCAGTGCTGTCCAGAATGGGTTTCTTCACCCCCCCTGCAAGACCTCAACCGCTACCGGTAGAGATGATGACTAGGTGAAATGTAATAATGACAAAAAAAATGGAGTAAACGGGAATGAATTTGCTGAGGAACTGGCATTTAGAGTAGAGGGGAAAGGAAGAGAGTAATGCGAGGACCACATGAGTCAGCCGAAGCTGACAGCCTGTGCACCTGCGGCTCTTTTCCGTGGGGGCTGCTTCGCTAACACTGCCAAAGTATACCGACAGAATTCTGCAAAGGTCACGGCGATGTGATGATCAGTTTGAAAATCAATCAGAAAACGCCATTAGTGGACGTGAAAACCATTTAGGTAACTTTAATTTCAACGTAATTGTGTTTAAATCAATTCTCAGCATTGAATTCATGTCATTGAAGCAACTCACAACAAGCCAGTGTGTAACAAAAAACTGACCGCAAAACATAATCGTCCAGAAGATACTTACTTGTCTCGTAGAGAAGTAGACAGAGAAGTGTTGTCCTCGCTGAGAACAGGTGACACTGGACGCGCTCCATTCCCTTCGCGCGGAGAGCAGGTGCCAGCCTCGAGGAGTTGATTTAATTACCTTGCTGATCCCCGTTCTCATGACATGTTTGCAGAATTACTGGGTGCGCAAAACCGCACTGTACAGCTACAGATGCTTTGATTTCCCGTTTACCATAATCAGGGTTGACACACATTTAGAAAACGTTACATAGTTAATGTCTCTTCATGTTATGTGTAAAAATTAAAGCAGTCTTTTCTAAAGGGTAAGACGCACGCGTGTCAAAAGCCTGACAAGTGAGAGTCACGCGTTGGTCTTATATCCAACGCTTACTGATTGAAGTCCGAGTTAATTAAACATCGTCACCGGAGGACAGGAATCGAAGATGTTAACAAAAATGACAGAAAGTTTGGACAGAATCTCTTGACTCGTTAAATGAGTAGTCTGATACAGGTATTAAACAGAATTATTCGAGGTTCATTAAGAAAGTCCTACGACCCCATTTTGAATAAACGACATATTTAAATGAAAACATAATCCGTTAATTTGGTCCAGGGTTGAGGTCTAAATCCCTTTGCATCAGGCTGAAGTTTTTCAAATACGGTGAAAAAACACAGTCTTAAATAAATAATAAT
>CM059282.1:11310904-11505904 GCA_030347295.1 Setipinna tenuifilis
ACACGAAGCAGACACGACATCAGAGGCACGGAGAACAGAGGAGTGGGCGAGGGGGAAAGAGAGAAAAAAGGAATAGAGAGAGAGAGAGAGACAGAGTGAGGGAGAAAAAAGGAAGGGGTAGGAGGAGGAGGAAGAGGAGGAGGGAAAAAGAGGGGTGGGCTTGACAGCACCAAGTGCTCTTTCAATCAGAGGCAACAAGGGGCACTGTGCAACCCCCAAACCCCCCCCCCCCCCACTCACAACCCACCCCCATCTCCACCCCCATCTCCACCCCCACCCCTCATCTCCACCCCCACCCTCTGGAATAGGCGGATGATGGAAACCTCCAGGTTCCCAAGGGGGCCACGGTGAATTTGTAGCCATTGTTTCAGTGCTCTGCTTTTGGGCTTATAGCATATGTCTGCACAGGCACACATTCTCTCACATACAGACACAAGCATTTATCAAAAAGGGGGCTACATTTTTTTTACAGTGCATATGTAAAACATCATGTAAACTGCATATGATCGAAACACCATAAGGCATGTTTATAATTTCAACTGAACAAGTGTTTTCATTCTAATTTTAGTCACAGGCTGAATGAAATGTTTCATTTGTTCACGGCTGATACAGCTTGTGGAGCCTCCATCACTCTGTCTCCGTCTATTCATTCTGTGAGCACTGAGGTTTGCTGTAAAAGGTGAATGGGAGATCTTGCTCAATAAAAGCGGTTAAGTTGATGGGAATCTGGATGAGGCTTAGAGAGGCCCATTCCAGCCCTGATGCACTTTATTACACCATTTAAGGAAATGGGGCGTTATTAACACTTTCTATCTCAGTCGGGCTAGAAACAGTCAGCACATGAAAGCATAGTGCTAAAACTAATCTTAATTAACATAGGGGGCCATTTGACAATTTGACATCTTTTTGTTTTGATGCATTAAATTACTATTTTCTATTGTATTTTTCTCTTGTGGCAGCAGTACTCTTACGACTGTTTAATTTTTCTATAGAAAGAGTGCCAAGAATATAACTTTTAGTGTCATATTAATCTTTCTGGAATAGCGATCTTAAATCACAAACAAGTATTAATAAAGGCCAGAATTTTATGTTATAAAAAATTAAGCAATTACACAGGCGTAGCTAAAAAATGGCATACAAAGCTCCATGTTGGTGCTTTGAAGGTAACTGGGTAGACTACACTGTTTTACTGCATAAAACGTGCTGCTTCAGCTTTCCCTATTATCACTGGATGTGCCAGTGCGTTGTACATTTGAAAGAAATTACACCGGGGGGAGTACTACAGCATTGGTTAAGTGATACACCTGATTTAGTTAACCCCGAGGGAGTTGTAAACCTATTCGTAGAAGAGTCCAGGGCCGCATTCTCTTAACTATACCAAATGCCAACAGACTCTTTTTCAATGAGGTTTACAACTATCTCTGATAAATAAAACACATTTGTCACTTAACCACCTTTCCCCCATTCTCCAAAATTCTCCACCACCACCACCACCCCCCTACTAGCGGTGCTCCTTGCTATGAGACTTACTTCTGAATGCCCGCCAGTGCCTCCTGGCTGCTCCCCTCCAGCTGATTCTCCAGTTCCTCCTCCGTCTTGTCCACCACCCCACTGCAGCTGCTGTACTCCTCCCGTACGCCGGCGATGTTCTCCTCGATCACGTCCTGGTAGCGCTGGTCGCCCATCTCTGCGCCCACGTACTGCACCAGGTTCTCCACCACCGCCTGGTTGCCGTGCTGGATGGCCTTGAGGTAGGCCAGCTCGTCCCTGTAGGCCTTCATCTGGCGCGCCCACGCCGGGCTGGTGTTGAAGTTCACCCCGCACTCACCCTCCTTTTCCTCCCCTTCCTCATCCTCGTCCTTGTCCAGCAGGATCGCTTCGAAAAATGGCGGCGGCCACCCTGCGTCACCAGTGCGGACAGGGTCATCGCCGACCTCCCGGGAGGTCACGGGGGTGGTGTTGGTGGCGTTACTGGTGAGGGTCGTCTCTGGCGTCGTGGTCGTGGTCGTGGTCTCCTCCCCAGAGCCCCACTCGCCCTCTCCACTCTGGGCACGCACTGATGTGAGCAGACAGGCAAAGATTAGGACCCCACATGTGCATCTCAGCCACATCTTGACCCCTGCGGAGAGGAAGCAGAGGGAAGAGGAAGTGAGTGACCTTACGACCCTTCCTCCCAGAAGAGCGATGAAGGAGTTCCCTGGAGATGACTGGGAGGCCAAGAGAAGCGTTTTCCCAGGCAAGCCACGAACACTCAGCTCGATCTGGTTCACATCTGGCCCTGGTCTGGTCTACCTCTGGTCTGGCATGGACCCTGTCCTCTGAATAAGTGTTCTCTTTCAGTCAATTGCTTCTATTTTTAAGTAACACTTTATTTTGTGGTTTCTGTATGTACGGTTACAGTATTCAATTATATGCAACCAACCCATTTAGAGACATATACCTATTTCAAATGGCTGCACCTTAAAGGCAGCTTACACTTCCATTTTTTTAACATTCGTAAGACAAAATTCGATTGGAATCATCAACTCCAGTAATTTATCCAAACAGCATAGCAAGCGTATCTTATGTTTTATTTCCACCCTGGTACTATATTAAAATTACGGTTCAAAAACACTCTAGCATACTACAAAAACTATAGTTGTAACACTACTTGCATTGATATTACTACTTGATATTATAGTGCTTTTTAACGTGACTATACTAAGGTTCAAAAACACTTTAGTATTTACAATAGTAAAAATATAGCCTATAGCTATCATTTATGTATTATAGTAAACAGTAGTATCTTTCTCATATGGGAATGTCCACATTAGCCAGCTATAGTATTCATTACATGAGTAGGGGTCTCTCCAACTTACTATATGACCTGACAGTAATACAACTCCCGGAAGCTCGTCTGTGGTAGACAAATATTCGTCTGGAAGTCAGAATACGACATAAAAAAGGAAGTTATTTCAAAACACACAGTACTCTAGGTACTTATATTTCTCAAAATAAAACACTTACACAAAAGTGATGGTCTCTGGAGGTGTTCGGGTGTGTCCAGGGCTTAAATTGCAAGGCGAGAAAAAGAGAACGAGACTGGCTGGACTACAAGTTCATAAAATGGAATAGTAGTAGAGTATAAATTGCATAAATTGTGGAAAAATAGCAGGGTAGAAAGTACAGATAATTGCCCCAAAATGTAACAGAGTAAAAGCATGCCATGTACTTTTTACTTTTTATTTGAAGTACAAATACATAAAAATGCACTAAAAAAGTACAGTATTGAAGTAAAAATACTTTGTTACCCTCTAATTCTCCCTTACATCTTGTGCATAGCATTGCTTAAGCATATTTAACTGTCTAGTTCATGTATCTCGCCCTCTGAATACATGATTTATGGGTCTGCATGAGGTGAAAAGGGCCAGCGTGAGCAGCTCTTTCCCAGACGTACGAGCCTTTAGGCTCTGACCCAGATGTGACCCATATCCGGCCGCCCGTCCCACAAAACCGGGGCAGAACTCTAGCGTAGCCGGGCCATCTCCAAAAAGACACGCTCATCACCAGGCCAAACCAACGGCAGCCTGCGTTCACACCACAATGGCGTCGGTTCCACCAGTGCCTGGGATGGGACAGCTCATTACATGCCACTGCTGATGCCTATTACTAGCTGTAATGACAGCTTCTAGGGGCTCCAAGCTCTGACTCCAAGCTTTAAACTCCGATATTGTTCGCTAAACGATTTTTTGATTTGCCATTTCAGTGCTGCCCTAACAGTCCATTAGATGTAAGTGCGGTGTGAATGGCGAAAGGCGAACCAAACTTCGACCAACTTGCAACCATTAATCCTGCTTTGCAAAAGTACACCGATACACGAACAGTGGAACAAAACACACTCTCAGCAACACACACACACACACACACACACACACACACACACACACACACACACACACACACACACACATTCGAACCCCTGAAACACACTTGCTGTAGTTATTAGTGACTGCTTTTGTGCTTTTGAATATAAACTTACTGTTGTACACACACACTGTGGGTGCACTGGGGGTCCATTCTCCTTCAAAACAAAGACTATAATAAAGTTCACTGTGGGAAACCATGAGCCATGACATCATTTCCTGTGTTCTTATCTTGCTACTGGCTTCCTTCTCAGTATGACACAAGTGGTAATCTGTATCTGAATTCCACCAGCATGATAAAGGTAATCTACCAAACGCAAACATCAAGGCTATGCTAGCCCTCAAGTTTGACAAGGCATGAATTCTGTGTTTGTGTTAGAATGAGGGCAGCTTTACCTGGTATGAGTAATGATCTCATCATCAGATGACAGACACAAAGCTCCATTCAGCTCCTCACTCCTTCGCTCTTTTCAGCAGGACACTGTGTGGTTTTTTTTAACTTGAAACTTGAATCCTGTGTGTGTGTGTGTCTCTATGTGTTTCTGTGTGTGAGTGCTACTTTTCATATGATTTCTCCCATTCTGTTTGTGTGTGTGTGTGTGTGTGTGTGTGTGTGTGTGCGTGTGCGTGCGTGCGTGCGTGCGTGCGTGCGTGCGTGCGTGTGTGTGTGTGTGTGTGTGTGTGTGTGCGTGTACATGCATGTGTGTGTTTGTGTGTATGTGTGCCTGTCTTTCTCCCGAAACTCATCCCTCTGTGTGTGTGCTCTTCCCCACAGAAACCAATCTTATGTGTGTTTTTTCTCCACCGAAAGCCGTGCTTCTCCTGTGCTGTGGTGTGACGGTGCGGCCTGGCTTATGGGCCTCTTGTGAGTTGAGTCGAGGACAGGAGGAGAGACAGGAGCATGAGACGAAGGCTGAGGAGTGATGTTTGAACACAGATGTTTTGGTCTGGGACGTGATGTATGGTGACTCACTGTGTGAGGGCCTCAGAGGCCAATTTTTAAGGGTCTTTGGAGGACATGTTATGGCTTGGTGTGGTATGCAAAGAACTAGAGTTACATGAAGCGTAATATGTACTGTATAGAGTTAGAGGTGAGGATACACTATGGTATTTTGAGCAAAATGTGTAATGTATTTGAGGTATCAAATTTGTATGTGTTTATCACTGGATTTCCTAACATTGGGTGAATATGTCATAACTTCGCCTAAAATTGACTTTTTTTGAACAACTTTTTCATTTGCTAACAGTCCACATTGTTTTTTCTTCCCAAAAGACCCACAGTGAAAATCCTTTGGAAATCCTCTTGGTTGACCCTGCCAAATGGATTACCCGGTACACTGAAAGATCACTCTCAGAATGCCAAGTGCAATGAAAAGTGCAACAAAGGGTCCTGACCAAACATAAACATGTGTCAAGTTAAGTCCATAAAGCACCTCTAAGTGGGAACAAGGAGACAAATAGAGTTAAAATGAAACTATGACTGAGAGCAGTAGCACCAATGGTTGTAAAAAAAAACTGACAAAAAAAGAAAAAGGAAAAACATGAACAGTATGACCTCATGGCCGGGAAGCTAAACTTCATTGACATGTTATTGGCTACAAAAAGTTAGGGCTCAATTTGGTTGTTTTTCTGGTATTCTTTTAATCATGTTTTACAAGTTGCCGTGGGTTTTAAAAGATGCTATGAATAGAATGGAATTTTATTTATCATTATAAATGATGTTGGCACAATTGTGTGTTAGTCTACATCAAAAGTGTATTGGCTGATAACAATGGACACTGGAACAAATAAAGCCTTGATGTGGTTTCATCTGTTCCATCTCTTTCTGGTTCTCCTGAGGGTGGAGAGTGTTCACACACACAGAAACACGCACACACACACACACACACACACACACAGCTGTAGTCTATTGCCAGATAATGATTGGATAAATCCTCCTTTAATCAGATTAGGCTAAGATCCGTTCTACAGTATCCACCCCAGCCCACAAGGGGCATGTTATAATGTGGTGTGGCAGAGGAAGAGGAGGTGCTCAGCAGCATTGGCGAAGCCAAACACGGGCAGGCACAGGAAGGTTTGCACACATTACATGTGGTCTGTCATCTACTTTTGGGGAGCAGCCCATTCTACAAACACATCCAGCCCTCACCTCTCACACAGAACCCCCCCCCCTGAATCTCTCAGCTCTAATGTGAGTACTACCCTAACTGGGGGTATTTTAGGGTCAGGGTCAAGGTCTTCAAGACCATGCAGAGGTCCCATGGAGAATGCACTATGATGTGGTAGAGTGGTGGAGTTTTTTCTTTTTTTTTTAAAACTTGCGTAAGCATTAAAATGATGCAGAGTTCATGCGCATTTTGGCCAGTATGTTTGGTTTTGCTGGCTATTCCTGGAGTCTAAAACCGACTCTTGGACGAGACCAGCCTTGAACTTGTGTGATTCAGGGCCAGGGCCTTTTTTGCTCTTGGATGTGCTGGATTTAAGACGTGTTGCTAACTGGGTCGGTCCTAGGGTCTCCAAGGCCATCCAGGGCTTTGTGGTGAGTGCATTATTGTGCACTGCGGAACAGCACGCACATGGAGGGAGTCTGTTTCGGCAGCTGAGAGAGAGGAGAGAGAGGGGAGGCTGGAGACCCCTCCGAGCATAAAGCCACACGGCACAGCTGTTTGTTTAGTTGGACACACATTAGTAATAGTACACTGCCCTACAGTACCTCCACCCTACTATCCTTCCCTTCTCCCACTGTCTACCCAATCCCAACCACATGCTGCCCCCCCCATACCCCCACTCACACACACACACACACATACACAGAAACACACACACACACACTTACACACACAGGGATTGCAATCTCAGTTTCAGCCGTGGGCTGACTGTTTTGCGGCATGAAAAAAGAGCCCCCATCTGCTTTGGAGATCTCTGCTGATGCCTGATTCTTCAACAAAGGGCGGATTTCCAGAAGCCATTCTTAAACCAGCAACGTAGGTCAATAATAGCAGGCTTTTGAAGCGCATATAAAGAAAAAAGGAAAAATGAAGATCGACGGCAAGGTCTTCAGGAAATATAGTTTGCTGACAGACAATGTCAAACATTATCTAAGGCACAAAGGATGAAAGGCCTTCCGTTATGTTTCCGGAACCTTCTTTTTTTGCAAGTGTTCGCTGACAAATCCAATTATTCGGCTATTTATTACAAAAGACTAATGGCTTTCTTTGAGACTTTCTATTACAAGCTCCTCTATCAGTTATTCCTGAAGGGGAATGACTTGGCAATGATTCTGTGATGCTTTGCCAAAGTTGGTATTACATTTAAACATTAATGTTGTATTAGACCTCTGATTTACAGAGCTGCTTGCACTTCATCATCAATAAAGGTGTCTTGAGTGCTTTCTGAAGGCACGATAAATCAGCCTCGCATGTCTAATGTTAAAAGATGGAGGCTGTTGGTGAGGAAAAGGAGGCTGGCTACAAAAGGTAGAACAACTTTAAAAAAAGATGGGGCGTGTTAAGCATAATGTTGGACACTATAGTTAAGACAGCAAAAGTGATTGATGTTTGTTGAGTGTTTGTTTGAGTATACACTTTACTCACCCACACAGCCTCACTCACACTGTCACTCCCACCTTCATACACACTCATACAAAGCCTACTTCCACTAATATAGCTTCCACTACTTCCACTAATAAAGACTTTGTCTTTCTTTGCCTTTATCTCACACACTTACACACACACTCAATCTCTTAATCCCACCTTTTCTTGCTTTCTATCGCACACACACACACACACACACACACACACACACACACACACACACACACACACACACACACACACACACACACACACACACACGCACACACATGCACACACACACACACACTCACACTCATGGTCTTCTGTCTTAACCACAGAATGTCTCCCTGGTTCGTGTCTGGATATGTGTTTGCAATGTGATATGTGAAAGGGGCGCCGTTTTTCCACTGTCTTTTTCCAACGCTTATGGTTTTGGTGGCAAAAGTAATAAAATGTACATACAGTATGTCAGGGAAAAAAAACAACTATTTTCAACTACACTTACTTCAGCTCTTTAGATGTGAGGTGAAGTATACTGTCTGTTTGACCATTCAGCCCAGGAAATCATCCAGCTGATGATTTGGCTGAGTGCCAAATGTTTAATGTAAGATATTCTTATATTCTCCCCATTATGGGTGTGTGTGTGTGTGTGTGTGTGTGTGTGTGTGTGTTTGTGTGTGTGTGCTTGCATGCTTGTGTGTCTTACCCTAATTACTAGGAAAATAAAATGACCTCTGTGTACCACTGTGTGTGTGTGTTTGTGTGTGTGTGTGAGTGTCAGAGAGAGAGAGAGAGAGAGAGAGAGAGAGAGAGTGTGTGTGTGTGTGTGTGTGTGTGTTCATGTGTGTGTTCATGTGTGTGTGCTTGCATGCTTGTGTGTCTCATAGTGCATGTAACCCTTACACAAACATAAACAATTTTTGCATCATTGCGCATAGTCTCTATAATTCATAACATGCTAATATACCAGTGTTGGTATTAAAGTACAATAAAGGCTTTCGCTATTTGCAGTATGTCTTCTGGTCATGCCATTAACCCTGTTGTTGTGGACTCGCACCCCAATAATGCGCATTCCGCTGTCCGCCGAGCCCCCCTCGTCCTCTGGTTCTGATTAGCGGGGAGCGAGTGACCTCACATGCTTTCCTGAGGCCAGAGGAGCGAGAGTAAACACCGTCCTTTTCGCCCGGCTGACAGCCGCACCACAGGCGCTCCATGTAGAGGACCGATAATATGCAGTTCATTTCGTTTGATTGACACCTCCGCAGCATAGTCACCCTGATACCATCTAAAGGGCCAGCAAACAGGGCAACGTGTCACTGAGCCTTTTTTTTTTTTGGCTTACTGGCACAGGCTCCTATATAACGAGAAATATCTGCTCTAATAAATGTGTTGTTGAGTTCATTTTAATATCACAAATTAGCTGTCATGCTTGCTAATGTGGTTGTCATTGTTGCTGTTATTGTTATTGTTGTTGTTGCTGCTGCTGCCGCTGCTGCTGCTGCTGCTGTTGTTGTGGCCATTGTTTTAATGGCTGTTGTTGTTTCTATTGTAATTATTACAAAATGGATTGACAGTTGACAACGTTACTGAAGAAAAAATCTACTGCACACAGTCATGAGAAGTCATGAGTGAGGCATATCAATTGCGGGTGTCAGGATGTGTAAAGATGATCTGAGACATTATGCTGCCTTTGAGCAAATAAGTTGTTTGTCTTTATTCCAGTGCGCTGTTCTTAGCATACTCGATAATCCAGCTCCATATTTGCTCTGTTCAGTAATCTGTTTAGTAATCCTTTGACTGGATGTCACCTCTGAGAATTAATAGGGATTTGTGAATGTAAATTAACTGTTTCTGCTTCCTCTTGTTTGAATGTTCTCTCTCTCTCTCTCTCTCTCACTCTGTAAAGGTCATTATTAGCCTGTTAGAAAATACCATGAGCACTAGTGCCATTCACAGCTCAAACATGTGCGGAAGGCTAAAATATGATGATTATTTCTCCCTGAATAACTTCTCCGCTCTTGTTTATTTCACATCTTAGCTCATTTTAGAGGCAATTTGACTCGTGTACAGTATATTGCATAACTAGACAAAAACAACTTTGGCCACAAACCCACTTAAATATGGAGTATAACCCCACTATTGATTGTGGATATATTCTGCAAATTGATACACTGCAAATTGTGACATGGTGTTCTTCATGATGATGCAACCTTTGGCTAATTACTGCACAGTAACAGGTCTGTGTCACTAGGTGATGGCTTTGGCCTTATTACTTGCACCGAGAATAGTCAAATGTTGTGGTTTGGCATGCGGTTGTCACTCTGTCAGCCACTGTCTGGCTCTTTTCCTTACATCTGGGCTTGAGCACACTCTCACATTTTTCCCTCTGAAGTAAACTGTCATACTGTTATTGCAACGGTATAATTATCTTTGTTCAGCATCCTGTCAAGTCTTGTTCATTAAGTTGAAATGTGTACAGACAACATTGCATCACAGTTCAGAGACTCTGGTGATGGCTTTGTAATTCTCTTAGGGATGTTTGGGTTCTTACAACAATATGTGCGTATTAAACGCTACAGTTTTCATTTCATTCATTTCATACCATGGCAGCAGAAGTTTGTTGAATATTTCCAAAAATGTTGTTTTCCACTTTTACCTAATGATAGCCATGTACTTAGCGGAGAGTTTTGAAAATAAGGTGAAACTAATTTAAAAGAGTAAACCTTTTTTGTGACACCATACAATGTATTTCACAGACGCCAAAGTACAACAGTTACTCCTGGCTGAGCCACATTGCCAGTTGCTGAAGCTGTATGAACTCAGAGGATGCAGCTGAACTGAAACACCAGAGCACCACCACCACCTACCTTCACGTCCTAGCACCAGTACGCATGGAGCACAGTCTAAACAACTATGAAAGTGTTTACGTCCAGCTTACCGGCTCCTTTCTCCTCACTCAGTGAAGTTCAGTCTTGGGTTTGTCAGTGAAGCCTTTGGACTTTTTGAATGAAAACTCCTCAGAGTCCCAGACGCAGCCAAAAGTCGAGAAAATATCCACAGAGGCGCGCAGGGGCAGAGGCAAAGGCAAAGGCAAAGGCAGCAAGGGGCAGTAGCATTCCCTCAGCCCTGGCTTTTGGAAGCTAGAAAACAGGATCTGGGTTTGGCTGGGGAATGTGGTAGCCTGCACTCCTGTCTGCTCATTGCCCCTGGAGGAGGGGGGTGGGGAGGGTGGGGGTGCGTGGTGGGGGGGGGGGGGGGTGGATAGGGGAGGGAACAGTCGCAGAAAAGGGGAAGAAACTCAATGGATTTCTTTCTTTTGTGGCCGTGAGTGAGGGAGTTTTGGGGCAGGAGGGGGGGGTGTAAGTGGAAGGGGTCGGGCTTGGGGGGTGGAGGGGTGGGGGGGGTCGGTGAGTACGTTGGTTAAGGGGACTAATCTAGTTCACATATGTTCTCTCTGATGAAGCACAAACACTCAGCCAACTGAGGGTCCTCCACTTTACAGCCAGGAAAATAAGCTGGGGCTGTAGGTGTGTAGAATTTAGTGAGGGGTCTCAGTCAGTAAATTTAACAATATCCAGAGGTGTATTTGGAAACACGCATGGCTATGACTCTCCGGGTCTTTCCAGGAAAACCCTCAACACGGGCCGAATCCGTAATAGCCCCTCATTGAGTAGTGTTGGCTCGGAAACAGTTAAAAAAAGAGGCATTTTCATGGCTCCTGCAGCATTCTCGTGTAACCACCTTAAATGTCACTAAAGCTAATCCTCCAAAGAGGGGAAAAATGTTAAAAAATTGAAGTAGATGCATGACTGTGGTGATGCATATTTCAGAATAATGATACTTTATAAAGTGAAGGGGTTCGTGTGTGGGTGGGATAAATCTTTAAGCCACCCTACTGTGAATTGTTCCTGTCTGCCCAGAAGTTGCTTGCTGAGCATATATAGCGGTAAGGGAAGGGTAGGTGGAGGTGGAGGGCCCATTGCTGTTTAGTCTACATATGTGCGCAAGGTGCTCTGTCATGTCAAATGAGACAGGAAGAGAGCATTTCAGAGCTGGCAGTTTTTCCCTCTGAAATATAAACAAACTCCTCTTTTTCCCATAAGGAATGTCATGGCGTCATCTTAGAGAGTGAATCCAGATGCGTTTTCAGATGTTTAAGATGACCTTTAAATGAGAAAAGGTAAAAATGAAAATGGGAATGGGTGTTTTTTTATTTTACATCGGTATGAATGTTTTCTTAAGCTACACACATTTGTAATGGATTCTGCAAATATAATCTGAAATATAAAAGGTGCTGCCACCTCTATTCAGTCACTCTATCATTCAATCAAACTATTCATCTTTGTCAGTCAGGCATCACAGATCAACAACACACAAACTCTCATACAAACACATGCATAGTCACATAACATAAATACATATGAATGTGCACAAACACTCAATGTTTACAATCAAATATATATTTTTAACTGCAACATGAGTTGTATTGTAACATGTTCACTAAGGCTATGGTGAGGAATACTTCTGCTTATGTTTTTGTTGTTTAGAAATGGTCTTAGGAGCATGTCATTAATAATGCTTTTTAAATAGGCCACAAATTAATGCTGTAACCTTCCCACTTACCTCTGTTAAATATACTGACACTCTTTCACTTAGTGTGTGTGTGTGTGTGTGTGTGTGTGTGTGTGTGTGTGTGTGTGTGTGTGTGTGTGTGTGTGTGTGTGTCTGTGTCTGTGTCTGTGTCTGTGTCTGTGTGTATATATGTATGCATGTATGTGTGTAACTATATCAGTATTTAGAGGAGCTTTATCTGTAAAGGTTTTTGCATACATTTCAGCACATTTGCAAAAGTGATCCATTTCTGGGGAAAAGCAGCGTATTCCATTTAGTGATAAATGCTAATAGGAAATGTCATTATGTCACACTAGGCATCATGCAGAAGACAAACTTGCTGCATGCTAATGACAGGTCTATTTACATCCTTCTTACCAAAGGGCTGTCAATCACCAGTTTAACCTGCCTTTCCCCTTACCATTAATTCCCCTAACCTAAATATGATAATTATATTTTATTCTATACACTCTAAAAAGTAATGGGGCCAGTACCGGTTCTTCAGAGCGATGCCACAGAAGAACCTTTTTTCAGTGCTTTAAAGACCCTTCAAGGCAACAGTTCTTTAGAGAACCATTTGAACCTGATATGACATAGCATAGCCCATTATGTCAAAACCGAAACGTCAACCAAGAATGAAGATTTCTTTCTGACGTCAGCAAATTGTTTCGATTTGCTGCAAAACGTTTCACTAAATTCAACAATTCAGTCACTATTCATAACAATAAGATAAAATAAAACAAATTTGAAAGTAGCAGTGATCATTTTATTCTGGATTTTGCAGTAGGTTTTTTGAGAGGTCAGATTTGTAAGGGTAGAACAATGGAACAATAGGGTTGTAATTTGGGCATAACGTGCAACTTTTAGATTCATATGAGGAAGCTGACTGAAACCAGACTTTAGCTCTAATAATAGTCATTTAGTAATTTTAATTTTAATCATAGACAACAAATGAATAACAGATGTTGTAATCACATTGATGGTTAGTATCTTCATGCACCAGCATCAATAGGATTAGTTATGGTTGTTTTGGGAATTTCAGTGAAATTATTTGCCAATTGATATTAAAGACAAATGATTCGTACACATTGACCCCTTTATTGGTTGAACATGTGCAAGGGTGTTTTTATGCAAAGTGTATTTGATATCAAGACACTAATGTTGTCTTTACATAGTGACATTAAGGTGGTATTTTGTAATTTTAGCCCTTACAGGGCATACAGTTCTTAAGGCGTCCCAGAGTACTTGAGACTGAACTGTTAATGACACAGGGTGTTGAAAGTCGTCTTGTGTAAGCACTAGAAACATGAATGGGGTTTTTCCCATTGTTTCTACCATGATTAAACACTGTGGGAAGATAGACAGGGCACTCCTGCTTAGAAACTTAGAAGCCATTTCTCTGCTATTGATTTATGCTAATAGCACAGGGGTTTTTTCAGCAGTAGAGGTCCTACATGCTGGAAAAAGACCAAAGAGCAGACTTGACAGGCCCTTTCAAATGAAAAGCAGCACATGGACAGCACTATTGTGAAGCTACAGCAGGCACAAAGTTGAGAAATTACTCCAACTTTAATTGTCTCCCGTTTCAGTTCCTTCTAAGTCAGGAGATGTTTTCTTTTCCACAAGCATTTGCATTTGCCATCCTGCATGCCTAAGAGAAGGTGGTTTTGGACACTGGGATTCTCGAAGGAGACATTTTACACACCCAGGTTTCGGCCAGGTTATGATACTTTGAATACCAATCTATCTGACAAACAAGATTAACGCTCTACAGGGTCGATAAATTAAACACATCCGGTGATTCCTCCTGCTTGGTCTTGCAATGCTAAGTAAAAGGACATGTGCTCGTTGCCAAGCTTTGTCTGACCTGTGCCACGCTCTCTGTTAAGTGTCCTATAAAGACACTCTGTCCTCACCACTTAATGTCTTTCCACTCTCTAGGGAACTTCCTGTTAGGCTGCTGTCTTCCACTGGGCGTTGTTCCACATTACCCTAAATATAACAACTCTCCTTTCCATAGTGCATACTGTGGCTAGGTTTGTATTACTCCTCACTTGTCACTTTTAGGAATCATGCAAATCTGCTGCTGGAAATTTTTAGCTCTAAGAAAGGAAAACAACATTACATTGTTCATTATCACAATGAATACATGCCAATCTACCTAGCCTACGAACTATAAATGCTTCCTACAGCAGCAGGTGTGTTTGCATGCTGTTGGGGATAAGGGTTTGGATTGAATAACCTATAATTCCATGTGCTTCACAGGGGCAAAAGTAAGTGTGTTTCATATCTCTAATAATTTACAATAATGAGGGCACTTATCTCTAAAGTGGAACCATCAGTTGTTTTAGGTGCCTGTATGCCACGTTCAAAAGCTAGTACATCCTTGTCTCTATGCCCCCTAGTTCAGTTTAAGCATGATAGATGAGGTACCTGACTCTCTCTCGTCTGCTCCTTGTATTGAGTGGGCATTCCCTGAGTGGGCGTCTAATACCCACTCTCATCCTGACCCTTCTTCAGCTCTGATTGGCTTGTTTAATGTCAGCGGGGCTACGTTATTGGCCCTTGGCCCCTGTGGGGGAGGAAGAACAGAGAGCAAAGACAAGGACTTTAAATGAAAGCGAGATGAGAGGAAGGTTGCAGAAACAACAGCAGAAACAAATCACAATCTCTCCCAACAAAATAAGCCCTCTATAACTGCAAACCACTTTTTCAAACTACCTCTTTGCTCTTTTAAAGAAAATCTTTTCTCTATGGTTATGTTTGTCCCTCTTCTATCTCCTTCGGTATATTTTTTCATCCTCTCCTGCTACCATCTAATTACCCGTGAAGCGTCGGAGGAAGTCTAGAGGCAGAATGGTGGTAAGGAAGAGAATTGGCTCTAGGCAGCAGACAACAGAGAAGCAAAACAGCACTTGAGCTAAAGTACTTTGCCATGCACCTTTAGTGCCACTGCCAGAGGCGCTGGAAGTGAAGGTTAAAAAGGTCTTCCGAACTTTGATCTGGAAGTGCTTGGACGCTCATCAACAGGATACTGGCAGGAGCCCTGCTGTGAGGGGCAGAGCGTGTCACATGGCCTGACACAGGTGCAGAGCAGACCCAACTACTCAGGACTGTGATGTCTCTGGTGAGATGTACCCAGAGTGACTTACAGTTATTTAGGTACAGGCTTTCAGTTACAGTCACTGGAGCAATGTGGGGTTAAGATGCCTTGCTCAAGGGCACCTCAGCCATGGATATAAGGGTGCAGGAAAGGCACAAGTTGTTTATATGAATGTTGACCTTGTGGCTAGTTGTGTGGATATAGAGACCTAGTTTTATGTGGTCCATGGAACTGCATGTCAAGTCCATACATAAAAGGATAAAGGGCAAGCCTTTATCGCTTTACTTTTAAGCAGAGACCTTTAGCAGGGTTTCCACAATACCCAAGATGTCCTCAGAGGTACAGCAGTGGTCCACCTGAATCATTGATGATATTTTTCATCAGAAAAAAAATATGAAAAGGAGTAGATGTCATTTACACTACCGGTCAAAAGTTTTAGAACACCCACATTTTTCCAGTAATTTATTGCAATTCAAGTAGTGGAAGTTCAATGAATACCCTGAAATGGTACAAAGTACTGAACAGCCGGAGGTTAAAAAAAAGATTTGGTTACCCAAAACCAAAAAATAGTGTACATTTTAGAGTTACACAAAAAGGCTAAATATATTGCCTATTAGACTTTGAAGAAATGATTCATGAAAAGTTTTTTTTATGAAAATAGAATCAAAATAACACAAAATGAAATAGTCTTTTCTGTAGGCCAGTGTCTTAATAAAAGCCTGCGAGTTCTAACCCCTTTTGTCCATTTTGTCATAACTGCCCACATGTGCTGCAGTCCTAAAATCCAAATGCAATACAGTCACCCCTACCTTCAGAAAAAATAAGAACACGATGCCATATAAATCAAACAATTAAAAGTTTAATGCTGAATATAAAAATATTTCTTGAATATGATCTGTGTGTAATATGTGTTAATGTAGTGTGTAGTATAGTGTAGTATTTTTGAGCCTGGTCCATCCCTATTGCTTGCTGGAGGTGCCCTAGACACTAGCCCCCTCACTGCCCCAGGAGGTCTCCCTCTTGCTGGCTGCTGTAGATCCCATGAGGGCGGAAAGGGTTCCACCATCCTTTTTGAAACAGGCCTCCCTCCTCCTGAAACCGTCCATCAGAACTGTCCTTCTCTCCTCCTCCAACTCATGACGTTCTGCCATTGCAGCCATGTGTTTCGCATCTTGAGCTGTTATGAAAGTGATTAAAAAGGAGTCAGTTAGGACAGAAGTTAAACATGGACCATACCTCATGTGCCAGAAGACATGAGAGATGAGACTTAAAGTGTGCTGAGGACAGAGTGCTGATGATAAGATACTTACTTGCTCTCTTTACTGCAGCCTGTCTCCTATCAAACCACTTCAGCAGCATGTCCCTCCTCTCCTCCTCCAGTTTGTGCCTCACTTCGATGGCCAGTCGTTGTCTCTTGTCTGCCTGGACAACAAGCTGCACCTTTACAGAACCTTTTGTCTGATACTTGTGCCAGTCAAGTGGGAGGCAAAACACTAGCCCTTGTTTAAGAGGGGGCTCTTTTTGCTGAGGAGGCTCAATGATAGAATTGGCCTTCTGGTGACATTCCTGGTAAATTGGCTGTCTTTTTAGTTCCTCAGAAGTGGCCATCTTAAGGGTCAGGTCCTTAGCCTCCTTTCCCTGATGTTCCATCCTGGGCACATGATCTTCCTTGGGCACTGCAAGGCAGCAGGTGAAAAATCTCTGGAGCTTCATCATTTTCCAACTTCTCTCAATGGTGTCTCAAATAGACTGAGCAAGTCAACTGACTTTACTGAACATTCTAGTTTGTTGTTCCAGAATGCAAGTAAACATTCCATGAAGTTGTCACGGTGATAACTGTGTTCATTTAAATCTGGGACAGCATCAAAGGGCTCAGAATGTCCATATTTAAGCTGTTCAGTGGACTGAGCACTTTTACAAGTCAAATCCAGTCAAATGGGTTTATTTTATAGCACCTTAAACACAATATGGCTGACCCAAAATGCCCTTTAAATGATAAAAGAAACTATAAACAACAATAACAATGAAATAAAAAAGAAGAATAAATCCACAATAATAGTTAGTTAGTAAACAGTTAATCAAAATTCAAAAATGAGAAAAAGGAGAAAGGAGAAAAATGTATATAGATAGGTATATGTGGGTATTGACATAGTGCAGAGATTGACACATGTTCCTGTGATTGAGGAATATTATACTGAACTGTATTCACATCAAATCTGATTGTTTAAGCCAAAAAGTTTCAGGGAACACGAGGTGGGTCACCTGATCAGCAGCAATGAAAGTTAAATCAGCCTTGACAGATAATGCTACTAATTCCTATAGGTGTTCCAACTTTTCTTGATTACTTACAACACCCAATGTTGGTATAAAGACACACTGTGGTACCAGACCACCAGGAGCATCAGATGAACAGTATTGTACTGCAGAAAGTAATGCTACAAAAATGGCAAGGACAAGGCAAATAACATTGGGAGAGAGACAGACCATCATAACACTTAAAAGTGTTGGTTTTTCCTACAGGGAAATTGCAAAGAAAGTCAAGGTGTCTGTGAGTACAGCTTTCTTCGCCATCAAATATCACTCAGAAACTGGGGGAAACTCTGTCAGGAAGTGGTCTGGCAGACCCCAAGTCACAACTTAATCAAAGAACATGTTAGCAGCCTGTGTGATAGGCAGCTCACAGAACAACAACTTCAAGCACAGCTTAATAATGGTCGTAGTAAGCAAGTTTCAGTTTCAACTATGAAGAGAAGACTTTGAGCTGCAGGTTTGCAAGAACGATTTGCAGCAAGAAAGCCATTGCTAAGACATCAGAATAAGACAAAGAGGCTCGCCTGGACCATGGAACACAGCCATTGGACTACTGAAGCCTGGAAGAAGGTATTATGAACTAATGAATCAAAATTTTAAATTTTTGGTTCATCACACAGGACCTCTGTACGCCGTCAAGTAGGCAAGAGGATGGTTCCACAGTGTATAAAATCAACTGTCAAACATGGAGGAGGAAGTGTGATGGTCTGGGGCTGTTTTGCTGGATCCAGGGTCGTTGACTTGTACAGAGTGAGTGGCATCCTGAAACAACATGGCTACTACAGCATTCTGCAGTGCCATGGCATGCGCCTAGTTGGTCAGAGGTTCATTCTATAGCAAGATAATGACCCAAAACACCAGTCCAAACTATACCAAAACTATCTCAGGAGAAACGAACAAGATGGTAAGCTTGAAAACATGGAGTGGCCAAGACAATCTCCAGACTTAAACCCCATTGAGCTGGTTTGGGATGAACTGGACAGAAGAGTGAAAGCCAAGCAACCTACAAGTGCCACACATTTATGGGAACTTGTGCCACAAACTGGGAATAACTTTCTGAATAATATTTGATTTCTCTTGTAGAAAGAATGCCACGAGTATGCTCAGCTGTTATATTTGCCAAAGGTGGCTACTTTGATAAGTCAAAAGCTTTAAATACATTTTGGTTTATAAATTGATTACATGATTTGTTTTTTCAATCTTAATTGCATATTTGTTCTGTGCTTTCATTTTTAGAGTGCAAGACACAATAAACTGAATGATTTTCAGAAAAAAAAAATGGAAAAAGTGTGGGGTTCTAAAACTTTTGACCGGTAGTGTATATACTGTAACACTTTCCTATACTCCACACAGTACCCAAAGCGCATTGTATCTTAATGCCTCAAATTTACTCATTCACACACTCACTTACACACTAATGGCTAAAGCCTGCTGTTCAAGTAAAGGGGCCAGTCAGCCTATCAGAAGCATTATGAGGTTTAAATCATCTCACAGACACTTCAGCCTGTACAGAAGGAGCTGGTATCAAACCAGCAACCCTCCTAGTGTTTGTTGCCGTTTGACCTCCTGAGTCACTGACATCCTGAGGAGACAGCCAAAGATATGGTGACACTTTACCTTGTCAGAAGATTCTATGTTGCAAGGTTGAGAGAGTATGTCAAACAAGCCTATGCTGAAGGTAAGATTTTACTATTCATCAAAGCTATAGTTCAGCATACACACCTGAAGCATTATTGTGATAGACGGCCACAAGATAGGTTAAAGACCAGTTAAAGACATATCTCTCACCTACAGTGTGACTGAGAGCACTGGCAGACAGCACAAATAATGCATTGACATCTGCTGTATGTGCAGGAGCCTTGTGATTGACCCCAGGGTGAAATCTTGGTGACTAATCTGCCTTCAGGGGAACATCGCAAGGTAATTGCTTTCAGCATTGGCTTGTTATGCTGTCTCAGATCACACTGCAGTGTTTGTATCATCCTTCACATTGCGTAACTCAATCACATTTCGGCCAGAAAGACTCAGAGAAAGGCAAATGGTTTAAAGGGATTTAATGATAGATTTAACAATGATTAACAAGTAGCGAATATTCTTTGGCGGAGGGTCTAACGTCAAGGGGTCCAACGGATCCTGCCGCGGTGTGTAGTGGCAACCGAGACACACCCCCCGGGCACACAGGTAGACTGGACCAAACTGGTGGTGGTGGGGAAGGAGGAGGGGACTTCGAAAACGGCAGTACCTGAAGCAGCGGAAAAGGTGAGTTAGACAGGTATGAAGCAGGTGGCGGCCGCTGATTGGCCGAATGCAAAGTACCGCTTCCGTGATGTTAGAGTCTTCCTGGCAGAACTTACGCAGGCTTTCATTTCTGATTGTGCCTTTGTAGAGGGATGTATATTTTTCTTCTTCCTGACCTTGTAACTGATTTCAAGGTCATTATTCCGTTTGGATCTGTCAGATTTTGGTAAATAAGATTGCATCATTCTTTTTTTTCCCTCATTACATGCAGAGATGTGTGGCCCTGTGGGTACAATATCATGTCAGAGGCCTGTGCTGGTTTTTCTCGCTGCAAATGAGGTTGATTAAAGTCTCTGCTGCTAACTACATTTTTGTCTTTATTTACTTTTGCCACTGAGACGTTCGACTGCAAGAGAAAACAGATGCCCAAAGAAGAAATAGTGTTTCCTGCCGAAGGATGAATAAACAAACTCTCCTCATTTTGAAAGTGCAGCTTAAATGGATAGACACACACTCAAAAGCTAACACTGAAATTCTACTTCAGTCCCACTCAACTTCACTCAAGATCTCCCTGACGACGGACAAGTTGCCCCTTCGGAGCACAGACTGCTTCAGTAAAAGTATTTTTTTTCCCCATTCTTTCTTTAAGTGCTCTTTGAATTCACAAGATGCAACAAAAAAACAGTCCCAGCGTGGTAAGGGTGCTCCAGGCTCAAATTCGATTTGGAGAGCACTGAACGCTGAACATTTCAAACGAGGATGATGCATCAGAGAGCGTAGACACACATAGACACTGAGGGCAAAGCTGTGAGCTCCATTAATAGATGTTCCCACCTGCGTCCCTACAGCCTCCTCGGCACTGGTCGATCATGCCTGTGTCTGTATCACATTATATAGCAGTGCCCTAAGCCAGGGGAAAGTTAAGACAATACAAAAGGGCCAAGCTCTGACAGGGGGCCCTGTGAGAACAGTATGATCATTAATCATAAACTAAATATTAAATTAAATACCTGTCTGGTGGTTAAGTGTAAATTTGGATACCAAAGGTATTTCGGGGGAAAACAAACTAAATGAAGAATATAAAACAACAAATAATATTTCAAAATTGTGAAGCTGGTGGAGCTTTATTTTTTGTTAGATTTTTGCCATCATATTTACCATTTCTTTGATGAATTGAGTTTTAAGAAGGTATTTCATCTCATTTACACACTTCAAAAACGAAGCAGCTTTGCATGGGACCTGCACTGGGTATTTTAGTGTTAGACCCTCTGTGGTTTAGATAAATCAAATGGTGTAGTTAAATGAAACAATTTAAAATCGTTGTATCAGCTTTACACATCCCTTTAACACCAGCATGCAGTCAGATGTAAGATGAAACTAAAGGTAAGGTTAAATTCCATTTGCCCCCTTTCTCATATTCCCTCTCTCATATTCCCTCTGTGTCCAGTTGGTTCACCTTCTCTGTACTGACTGGGCACTAATGGCTCAATTAAAGTGTACATGGACACACAGTGGACCTTTCGGGTGCAGGCTCAGGCTCCGGCTCCGGCTCGGTCTCAGGCTGACCTCCTGGGACTCCTTATGCTAAAGACAGAACACGGCGGGTCAGCAATGTTCCATAATTACATATGGGTGTCGGCCACCCATCCTCTCAAAGTCAAAGGGCAATTTAGTCAGCACCAGCTCACCTTGCCCCCGGGGTCAGATGGGTAATGGGGAGGGCTGGAGCTGCTGGGGCTGGCTGGCAATGTGAGATGGATGGATGGATGGTCAGTCTGTCTGACAGACCAGATGTGCATGATCAATATGGTCACACACAGTCACCTGTCTCTGAAGCTGGAATTTGAAAGGGGTTCTTAGAAGTGGACAATTTATATTAGTACTAATATTTTATATTAGTATTAGTATTAGGTTTAGGTAACCAGTTTAGGATTTACAATTGGCAATAATATTAATTTCACCTCACCTTTCAAATAAGTAGAACATTTACATCTAAAACAAAAGTAATTTAGAAGATTCCTTGTAAGCTACTTTTTTAGTTTAAGATTTTAAAAAGGCAAATTGAGGCAGAGACAAAAATACATGTGCATAAGAATTTTACCATAAAATGCTTAATATAATACCCAAAAGCAAAACAATTGTTGGTCTATAAATGTACTGATTGTAACTCAAGCCCTAAATTGAGTTCTCCAAAAGCAGTAAATGTATTCAGAGAAAGGCACCTGGTCAATTTGGGAAGGCTTGTGTTTGTGTGTGTGTGTGTGTGTGTGTGTGTGTGTGTGTGTGTGTGTGTGTGTGTGTGTGTGTGGGTGTGTGTTTTTGTGTGTGTGTGTGTGTTGTTGTTGTGGTTGGAGGGGAGGGGGAGGGGGGGGGGGGTAAAGCACCCATGCATCCTGGAACAATTAGCTTTGGATCAGCTTTCCCATGCGGATAAGCTGGGGAGATAGCCGAGCTAATTGCTTGCAATACTAATTGTCCCTCGGCCCATCGCCCCCCAACGGTAAAAGCGCAAGGCAACGCCTCATAAACCTTTGGAGATTGAATGGGCTGATTGGCCAGCATTCATTTCCCATGTACCCTCCACTTCATCTATTAAAGTATCCCTGACTTTCTCTCTCTATCTGTCTATCTGTCTCTCTCTTTATCTATCTCTCTCTCTGTCCATCTCTCGCTCTTTCTCCCTCTCATTCTCTCTTTCTCCCTCTCGCACTCACTCACTGACTCTTTTTCTTTCACTGACTTTCTCTCTCTATCTGTCTCTCTATCTATCTCTCTCTCTGTTCATCTCTCGCTCTCTTTCTCCCTCTCACACTCACTCACTCACTGACTCTCCTTCTTTCACTGACTTTCTCTCTTACTGACTTATACTGTATATATAAGTCTCCTCTTCATTTTTTTGGTCAATCAGTTTGGCAAGACCCTGAGGAGTGGGGTGTTACAATGGCATTCTGAATGACTTGGATCAGGATGTTCGCTTGTATGTTGCACTAAATTATTTTGTATTGAGTGATGGCGGGAACACAGGTTAGGGCATCACATGCATGACGATTAGCAGGGTCCAAGATGGTTGGCATGCAGCATGTTTTTGATTGCCTTTAGAGTGAGGATTATACAGGAGATTGCCTGGGAAACCTGTTTTTGTCTTATTTCCATTTGACTGACATTTCTACCTAGCAAGAAAAAATGCTCTCTTCCTATTTACCATCATACACAGGACTCAGGGCCCACTTCCAAGCAATCGTGTTCTTTCATCTAAATGACAAAGCACTGTCAAGTATGATTCTGACAAGCTACTGACTGCTACTGTTCTTGAGCGAAGATGAGAGAATGTGTGATTGAGTGGAAACATACTTTACTGTCACACTGTCAGTGAAAAGAAACGAATCCTTATACACTGTGAGTGCCTTGCCTCTCCTTATAAGGGTGGTGGTAGTACGTCCATTAGAAAAGAAGGGGTGGGGGGGTGGTGAGCTCTTCCTTACTGCAGTTTTAATCTATATTGGCGTCTGGGCTGCTGGCTGTCAGTCATTCTCCACCACTTCAAGGTTAACGGCCACTCTCAGAGCCCCACAGTAAAACCTTCTGCCGGGATTGGACAGTTTTTATGGAACATTTGATCACTGGGTCTGACCATGCCAGCCATATGCCTAATTGAATGAATGATATATAATTTCCACATTGACATCAGGGGGGGACTGGGGGCTCCTATGTGGACCTATGTGGGCCCACCTTCCTGTCTGGCCACTGCAGGTTGAAATGTGTGTTTGGAGGCCAACTACGAGTCAGCGTACTGGTGTAAAACTGCACTGGTGAGTTGCACTGTTTCTGCTTTCACATGCTTAATTTGTTTGTCAACAAATGTGCTTCATACTAGTCTTACAAGTCATTCGTGTGTTTGTACGTTTTGTGTCTCTGTGTGTGGGGGGTGGGGGGGGGTGGTCTTACACTTATCCATAAATGAAATAAAATATTGACTTTAAATAGCTTCAAGGCAAGTAAGGCCCAACAATATTTATCACTTTAGAAGCTCAGGGACCAGCCATTCAGCAGCATTGATTTCTCTACAATGGGGATCAGGGACTTAAGAAAAAGCCATGACAATATATGAGCCAATCAAACAAGTCCTCTGTGTTAAATGTCATGAAACATCTAACAGGGTTATTTTTACCTCTTTTGTTGGTCAATTTTGTGTTATCTCAACAGTGTAATCCTCAGAAGGACTACACAAACAAGATTTCACTAAAGGATCCATCTATAAAGAATGTCATATAAAACATTTTACAACATCAAAGCAACATACAGATTACTAAGAGTAAAGCACCATCTGGCTTGTGTTCTTGAGGAAATGTTGCACTAATTATGGACTGATCATCTGTGTATATTTACAAACCTAAACTGCCTATACAGAATCTGTTATTATCCTGCGTAAATACCTCATAACACTGGTCCTTCTGTCTGTCTGTTTTTCTTTCTGTCAATCAGTTTGCCTGCAAGTTTGTTTCTGTGTGCTGTTATAATGTCTGTCTGTCAGCATAACACAGGTCCTTCTGTCTGTCTGGTTTTCTGTCTGTTTATCTTTCTATCAGTCTGTCTTTCTGTCTGTTCCTGTGGTATGATATAATGTCTGTCTATCTGTTTGTCTGTCAGCCTGTCTGTCTGTCTGTCTGTCTGTTGATCTATCTGTTTGGCTGTCCCTGTGTATAATGTTTGTCTGTCAGCCTGATTCTCTGTCCGTCCATCAGTCTGTCTATCTTTCTATCAGTCTGTCTGTCTGTCGATCTGTCTGTCTGTTTGTCCCTGTGTTCTGTTCTAATGCAGGAGGGGCATGTAATTGGCTGGTGAGGGCTCAGCAGAGGAGAATGCTGTCTGCTGGGTCTCCAGTTACCCTGAACTAGCTGATGCGGGGGATATCGACAATGTGCAAGGCTCTCCTGATGACTATACTGTATCATATTTGAGGTTAATGGTGCAATGCTGATTTGTGATGGACAAACAAGGGAGTTATCTTACCACTTTGCCACACGCACACACACACACACACACACACACACACACACATACACAGACATATGCAGTCGGACTCACACACACATACATATACATACACATATGCATACGCTTACACACTTACACACATATACACTTACACACACACGCACACACACACAAACACACACACACAGTGGTACACAGAGGTCATTTTATTTTCCCAGTAATTAGGGTAAACAGTTTGTTTTCAAGGGCATGAGGTAATTAGGGAAAGCAGTTTGTTTTCAAAGGCATGCATTGGACTGCACATCTGAAACAAAACAAAACAAACAAACAAAAAGTGACATATATATTTATGTATATATATTGCCATCCAATTGTATAGGGTAATATAAGTGTATGTTGTATTTGTGGTCTGCAACACATTGGGGCTTATCCCTCTGCTAAATAAGTTCTAGAGGTTCAAAAGGTTCGTATGGAACCATGTCAAATTCATATTTTGACAGAAAAAATGGGAGTGCTGACCAGGGACTCAGAAATAAACACTCATATTTATATAATTGTCTAAATAAAAAAGCTTTATCAATGGTCTATACAGAGGCTAAAACTTTGCCTCAAGGAAGTTGTTGAATGAAAAGCAAAATGAATGCAACACAATGTTTACCGCTGATCTCTTTTTCTCTCCCTTTGTCTTTATCTCCATCTCTCTCACCCACACTCGTTGTGCCTCTGTCTCTGTCTCTCTCTCTTTCATCTCTATGTATCTCTTTTTTGTCTTTGTCTCATTTTCCCCTCTGCTCTTCATCATTTACATCATGGGCCTAGATTCACATCTGCCTTCCCTGCAAAAATGTGCCGATGACCTTACAGATGGCCGTGGACTCTGATCTGAACGGGGACGAGTTTCTTCCCTGGCTATGACTGGAGCTGCAGACCCTGAACATGGCGAACAGTGCCAGCAGGAAGGACAACACTCTCTTCTTCTAGCCTCCTCCAAAAAAAAGTCTGGACAACACATCAGGAGAGTCTTTGTATTTCTACAGCGCAGAGTTCAGATGTCTGACATCTGACTTGCCATTGGGCCGCTCTGAGAGACAAGGCCAGGGATGTATCACGTCAGTGTAGACAAAAGAGCTGCTTTTTTTTTGCGATATTCTACAAACTGACTAAGCTCACTTGGGCTTTACTTTTATAAAAACTGTGTTTTTGAGTTGCTGTGTCTGGCCATTCCACTATAACTAATGGGTCTGAATCTTGGTCTGACCCTAAAGCATCACCCTCTCCATCTTCCTATTTTTCTCTCTCTTTCTCCTTCTCTGATTCACTCCCCTGAGAGAGGAAGAAAAAATGTGTGTGTCTGTGTGTGAGTGTGTTTGTGTGTGTGTGTAGAGAGAGAGCTAGTGACTGACTGAGTGTGCAGGGCTCTGTGTTTGTATATGTCAACATACATGCACCTGCATTTATGATCTATGTAGGCAGGCAAATGTGTGTGAGATGTGAGTGTGTTTGGTGAGGGCCGGAAGTATGTGGAGAGGTGTGTGGGTGCGGGCACCAGCCCAGACCAGCCCAGCCCAGCCCAGCTGCCCCTGCTTGGCCTCTCTCTGGGACACAGCAGCTAATGGCTCTGCTTGGAGCTCCAGAACCACCCCTGTGCCCCCCTGTGCTCCAGACGGGCCGCCCCCGCTACACCGCTCCAGTGCACCACCGCTCCACTAACCTGATTGCTGGTACCCCTGTGCTTTTACTGGGGCGCTAGCAAGCTTAGGGAGATGCCGTCACACAAACAAACACACACTCTCACACACACTTACACATATAGAGACATACAAACACACAGTCACACACACGCACATATGGAGACATACATACTGTACATACATACAAACACACACTCACACACACACACACATGTATATGCACATATAGAGACATACATACATAAATACAAACATACATACACACACACACACACATATGTATAGACTGCATTGGACACAAGCAGATACATGCACACCCACCAGCTAAAACAAACATTTACACAGCCATAGACAAAAAACAAAAACATATATTTACCACAGAGAGAACGAGAGAGAGCGATAGAGAGAGAGAGAAAGAAAGAAATAGATAGATAGCCAAACACACATTCACACAAACACAAACAAACACACAGAGACATCTTTACACAAACACACAACCACCTCTGCCTCTGCTCCAGCTCAGTGAGTTCACCGTCACCCATGACCACGCAGGTTTCCATGGGAATGCCAGCATCCTCTAATCTCCTCTAATGCACCTCTGGGTCTCCGTGACGCAAAGCCCCTGTCTGTCTGTGCTCCTCTCCCCAGCCTGATGGATGATGGGATAATCGTGGCGGTGGCCGCGGTGGTGTCCCAGACCCGCCTCCGCTCCTGAGACATGACACGTTCTCATTCTGTCTGGTGACCAGCGTCGAGAGCCAGCGCTCGATTGGGTGGGTGCACAAGACCCGCGGGGCGGTTAGGGATGGGGGAGGATCAACGTCAGTGTTGTTCCCCAACATCGATCCAGAAGGCAACAACCGTAAAGAGTCACTTTGTCTCTATCCGCCCCCCTAGCCCCATTCACTGTTCCGAAAACAAAGCAGGAGTAGCTGCGTCGGGGGAGCAAGTGCAAGGGCCTAGAATTGGCCGTCAGTGTGACACTCAGAGTGGCGGGCGGGCGTTTCCGTGTTTGACACCGTCAGTTGGCGTCGGTCGCTTCTGCAACTCTTGCCTGCAAATCATGTCATTAGAAGCTCAACGTGTTCATCCTGGCCTGGTACCCCCCAACCCCCACCCCCCCGGCATGATGGATCGTGGGGACCTGGCTTTACAGCCATAGGGGTGCGTTGTTTAAATCTTTGGCCATTTATTGAGTGGTTCTAAAACTGATGGATGACCATGGCTATCTCATGTCGGGGGGGGGGGTGTGGGGCGGGGGGGCGGACTAATATATGAGACAAGGCGAGAGGTCGTCTCCTGTGAGCAGTCGTCTCCTGGACAGGTTGGTTGCTGAGTCCAGTTGCTAGGAGAAGAGGCCGGGGGGGAGGGGGGAGAAGATTGCGATTATGCAAATAAGATGCCTAACGGAATTGTCCGGGAACACTGATTACATGGCTCCGTCAACGTTTACTGCGAAAAGGGCAATTTACGTCTGCTTGATGATGACAGATGCTGTGATGAGAAGGGTCAAGTGAATATTTCAATGTCATGATGTATTCTTTATTACTCAGCAGGTGCTTTTTAATTATGTCATGTTGACAAGAGTGCCCCCCCTTTTTTCCTCAAAAGGTTTGTGAACTGAGCAGACCTCTACTCAGTTGGAGCTTAAAAGGGAGAATGGTGCTGTCATCTACTAAGGCCTTTTGAAGAAATCAAGAATGGAAAAAATGCCAATGCTCAGAGCTCGGTGACACCATGCAACATGCATGTAATGAATGGAGATGACAAGGTAAGAAATTGTGAAAGTTTTTGTTTTAATAAGCAATGGAGAAGGGTTACTCCCCAGTATTGGCTGGCACCATTGACCCACAAGATGGCTTAAAAATAGACGGTAAAGTAACAACAAATAAGGAGAGATTAATGTGTTTCTTTAATTATACTAGAAACGGAATAGCAAGACTATATTTACAAGAAATTGACTCATTTCACTTTATAAAAGGTGTCTCTAGTGACAATGCAATTAACTCTCTACACTGACAAAAAGAACAGAATAGTATACTTTTTTAAACAGATTTACAGACTGAAAGGCCTGGATACAAGATTTCTCTGTCAACAAGAAAAGCTATAATAAAAGGCCAGCTACACAATACTTCTTTCTATCTTGTATATACAAAAGTTCTGTATTGCACAACTGCTGTTCTTCAAGGTCACTTTGACATTGAAACCAGGTGTGACTTCCCTCCTCTCATTTTGTAAGCATAAAACAATCCCATTCCCCACCACATGGTCACAAAGATGCCACCGTTCTACTCTTTAATGGAGAGCTGAGAAGCCAGGAGACACCTTCAATTTAGTTCCCCTCGACACCAGGAGTCTCAGCGCAAGTCTCCATGCAAGACATCTCAGATTAACAGCTGTCCTGCTAAACAGACTCAAGCCGGTTCTGGCCCACGTTCGGGCCTCTGTCCAGAACTCTCTCTGGCGTATGTGTGGGGACCAGTAAAAAGCAATATATCCTCTCATGGCGGTAAGTGATGGGGAGAAGACTTTTTACAGCTGCTGTCACGGGGGACCAGTGGTGGAGCGGAGGAAGATTTACGCTGCGCTGTGAAGGCACTACACCCGTTTCCATCTGATTCCCGTTTTACAGCGGTGCTTTAATTAAGTCGCTTGCCTTCTGATGGTGTGAGGGCCAAAGTGCCATCTCTGCCCCCCTCAACCACCTTCAACCCCCTCTAACCCCCCCCAATCCACCTCTGTCTTCCCCCCCATCAAGTCCAGCTTTACATCTATTTCATCAATGCCTATAACAGTTTTTTCAGCAGCAGCTCCATTGTCTTTGATATGTTTTAACCTAATTACCAGTACCTTAGGCCCTAGTACTGGTTTGGCTGCACCACTGTTTAATGCATGCTTAGGTATGAATTTTGATGGAGTTCAAGGCTCTGGTGAAAAATGAATAGGTTAAAGTCAATAAAAAAATCAGGTGGAAAAGGAGCAAGCTGTTTTGAATTACTGATAGATAATTACAACATGCACCCTTCCCACTTGGAGCTGGTCATGAATATAACTTCACTGATGCATAATTGATCTAAATGTGTTAAATTTTGTCAGGTTTTTGACCACTTTAGAGGTTTCTCATACCAGAGTAAGGAAGAGACATGTGAAAGCAAAATCCACTGAACATTTAAGCACTTAGAAGGTGCATATATTCAGCACTTTATAATTTGGTGTTCTGAAACACCAAAATACTAGCAATTAAACTGATGTTAATTGACAAATCATCCAATAATCTATAGCCCCATCATCTTACCCAAGAAAAGGGTAAGGGTATGGAATGCATTGGTAAAATACCCATGACATTGTTAGCAACATGGATGAAGCTTGTTAAGTATGGTACATGAACTTCATAACAGATATCGATAAGAGTCTATTTTTACACAGGTTAAGACACTAGGTTAAGAAAATCAATGGTTGTGGGGTCATTTGTCACGAAACAGACATTTCACGTCAGCCTTAACCAGGAGTTTACCCCGGGAATGCTCAGCGGTATATTGTGAAAAATGGCCCTATTAAGTGCTAATTAAGTCCAAATTTAGGTGAGGGAGAGGGGCGTGAGTGTGAGAAATAGTCCCTGGTCGTGTCGTGTGGACGCGTGGGGGCAGTGACGAATAACGCTGTCAGCATCTGAGGCGTCGTGATGGGTGACAGGCCGACAGCGTGGTGAAATCGGACACTGGGATCTCAGTGGGCGAGGACAGAGACACTCGGAGAGAAGTTAAAAGCTGAGATCCACCACAAGACAAATAGGCAATTAGAATCTATAAATAAGCTCATGGTTGTTTTAGAGTCATTCTCTTTACCAGATGGTTTTAATTTGAGGTTTAGTTTTTTTTTCCTTTTTCCAGGAAAGGGTTGGTCATTTCAACACATATGTTGTGGTCAAACCTGAATAGAAGCAAAATGAGAAAGTAAAATGTTATAGATTAACTTTATATAAAGTAAACTTCATATTATTTGCGTGAAAATATAAATATTTAGCCTGTTAAACATGCAGATGTTGGAGAGGTGCATCTGAAATGAGAGACCATACACACTGTGAGTATTAATACATGTAAAGAGTGAAATATTTTTGCGATTATTTTTTCTGCACAATTATGGAAAAACATTCCATCCCATTCCATTCCCTACAGTCATGATGCTGCAGATATTCACAACACATGAATCACAAGGTCACACGTGAACAGCTTTGTAAAATGCATCCTGAATTTTTTAAACTTTCTGCTGGGAGTTTTAAGGGGACGCCAACTGTCAGCTGTGGACCTTCATCTAAATCACATTAGAGTCAGAGCAGAAAGGGCTCAACCCTGTGACTCTCACGTCCATCCTGCACCATCAAGCTACAACCCTTGACCCCTTCCTCTCGGCCAGGGGGTATGGGCATTCAGGTCACACACTGCTTGACGAGGCCTAGGTTGGTGGTGGGACCCAGTGCAAGCAATAAGGGCACTCACTGCATTGCAGCGAGCACCCACCCCCCACCCCCCCTCCAGGCTGCAGGAGTCCTCAATCAAGCCCTCATTATGCGGCCCAGCCACAGGGAAGCCTGGCTAGCATATAACACGCGCATATATGGAGGAGGAGATGAAGGTCGGCAGGCTGGCCAGTGGGTCCTCAAAGCAGCACGGACAGGTGGGTGGGTAATATGAACCCCCCACCCCCACACCTTACCACTACACACACACACACACACACACACACGATAGGGAGAGAGGGGAAAGAGTGAGAGGAGAGAGGGAGAGAGAGAGCAAAGGAGAGAGGAAGAGAGACAGCGAAGGAGAGGGGGAGAGAGAGAGAGAAAGAGAGAGAAAAGGAAAGAGACACAGAGAGACTCATACAGACACACACACACACACACACACACACACACACACACACACACACACACACACACACACACAGCTGCCCTGAAACATGATGCCGTTTCTGATTAGCCCTTTGCCTCAGGTTAGCAGACAGTGATGCTCGGTTGGTAAATTTGAAATGACGCTGTGCTGGCATCTAGGCCCGGCTGATGAGATGGTGTTTCTGGTGTCTCTGAGAGAGTGACTTGCTGTTTTTTATCCCCTTTTTTTAATACCTGACTCAGAGTGGTTGGAAAACTTTTTTTCAGAGGTCAGAGGGGAACACAATGTTTTTATATACAATAATTAGAGTGAATTGCTCCTCCATAATTGTGGGGTACTACAGTACCTTTCCCGGAGGGTTACTACATTTAACTTAAAAGTTTTACCATAGTTACATTTGTATGCCAGTACCCCCCAATCCTGCTATTTTTGTGTCTTTGGGGGGTACTGGGTCTTGATCAGGGAGTACCGTATGCCCCAGTAGTCCCTGGAATTCGGACTATGATTGCAATTAATAATTTATAGTGTACAACCTTGTTGTCTTTTGTAACATTAATGTGCCCTTGCCTTTATAATCCACATCAACTGTTGCATATGTTGCATAAGTGTACAGACTTTTTCAAAGTGTCAAAATGTATTTACTTACTTTGTTGTCAGTTCTTGTTACTCTGGCGTCATCCTAAAATGACTTGAGATATGCCCTTGAAGGTATTCTTCACTGTGATAGACATTAGCAGGTAGGTGTCACACATAAAAGCCTGATATCCTCAGTGCTTCCAGATATTCTGTTTGTGGAGGGCTTTTTGATATCAGTTTGTTTTGATGAAGCTACGACAGATTTCCATTTCAAAGGAGAACACATAAAAACACACATGGCAGCTGTTTGAAAGAAGAGTCCATGTTTACTGCCATTTAATGACCAGACCATTGAAGACCTCCGTCATTACTTGAGGAAAAACAAGATTAAGCATGACATAGTCATTGGCATGTATGAATGCATGTGTGAAGATTATATATAATTGCTGAAGTCACTATCCAATCTTGTGCAGTGATTAAATAGAAAATAGAAGGACAGGTGGCTGCTGCTTACAGATTTGCAGGGCAAAAGAAAAACACTGTCAACATCTTCAAACACCCATAGAGCTGAGGGCCTGTCCTCACGTCCCTCATATGCAACAACTAAGGCAGCTGATTGAAACAACACTCAGAATGACAGTGTTTCTAATGCACAGTTTTGTATTCTGGAGGTGCACCAATACTAGTGAGAACTAAGGGGAAAAAAGGTCCCTCTTGTCTTGCCACATTGCCTGCAGTGCCCTCTTGAGGTTAGTGTAACAGTGGCACACTTGATTTGTTTTGGCCGTCATTTATGTAACTGTATTGTAGGTGTCTCTGTGTTTACGTGTATGTAATGAAAAAAGAGTTGTTACGTACTACACAGCTACTGATTATATTCAGTGGGTGAACTGTTCTTGAGAGTGACAAAGACGAAAGAGGGCAAAACATTACATGACGTCACGCGTCAATAGACATGCGCTTGCACACTAACTTGCTGTACTGCTTTGCCATGTACAGTATCTGCAAATTTTCTGTGAGACTTCCTTCCTTCCGCTTTGCCATATAGGCAACTGACTCAATCCCTCAATCAAGTCAAACTGCTGCCGTTAACCATGTTCCGCCATCGAGGCGAGGGAATGGGCCGTGCGGTTTGCCTAAAGGCTCCTCTCGCACCCACCCCTGGACTGCAGATCCAATTTCGTTCAGAATGAAGTGCATCATTTATATTGTCCGTTTTACACAAACATCAATATGGAGTCGTCCCCCTACCCCCCCTTCGCACCCTGCGTCGGACACTTCCGCGCCAGGTTTATTACTAATAGAGTGATATACGCACTCCTTGTCTATGGGGCCCTGGCCTTACACATCCCATAAATGTCGGCGTGCAGTGATATACAGATGAGAGATGCAGAGCTGCGGGCCCATTTCAACTTTGTGGAGCTGACCAACTTGCAAACGAGCATATTGCAGCACTGCCGATGCACGCTGTAGATCCTCTTCAGTTGTTGGGTGAGGGAGGTGGTGGGGGCGAGGTAGGGGTGGGGGGGGGCAGGGAGTGGGGGAGGAAATGTGAAAGGCTGAATGTAATTTGAATGCAATACGATGCAATGCAATTTTTACTTTGGCACAGGGAAATAATTTTAAAAAAGAATAAAAGGGGAGCGGGAATGACGGCGAACCTTCCGGGATGATAACGAAGTCATGATGCACGCGAAGAGGGGAAAGAATTAAAAAAAAAACAAATGTTTGCAACCACTGGCCATGAAAAGATATTTGGCAAAATCTAATGCCTTGCCTTAAAACAGGAAAAAAATGTGAATACAAAATGCCACATTTGCATCAGTCAGTGACTTGACGTCACATTCTGAAAGTACAAAATGTTCATTACTGGAAATAGATTTTTTTTTTATAATTATAAACCAGATAACATTTTGAATTGACCTCACCCTTAATTTTATTTCCATATCTACTGTTTCCAGCTCTGGCAAGAAAAATACACCTTCTCTCTATGCACAGCTGTGAGGCAGGAGAAGTCTAGTTGAAACCACAGGGTCATGATCTTATTAACTTTCCAATTATATGTACTTATATATAGCTCTGTGTCACGAGCCCGTGGTTTGCAAAACAGAACGGCGTGCTGGAATGATTGCTGAGACAAGGCCCCATCATTAGGAAATAGCTAATAAATTCAATGGTGTAAAAACCAAATTGTGAATACTGCTCTTAGGTCTTATTAGGAGGACATTTACCACGGTTTTGCTAAAATGTTGTTTTTATTAAATCGAGAACAAAAGAAAAATGCTGTTTGACCTTAGCTTTTGTGACAGAGATCGACCTCTTTTTTCCAGTGACAAGGTCGCTGGGTTTAGGTGCAGATCGATAGTTAAAAGGGATTTACTCCACTAATGAGAGCACCCTTGGGTCTGCTTTGCCCCATGTAGTTACTTTCTCTGACAACCAGGTCTGTTTGGGGTAACGATTTTGCCTGCCCTTTCTGCTCCGACTCTAATGTGATTTAGAGTTTTTACAATCTCCTGTCCGTGGTGTATGTCCAATGATAATTTATAACGGCAGACCGAGTGATCTGCCTTGAATGTTTGATGTAAAAGTGAAAGTCAGACCAAATTACAGGTCACTCTGCAGCAATTACTCTGGACCGTGTCCACTGTAAAAGTAAAATACATTAGAATGTCATTTCAAATGTTTCGTACTGTCCTTCAAACCATAGAATCATTACTTGTGTTCTGTTTCTTCCTATGTCTACAGTTATAAAGTGTAGTGATAAACAGATCAACTGTGACACATTTACCACCAAGCATCATATTTCAACACGTCAGTACAGTACATCTTAAAAGTGACTTGTACTTTTGAGGAAGCAATTTATCAGTTTCTTATCAGTGAGGCACATCACATTTTCCACCCTTACTGCAAGAACTTCATCAAAGGTATTTTCTTCTCACTCTGTCAAGATTGTGAAGCATTTGCAAGCTCTAGGGGAAAGAAAAAGATCAGACGTTCCAAAGGGTCCTTTCTCCCTCTCTCTCTCTCTCTCTCTCTCTCTCTCCACACACACATCCTCGGCATGCTGAAAGTAAGCATGGCAGTGGAGCGGAGAGTATTTACATTCCAACAGGAGGAGAAGTTAAGCCCCGCTGCATTGGGCTTCCTGCCAAATTATTGTGGTTTCTTTTTTCCTTCCACACAAAAAAAAACGTCAATAAATTGGAAACGGCTGCTCGTATGCTTCGAAATAAAACAGAGGCGGACTTTGGAGGGGGGTTGTGGGGGTGGGGGGGGGGGTTATTTAAGAAGGCATCTCACATCTAAGTTCATGCCAAATTGTGTTGTGGTACTTAGAGGACAATTTTGTTAAAAAAAAAGTTTACCGGAACTGACTCCTTAATCTCTGTCTCAGTCTCAGTCTCTGTCTTAGGCACATTTGCTGCCCTCCAAGAGAGGGCAAAAACACATGCTCACACACCTACTTTGTACCTGTCCTCCAATGCACTTGCCTAATTCCAAAAGAGCCAGTGCCTCTCACATCTCCTGTGGTGCTGTGGCTTGATTGTTGCTTGACTGACTCACGGTAAGTCAGTTATATGGATAAAATTATCTGCTAAATGCAAAGGAGTGTATTGCAAATATGAGGAAATACAGTAAGCAGTAATGCAACTAATTATACCTTCAAAAATATTCTTATATCTAAGTACATTCTGATACAGTTTGTTACATTTGTAAGTTTTGAAATATAAAAACTGGCAAAATACTTTAAATGGTGGGTGGTAAAAGTCTATCCTGCATTCATGCTTGCCACCATCATCGTGCCACCATCATTTTAATAACGGTTCAGATTGATTATCTAGTTGGGCCTTCTTCCGATCTCACTTCCCTAATGGTCTGGTAATGTTTTCCCTTTCGATATACACATTTAGTTGGACACGCAGCACCATATTGGATTCCAATTTAGCTCCTGTCTCAGCTGCTGGGCTTCCACATCAGACAAGATTATTTGAGTCCTACTATCCAGACATTTATTAGCTTATGGACGAGTTTATCTCTGTGAAGCCCACACTGAAGGCTTTGCTATCCCTCATACAAAGCACTGATACAGTACATAAGCAATATCTTTTATAGAGTGTACATAGCATCTTAGACTGCCTGTTGCAATTAAAATGTGTAAAGATTCAATTTACTGATAGAGATTTAGAAAATTTACAAGATGGGTCCTATGAATGGCTTGTGAATTTCCACAACTTAATCTTCATGATCCAAAAATGAAGATAAAAATATACAAGAAAAAAAAAACAAGTTGCTCTGTCATGCGGCTTGCTTTTCCAATCAGTTTTTCTCACGTCCTTGTTCGAGTTGATCGTCCCACTAACATTATGCTGATGTGGAGTCATCCAATTAAGCGTGTCCCCTTTTCGTCCTGTTTAATTGCTAAAAAGACAAGTGGCTGCTTTTAAGTGGGAATTATTCATCACGTCCTGTTTTTCGAGTCCTGACTGATTACATGGGTGACTTTGACGCTACCTGACTGGTGGATGTTGGGAACATGGACTCCCCTCTCACGCAGCGGGTATCTGACAAGGGTTACTGACACTCGCACAGCTGTGATTACAATTAGAGGTAATTGGGCATTTTAAACAGAGCCAGCGGTATTGATTAGCATGTGTTTCATCTGCAGGGGGGGGCCTAACAGGGAAGTCAGCAGGATAGCTGGGAAAGAGGAGTAGGAGGAGGAGGAAGAGGAGGAGGGGAGAAGAAGGAGGGGAGAAGGAGGAGGGGAGAAGAAGGAGGGGAGAAGGAGGAGGGGAGAAGAAGGAGGGGAGAAGGAGGAGGGAGATGGTATGAGAGGAGGTGGAGGTGTGTGTATGTGTGTATGTGCACACGTATGTGTGTGTGTGTGTGTGTGTGTTTGTGTGTGTGTGTGTGTGTGTGTGCGGGTGTGTGTGTAAGGGTCATCACAGCAAGACATCAAGAGTGGTGGCGGCTGAAGGTTGCTGAAGCATTCACACAAAAAAAAAAATCGTGCTGTTACTGGCACTTTGCTAAAGGTGAGATGTTAGCTGTCATACACAGAGCTGACAAGGGTAGCCTGGTTCAGAGAGGTAAATACTGTGGAGAGTTGTGCGGGGTGGTGGGTGTTTAATGCTGGGGGGGGGGGGGGGGGGGGGGGGGGGGTTGACGGGTGAAAGGGCTTGAGGGCGTGAGAGGAGAGGAAGAGAGGAAGAGGATTGAGGAGAAAGAGTGAGAAGAGAAAAAAATGGAGAGAAAGGAGGAGAAAGGGAGGAAAAGGGGGGAGGACAGAGAGCAGCAGGGAAACAGGCAGGAAGAGAGGGCACTGAGCACATGCAGTAGAAGGCTTCTTCTCCCCTGGGCATCACTGGGGTCAGAGTATGACCACCTGTAAAAACCTGTGAATCTGTCTGTAGATTTCCTGATAGTCGCCTTCATGCACAAAACACAGCTTACATGCCTTTGCTTATTATTAATAATCATACTAATATAGATAGATGGAAAAAGGTAAAAAAACAGCAATATAAAACAGTTACAGCAGTAATATAAAATGTAATGAAAGTGCATATAACATAAATTTAATAGTAAAAATAATTAGGATCAAAATGTAGAAATACAGAGAGATATCTTTGTACTAAAATAGCACTATTATTATTATTATCATCATCATCATTATCATCATCATCATCATGATAATAATAAAGGGCCAACCTTCTTCTTCCTCTTCACAAGAAAAAGTCATTTTGGCTAAGGTGTAATTAAGCCCCAAGATGAACAAATGGCTTTTCTCCCTGGTGTGTCTAGTGAGACAGTAATCAATGATATGACTTGTGGGGTCATATATTCTGGCAGCGCTCTAATGTTGCGCACACACACTCCCACACTGGTGTCCACCGCCATTATGGATGGCTATGGGCGGTCTCACAGGGCCACACTGGTTATTCCCAGGCTGGCTTGCTTATTTGTATTTTCTACTGAGCATAATAGTTTTTCATACTCAAAAATCAACATTATTCAAATCTGTTTTTTTTTTTCAGTTGCATGCACCGCTTCATTTTACTGTGAGAAATTTAAGAGAGTATTATTTGAAACAAAAAAATGCTACGTAAGGGATAGGCCTATTGGATGACATAGTGTTGAGGTAGCAGAAGCTTGGGGTGGTACGACTACATGACAAAACTGTTAAACTTCTGCTTCCCAACTACTGCGAAATCTTTTATCCCGCTTAACTCTTACTTGTCTTTTGCAAGTGAAATACAATTGAAAACAGAAACTTCCCTTTTAATTCTAAGAATAATTATGCAATCATCAATTGTGTAACCACCATGGAAAAGGATACCGACATTTTAGAATTTTCTGTAACATTTGCACCACCTGTTTACTCACATTTAAATAATGGAGTGTTTCTGGGTCATCATGACATTGAATTAATATTCGCAGTTGTGGAAGGTATATAATTCGGTTAAATTCAGTTCAGTGAAATGTACCCGGTGGTCTTTCGGTTCACATCTATTCACAAGTTATATATTTTTTGGTATGCTTGCTGCATGCTGGAAAATAATGCATATATTTATTTGCTCTTCATTTCTTTCTCTCATTCATTTTCAGGCGGTAGCTCCTTTTTCAGTGTGTTAGGTACCACCATCCTTCCTGGTAGCTATTCACACACATATACAAACACAGAAATGCAAATGAAAGGAATGAGGAGTCCAGGAAGTAGCCACACTACGCCAGCAGCATCCATCATCAAGGCACACAGCATGCACAGGAAGAAAACCATCCATACCCAATCACATTTTCAATGGTTTCAGCCCAAATCTAATCTAATATCCAGGTGCCAGGGCCTTGGTAACCTTGCCAAAGGGGTGAGAGATATGTGATTAACTAGGACAGGCACTGCTTTAGAACTGTCCAATACTATCAGGAAAAAAATGGAGCCTCTTCCTATTCAGCCTTTAGATGGAGGGGGAGGAGAGAGGGAGGGCCTGGGGGCAGGGGGTGGGTGGGGTGAGGAGAGAGGGAGGGCCTGGGGGCAGGGGGTGGGGTGGGGTTGGGGCGAGTCATGAGGGTGTGGTGGTCGTTACAGCTTGATCGATACTAACACATATCTGCATTTCCTGTCTGCAAAAACACATACATACAGAAACATAGATAGATGCATGAATGTATAAATACCTACATAAATACATATACTTAAATACAAATATATGCCTAGTTGCACACATACATACAGATACATATGTACATACATGCATACATACCAGGGCTGTGCAAAATTCTAAACTGACTTCAATAATACCATACAGAAATACCATTCGATTTTTTGCACAGCCCTAAAACATAGAGCTTATATATACCCTTACATAAATGAAGCAGTTTTTAAAATGTATAATATTTAACACAGAATGTAAGAAGAAACAGGTGAAGCGTTTCAGTTCAAGTACAATGGGTCTGTCAACGGATCATCAGGTAAGTATTATCAAATGAGCGCTTTGCTTCTCATTCACGCCACCCCCACCCACCCAAGTGTCTTGCTTTGTACTCAGAGGCAAATGCGCTGTTTACACCTGACTTAAACTTAATTAACCTCCTTCCACTCACAGCCAAAGCAATTTAGTGACCTAACCTCTTAATAACCTACTCATCAGGAGACAAACAAGACACAGGTGATGGATGCCTACTATGCAGCTTAAAACTTGGATGCTTGTTCCTCTCCTTATTGTGTGTGTGTGTGTGTGTGTGTGTGTGTGTGTGTGTGTGTGTGTGTGTGTGTGTGTGTGTATGTCAGAGTGCATGTGTCTGAGCCTATGACATGTGATTAATGGTATCAGTGTAGACAGTGATACTGTTGGCTTAGCTACAGTGTGTGTGTGGGGGGGTGTTATATTAGCCTAGCAGGAGAAGAGATCCACCTGGAACCTCCCTCGAGCTCTGCAACAGATCATTTTGATTTCCCCCTGAACATGTGAGTCTTTATTTCCTCTGTGTCTCAGTATGCGCTAATCTCGCCAAATGCTCCCGTATGAATAACCAATAACAGAAGCCAAGAGAGCCCTGTCATATGTATCTGTCAACATTCATTGGTGGGAGGAGGCCGCTTAAATAAACTGAGATGACTATCTATCCTGTGAGAGTGAAATGCTGGAGATGGCGTCCAGAGTCCTCAGCGGTGTCAGTTATCATGCCTTGCTCTCAGCCACTGAACTGCTTCCAGTGTTGCCACGGCAACGGATCAGTGCTGTGTGCAGGGAGGTGTAGTAAATCTACATGACTGAGAGAAAGAAAGGCACTGGGTCTTTACTTTAGGTGTGTGCAAAAACAGCATATTTACACACTGTTGTCAGGACCTTTTAACTTAACTGTTGTATGCCAGAGGTGAGGAAGTGCATTGGTCACACTATTTTATGTTTTCATTTCCTTCTGTTATTGTACATTTGACTAAACCTTTAGGTTAACAAGTGACACTGACACACAGTTGTTTTCTTGAACATTATCCACTTGTAGTGTTGCGTATGAATTGTAAATTGCAAATTCACCCAGAGCAAAGTGGCCTAAACATTTGATGGCAGAGCGTGTGGGCTATGTGTCTTAGTCTGTGCTAAGCTCAATCACTTGGTCACCTCAGTTGTGACCCCATTAGCATCACTTAACCATAACTGGCTCTTCACAGTGGTTTTTTTGTGATTCTCAGTGTGCATGCTGAGAATACCATTTTGGGAGTACATAAATCAAAACCATTCACCATGACATGTAGTTGTGCAAATGACATGTGTGCCATCATAACCTCCTCAGTATAACACTGACTAGTGTGAATACAGACATCAGTTGTCCATTGCAGTTGTCCAGTTACTGCTTGGATGAAAGAATACCATCCTCATGTTAGACAAATCCAAAGATTGAACTTGTGAATGTCTTGCTTGTCCTTCTGCACAATGCAATGTTTTAAATCCACCCTCAGTAGTCCATCTTCATCATCTCCACCCAGTTAAGTCTGCTACTAGAGTGCTCACACAGGAGCTGGTCATATCATAGCTCAGATGCTCAAGTGAATTTCTACCACTCTAGTGAAACAGGGCATATGTTAAAACCTCTGCAGTCTGGCCAGATGGCCCATCACTATTAAAACGTGGCAGATGTCTCCTTAAAACTTTATGTGGGAAACTTTTGTCAGGTTCACTGTAGCTGCTAACATTTTTTTAAAAGTCCCAGATACTCTCCTACATAGTAGCCACTTGAGCAGTATCCACCTTTCAGGAGCTGTCATCCACATTTAACATCTTTTCATGCGCATCAGTAAACTCTCATCAATCACGATCCATCAGTGAAGATTGTCAGGTCGAAATTCCAATCTGGTCCAATCACACTGTCTGCTGATTAATCTCTATATTCATCTACAGCATGGCTTGTGGAGCCATCTTTACATAGACCAGCTGCTCAAATAATGGGGTTTCAGTAAGGCACAGGCATACACTTCCTTCTCAGCCTCCTGATTAATGACTTTACAACTTTTTAAGCTTTTGGCTGCACGGAAGTAAACATGACTTTAATAACTGCTTCCAACAGCTGCTGTATTTACGAATTAGCATCAGTCCATTATACATTAGCTTGGATTAAGTAAATAATAACTAATAAACGTGTATTTAAAGAAGATGTGCATTTCTCTTTAAGAATCATACTCACAATTTTGTCAAATAAGCTTATCAAACATCATTTAAACATATGAGGTTACAAAAACAATAAATCTTGTTCTTGAAATTGTCACTGATTGGTATCGACATTAATCTGTTCTTAGCAAATGCCTCCTCTTAAGTTCACGAAAGCCAATTTATCTTCCCTTTATATGTTGTCAAAATGGGCAGTGAAGTTTTGGACTCTGAAACACTGAAACAAAGTAAAAATTCTAGAAGCCTCAGCAACAGACCTGCATAGCAATGGGCTCTCATCCAGCCTCTTGCCATTCATCCATTACCAGCTCCCTGCAGTGCAGTCGACAGATTCTCCAGGCCCATGTTGACGCAGCAGTCATTATCACACTGGACGATAAAGGAAATAGTGACCTATTCTTCAGCCTCATCAGCGGTTCCTCTGTATCGATCCCTCTCCACCTCCAACTTCATACAGAAACACACACACACACACACACACTATCATCTCCTTGGATTAGTGGACTCCACTGCACTTCTGTTAATGAGTCAGAGGCCCCCTTTTAAGAAAGAGGATGCCATGCCAAGTTATTATGACACCACCGCTCCATTCCCCAGTCCATAATAATGGCCACTGAGTTTATAATCCTACACACAAAGTGACTCAGGTGAAAAGTGCAAACAAGAGTAGTCAGCTTCCCCATAATTGTGTCTAAATGCACCACTGTTGGTGATTTATCAAAGTGTGTGTGTGTGTGTGCGTGTGTGTGTGTGTGTGTGTGTGTGTGTGTGTGTGTGTTATTATTATTGTATGGGCCTTGAGGCGGTACTAGTAGAGGTAGGCTTTATCGATTTGCTATTTTAACCGGTGTCGTCTCGAATCAGCTGGTCATCAACGACTAACACTCTTGGGTCTCTTGGTGCCTGATGAAGACACAGGAGGCATCACAGCAAGTGACAGAAGTGTCACGTCGCGTCACATCAAGTTGCGCACTCAAACAAACACGCTGTCCGGTCACTACACCGAGAGCTGTTGGATTCCCTTTTTTCCTCTCTTTCACTCAGTCTATTCCAGCCCTTTTTTTTCTAGCCTAAAAACCCCCTGAGGCTTATAGTCATTAGACAGTTTCTAATGAACGTGGATAACCTGTGTGTTCTTCGGCAAACCCTGCTGTGTGTGTGTCTGTGTGTGTGTCCTGGCATGACCTCACATGATGGAATTAATTACCCTACTTGACCCTGGCCGTCTCCTCATTGTCTCAGGCAATCAATATGACGCGAGCCTGTCGGCCTCCCATGTAATGGCCTGGGGGAGTACGGCTACAACACGGTCCCAGTGCTTTTACTCAGGCAGCGGGGAATTGGATAAAATGCTAAGAGTTGCGAGTTGAGACTGTGCTAAGATTCTGCAGAGTTGGGACTGTACTAAAGTAGCCAAGTCAGGAAAGTCTTCGAAAAGCTGTGTTTCTGTGTGTTGTTGACATGGTGGAGCATCTTGTATTATAAATGTAAACTTTTCTTGAATGCACAAACATTGGAGAGGTTAAACAATTGTAATGATTTGTTGATTCCTGAAATGTAGTATGCTCTTGAAAAGCAGCAGTAAAAACCGGACTGTGGATTGTATATTACATGCTGTCGCATTATACCATTATCAGAAAACAAGCTCTTGAGCAAACTAAATATCAACATAAATGACTTTAAAATAAAAAATATCAGTAATATCCACAAAGTTCAACTATTGAGATTCAAAAGAAAAAAAAAATACGATGCTATCTTGATGACAATATGGTATGTTTTTCATTTCTTTAAGCTGCTTTAAAAATGTGTTATAGGACGATCCAACTTCAGTACGATATTACATATGATGATTTACAAAGGATATGATAATCTGGCATTTTGCCAGCTTTTAACATCTACATGTTCTCAAGCTATAGAACACAAGCTGACATGAGACCTGCTTGCTTTAACCGTTTATTTTCTCTCCACCAACATCGTTCACAGAATCAAAGTTCTGCTCTCACCGTCCTCAAGGGTTATGCTTCCATTTCATTCTCATGAAGGTGACATGTGAAGACTAGAAATGCTTTCAGACAGGAACCAGGTATCTAATATCAATTTAGAAACTGATATTAGATCTAGGGGGGTTGGGGGTGGTGTTGTGGTGGTGGTGGTGGTGGGGGTGTGTGCTTGGCTGCGTGGAGAGCGAGGCTTGTGTGTGTTAACCTGTGCACATGCTGGCAGGCTAGGCAGGCAGGCAAGGCGAGGCAGGCAGGAGTTCCCAACGTGAGAATAAATAAACATATTCAAGGTGACAACCAGGTGTCGCAGCTCTGAGTGAGGGGAAGCGTGAGCAGCATGAATTACGCTTCAACAAATGAGATAGGCCAGAAGAGACAGAGAGGGATGGATGGAGAGGGAGGAGAGGGGGGTAGTGAAGGGAGGGAGCGAAAGAGATGAAGGAGGGATGGAAAGAAGGAGAGATGGGGTGAGTGAATGATAGATGAAGGAAGAGTAGAAAGAAGGAAAGGGGAAGAAAAGTGAGAGGAAAGGTGACAGGAGGAGAAAGGACAAAAGAGAAGATGGAGAGAAAATGGGAGAGAGGGAGAGAGGTTAACATAGAGGAGAGACTAGAACAAAGAGGGTATGTGGGGAGGGAGCTAGAGGAGAAGGAGAGTGTTTGGATGACGGATGAAGATGGCTCACTGATTTCTTCCTGGTTGAGATGGATGACAAATTTCTGTGTCACCTAAGATGGCCTTCCTGCTTTGCTATCTCCTCTCTTTTTCTTACTCTCTCTTTCCCTCTCTCTGTCTTCCTCCTCACTCTTTTCTCACTTTCTCTCTAAACTACTCTGTCTATCTGCTTCTCCACCTTCCTCCACTATCTCCCTATCTAGTTTCTCACCTCTTCACTGATCCTACATGCAGCTCCACTACCTCCCACACTCACTCACTTACTCACTCACTCACTTTTTTTTACCTCCCTCTCTAACTCCAACCCTACCTGCTTGCTTCAATTACATGTACGTACATACACACACACACACACACACACACACACACACACACACACACACACACACACACACACACACTTATCCACATACACACAGTGTATGTACAGTATACAGTATATAGTGCGTAGAACAACACAAAGTCATGCACACAAAAGAACACACACAAATGCTTGCATGCATGTGTGCACACACGTACACAGCTATATCATTTACACAATCATGTGTAAACAAACAAAACCTCACATACTCATATGCACACAAACACACACATACACACACACACACACACACACACAGATAAGCGCAATGCAGCAAAACTAAAAATACCCAAATAAGCACACATACACACACGTGTGCAGAGGACACACATACAAACACACACAGACACACATACTCATAATTCTTCAGCTTCCAGACCAGTTTGTTGCACTTATCTGCACTGCGAGGCAGTAACAGATAAAAAAGCCATATGATTTGACAGATGAACCAAAACGATATGGAGCCTTTCCCCACTGATTACCATTTCCATATTCCCTTGTGTCCAAACGTAAATAAATATACGCGCTTGAGATTCGCCACTCTCCTCCAGTATGCCCTTCAGTGCAGGTAAACACACAGGTAAAAAAATAGTGCTAGTTTGACTTGGCTTACATAAATGTGTCACCTTGTTAGGGTTAGCGTGTGTGGGTAATCTATAGATTGATCTTTCTGTTAGCTTTGATATATGTTGGATTTGAACAAAGTAACTAGGTCCTGCTTCATTGTGAAGGTCAGGCATTGCTAGGAGTAAGATTGATCATCATTGCCGATAGGTTAATTAACTAACTTGTTCATTAATCAAAACCGCTGCACAGTTACACACGCATGGAACCTGTGGCCTCGTGCTGTTGTCCCCAATTTAGCCCCTGCCCAACGCTGATTTAACGTTTCTAAAAACAAAATGGCCTACTCAGTCGGATCCTGACTCTGATTTAAACCCTATAAGCTTGGTGGATAAAAATATCCACTCATATAAAATTGCTGAGATGTTAAAAACTGGACCTACTTGTGGAACAAACTAACTTAAGCAGTTTCTCCCACAGACATTATTTATATAGGCTATTATCAACTGTGAAATATTGGAACTCGCTCGAAAAATATTTTAGCTGTGTTTAGGAGTTGGTTTGAAACATGAGCAAATGTGAAAATATATGTTCTAATTTTCACAATCTTACTTAATTCTGTATAGATGCTTTGTGAATGTGAATCAACATTTAGTAGATGTATTCCCTTTTCTATCACACATGCCAAGTTAACTATGAAGGTAATTTGGAAAGGTCTGCATCCATTGTGAAATTATTTAGCAGATTCAACACTGAGCTGAAAAAATCAAATTGGCCCAGGGTTCTACAGACTCCAATATCACCCTATTCCTCAGATCTTGATTTTCCAGCTAAATACTATACTATAGCCCTAAACCTATAAACTAGGCTATTACATGTTATAATGTGCACAGGTTACAATGCACAATTTGGAGACATCTCCCTCCAGGACTTGTACACTGGAAGGACCAGGAAGTGGGAAGAGAACCTCATTACAGACCCCACTCATCCTGCACACACTCTCCTTAACCTCTTTCCCTCTGTCAGGCACTACAGATCCCCACACACCAAAACTCTCCTAAATAGCTGATAAGTTAGGTCATCCCCAGTTTGGCCATTCATCTACTTCTCAAACACACATACTTATCATTCCAAATGTATCTTGCACACTGCATTGAACTATTATGCACACTTTATGTCCTACTCCATTAGTACTTGACTTGTATATTATATCCTACTTGTATATTATGTCCTGTTTGTATATTATGTACATAGCTGCTGCCTATATGTATATTCTTGTCTCTTTGGTACAGTATGTGTCTATATATTTCTATTTGTCTGTTGAATCTATACTACTACATGTCTGTATGGTGAATGTATAGCAAACTAACATCTAGTGCAGTCAAATTCCTTGTATGTGTAAATATACTTTCTCAATAAAACTGATTCTGATTCTGATGACAAACATACCTGCATGTTGAGCAGACTCTGTTCCTCAGACTGCCATGTGTAAACAATAGTTATTCCCATGGGAAAAATGACTGTCCCGTGCCAGAGCTTTGCATGTTCAAATGTCAAGTGTTCGGGCAGGAGTCCCAAAACCACGTCAATTTTATCTTCCTTTGCCAGTTGTGGCTTATGGGTAATAATCACGTCCATTTTAACACGTCTAATCGACACTAGCAGGTACGTGGAATTTCTGTGAAATTCTTAACGGACAAAAGACCCTTTTCATGTCTTTGCTAGTTGCTAATTATGGAAACGAAAACATAACACTTTGATAACGTCACCGGCGTCTTCACTCTGAGCATGTTCTAATCACACAACACGGCATACTGTACGCGCAGGTAAGAAGAATGGGATTGTCTATGCTAATGCCACATTAATATGCCGTTCAGAGTGAAACATAGCAACCGGCAGTCACTTGTTGCTGAAATCTACACACCAATGGTTTTAGTCTACATACAGTATGTCCCAGGTTGGCATCTATCACACTAAGGATAAATATTTAAGCATTTCTCCTCCTTATTGCATAGGGTTTGGTGGTTGATTAGGTGATGGAGAATGCCATGGTTTTATTACTTGATTGATATACTTTGATTAGTGTGACCCTGGACACAGAGGCCTTTCTGATAGAACTGTAATGAAATAATACATCTGGAAAAAGATTAGCTAATTAATTAAAAATAAAACTGATATGGGTTAAGAAAACAACAAAATAGAAAGATGTTAACAAGTTATAATAATAATACAAAAACTCAGCTGAAGCAAATAATACAGTGGTACATTCAAAAAACAAATGAGTGAAATAATGCCCAGTTAAAAACAATGCTGAACTGAAATAGCAAATATGGACAGTTGTGGGAACCACTTAAGCAGGGAACGATAGAAGACCATGGCACTAATATGTTAAGCAAAGAAAATAATAGTTAAAAATCATACAGAGGTGAAACCAGACCACTGGTGAGACACTGCCACTGCCAACTCCTCCACAACCACCCCCTACTGCACCCTGCCCAACACACACACACACACACACACACACACACACACAGGCACATGCCTGCGCGCACACACATACTAGCAAGTGTTTTTCAAATGGTTCCAGTTTATTTAAAGAGTCACTAATCTCGTTGTTCAGGTGCGTTAAGACATTAAGCGTTATTAAAATAAAAACAGCTCAATATAGAAACGCCCTCAAACTATGCCCTCTTTTTGAGTCAGCATCTAATATTATATTACATCTTAAAACACACTGTACATTTGTAGGTTTATCTTTTCATCATAGTCCTCCCTCAGGCCCTACTTGGCAAAGATGATAAAAATTTAAGACTCTCCCACTTACGGCTGAAGCATGTGATGAAGAGGAAGTGAAATGGGGTTGTCGTGTGCGTAAATGGAGATTTATTGTAAACGGTGCATACACTAAATCTCTTTTACATGGTTCGTTGACCATTGATTCGCCAGGAGCTGTGCTCCATGCGGGTTGGTTTCTTTACCCGTCCGTCACTCTGTTTATCCTGCCATGGGGATCTGTTTAAGGCAGAGATGTGTGATATATTGTGACAAGTGTTGGATGGGAGGACAACAGCGCTCATTCGTCCTGATTATTTGAACCCCCAGTTTAGATTATCGGATGTATACGGAAATGTCATTCATCTTGGAACTCATTATCATGGGGGTTTTTTGCACCTATGGGCTGTCAGACCTGCTAATGAGATACCTCTGCATGTTATGGAATGAGCCCATGAACCTCTTGCACAAGCAAGCATGTGCAGACCTGGTGACCACATTGAAAGATGCACACACAGACACACACATACACACATACACATGTACACACATACACACATGCTCACACACATACACACACTTTCTCTCTCCCTCTTTCTCTCTCACAGATAGAAAGACACAGAGACACACAATGTCTGTCTCTGTCTCTCTCTCACACACACACACTTGAAAACCACATGCCATTCATAGTGGCAGTTCAAAGGTCATTTTGCTGGTGGGATGAAATGGTATTTTTTAAAAGCGCAGCTATGAATCCAGATGAATGTAAGTTAATTATCCCACAATGCAAAACAAACATTACTGTACAAGGGTGACATTCTGTAGATTACTGCCATGTCTCATGTCCCTACTTACGTCAATGGAATATCAGTCTCTCTCTCACTCACTCTCTCTGTTTCTCTCTCTTTCTTTCTCTCTCTCTCTTTCTCTGTCTCTGTCTCTCTTTCTCTCTCTCGCTCTCACTCTCTGTTTCTCTCTCTCCCTCTTTTTCTGTCTGGATAAATCCCTGCTGTAGCTTTAAAGGTCATCCATTTATTTAAAAAACTGTAGTGCTCCCCCATTTTACATTATTCAATGAATATTATTTTTTGAAATGTATTACACTGAAGTGTTTATATCGAGGGGAAAAAAGACAATTCATCAAACAATAGATTAAAATGATCCATGATTAGACCCAAACTAAAAAAAGGAGGCCCCTGTATTTAGATGTATCTCCAACCCTCATGGAGCACAATGTCTTGGCTTTCGTATATGGCTTGTCATATAACATCTTATAGCCTAGTGTTCTGCCATATTAGAGTAACATGCTGAATGAATAACATTACTTACATTAAATTGTTTACATTAAGGGGAAAACATCAATACATTGAATGAGTGATTGCAATAATAACACCTGCATTACAGTCAAAGTACATTAAGGGAAAAAAGATGACGAAAAAAATGAAATAATTACAACTGCATCCAAGAATCCAAGTAAAAGTAAAACTCCCTGTCTTCAGACTCCCTCCTTTGCCCACCTCCTGGCTCACAATGACTTGGCATATTGTGGTGGTAAATGTGCTGTTGTTGGGGTCTGTCCGTGACAGTTGTGTGTACAGCTTCATGATGGGGCCAGATGTTCCCTTAACAAGCACCATTGGCTTCAGCCTCATGTGCCACAGCAAGGGCGCGCAATTACCATCTGTTGAGGCTTCTTTTCCTCCTCTACCCATTTCCCTCGTTTTGTTTTTTTTTTCACTTTTTTCTTCTCTCTTGCTTGTGCAGGAGGCTCTGCATATGGTTCAAATATCAGAAAAACTGCTGGCGCACCCATTTCTTGAGAGCAGATTAGTGATGACAAGGTGCTCAGAGCACAGCGCCATAGGAAATTACTGTATAATGAAGAAAAAGACACTTCCTCTGTTTGAGGGCACCAGATTTGAACTTTTGCAGACAATGGTTGCAGACAATTATATTATATTATATCATATTATATTATATTATATTATATTATATTATATTATATTATATTATATTATATTATATTATATTATATTATATTATATTAGGAAATACTCAGCTTGGGTGGTCCCCAAAGACTGTCTATAGAGAAATGTATTATTCTACTTACTCAGGACAATGGGTGTAATAAACAAATCACTATTTGTTTGCCCTAATCATGCAGCTAGTATGGAGAAACACATACCCTTGTACACACATACATGTGCACATGCACGCACACATGCACACACACACACACATACACACACACACTGAATATTGTGGTTATCAGCTCATAATCATTTCTAATCTTATATGTATAAAATTCGGCATGGTTGCACACCTCAGCCTTCTGCTTTTGTTGAAATTTGTCTGAATGCATTAGCCTCAAAGCCTCAATTAGCCTCAAAGCCTCAAAACACTCATCTGCTAAACAAGGTGTGGTGTGTTTAAAATCGATCTAATGGCACATTCATTTACACTATAAATGTTTGCTCACAACAGGGTGATGGTCCCTCTTAATCACCTCTTCATTCCCACTAAAGATGTAACGTTTTATAGACGAAATACGCTACATGCCAGCTACTCTACAGATGAGATCTGACTGTGTGCATGAGCAATACTGTGTGGAATGTTTGACTGAAGAAATTCAGCATCTCTCAGTGGTCAAGTGTCAGAGAGGAGTGTCTCCCTAGACTTGTGTTGTTGCAGTGGTGCTGTCAGTTGTTGATCCCACTATGGTAGCGTGGTAGGTCTGAGGGTACTTTTTTTTTAAATATAAGGAGAGGTCCGCGCACTTTAGCTTCCGTTTTTTTCACTGTTATTCTTGTTCCTCACCCAAGTGACGTTTCGAGCCAACTGCTCTTCATCAAACTACATCAGACCTGTCTGATGAGAAGCAGTTGGTCGACTCAAAATATCACCTGGGTGAGGAACGTGAATAAAAGTTTAAAAAAAAGGAAGCTGGACCAGCATGTGTGGACCTCTCCTTTATGTGTTAAATTTCTTCAAGTTTTTGGTTCATTATGGATGTGTGCACCCTCTTTCTATGTTTTTTTTTACATTTTTAAAATAACCACATAAAGGGTGACATCTGGCAACTTCTGAGTTAAGAAATGAGCAGATTGAGGCTTAAAAATAAGCCTTTTGGGTGTAGTGCTTACACAGTGTGCAAATGAAAGGCATACAGGCATACACCAATAGTGATCTTACTGATTAGCAGCGTTGCTGATAGCTTTGGCAGTGGTGGTGCAGCCCAGCGAAAGGCATATAGGGGGAAACACTGGAGAGGACAGGCGGAGTTAAGGAAGTTTGGAGCTTTTGATTGGAGAGGCAGTGTGGATGGTCAAGAGTGATTGTTGTGAGTTTGTCTTGGTGGACATGTAGTCAATGAATGTGTCCAGGCAGGTGGATTAAGCACTGACAGGGCTTACAGTGCATGACTGTTGGCCTTCCTACTCCACCCACCCTTTTTTCTTTTTTCATGGCGTGTGTGTGTGTGTGTGTGTGTGTGTGTGTGTGTGTGTGTGTGTGTGTATGCGTGTGTGTGTGTAGGAGTGAGAATAAATGATGGGGCAGAGGTCCTGGAGAGAGCTGCTTATGGCCCAGATCCTATTCGCACCTGGCCCGGACCTGAACTTTGTCAGGTCCTTTGTACAGCCACCCTACATCTGGGGGTGTTGATATTGAAGGGGAGCTGTGTGTGTGGGCCTGTGGGGTGGTTCATGGTAGGTGGGTGGGTGGGTGAGTAGGAGTAATTAGCCATAAACTACAGACAGTGTAAATCATGGCTGGAAATTTGAAGTGTCCAGTGCCAATAACTCAGGGAAGCCCCACTACCTGTCTTTGAAGGAGCCATAAATTTGGGGATGTGTCCTGCTGGTCACCTTGGAACTTTGTATTGGTTTGTGTAAGTATGTGACCTCTTTGCAACCACCACGCTGCCTCTAATGTGTAGTCTATTTAGCTTTCATTAAACAAAAGTGCCAAACAAATTCCACTAGTAAAAAGAATTGTTTTGATTAAAAGGTTACAAAGGCGGTGAATTTTCGTGACCACTTACATAGACTAGGATCTATTACACATGACTGCCAAGACCAGCTACAATAATCGGAAACATCATAATGAAGAGCGTATGGTTTTGGTCTCTCTGAGTTTTGCAGGCTTAATGAGTTTCCTGACCAAAAACTCAAAGCTTAAAACCATGTTGGAAAATGTCTGAACTCTTGCAGTGAACTAAGACTTTTCAATGAGACCTTAAGTGTGGCCCTCTAAATTAATAAATAATGCTGTACTGAACAACAGGAACTGACTCTTTTTACATGTGCCTCTAAGCACGAGTTCTTAAAAGCATGTAAATGCATTGGTCTCAGTGGATCACAGCATGTGTCACAAAAACACATGTAATCATAGGCCTTATAGTAATCAATCAAAAGCAATGCCTTCCATATGGGCCTCTATTGCCCAATGTACCACATGTGTTTCCATATCATAGCATCAACAGGGGTAAGGGGAAATACTTCACTTTGTCAGCACCAAAAAACCCAAAGCCTTTTATAACGATCTCCGCTCTTTACTCGACCCATTGTAATAAAGTTAGGCATGTGCTTTCTCTATGTGTCGCTCAGAAGTGGAGCAGTGAAACTCCAGTGCTGGAGTTCTTTAGGCCAATCTTGCATTTCATTAGCCATCAGTCCCTCTATTCATTACTCCAAGCAAGAGCACAGAGAGAGAGTTTGCGTCTAGAAGAGGAAATATGAATCCAGTAGACGCTGTATGTGTTTGTAGCTCATTTATCCAGCGGTGGAATAGGAAGGGGTGCTGAATGAGCTGCAAGCGTGCACTGACAAACATAGATCATAAGGAAGGGTGCGGACTCAGGTATTTCGGGCATACATGCATTAGCAGTGTAATGTATGGCCCAGACTGCTGCTCATATATTTGTGTGTAAATAGAGCATAAAGTCATTTGCTGAAAGGATGGCAGATTTAATCATGCATTTACTCTATGGTTAACTGGGAGCAGAACTGCCTTGCGACATGATGATAATATACTGAACAATTCTGTAGACAACATAAAAATAAAAATGCTATTTTTTTTAGATTCAGCATTCCACAGTAGACCACTTGACTAGAACAATTCTGTAAACACTATCTAAGGAGCATAATTTTGTTCAAAACATGCTACATTCTTATTCTTACTCTTAGGGACCTGTTTTTCATGACAACTTATGATTTTTCATTATTTATTTATTGAATAAAGCATTCTGGTGAGCACCAGTTTGAAAAGTAAAGTTAAGAAGCAAAACATGAGGATAAACAAGCAAAGCTGGTGTACATGAACTCAAACTAAAACCGACAGTGTCTCCGCATAAGTCTAGTCTACAAGGTCTGATCTCTGTATGCACTTGACCTGACAAAATCAACTCCAACAACCATCACACACACAGGAAGTCTAAGGCAGACACATCAAAAAACACATCTTCCCATAAGGAATTGCAGATTGATGGTCAGGTTTTTTAATAAATAAATGCATCATTCCAAAGCAACAGCTCCATGAGGAAGAGTGGCACCAATCGATATGCGCTGTAAATCCGCTCTGCATCTCCCTTACTCACCACTATGAGGATACAGGCAGGAAGTAGACAGCTGGAGGTTAACCAAATATCTTTCAAGCGTTTTCTGTATGTATCACAGCATACTTTGAAGGTCATTTTTTAAAAATTGGTTTCAAGGACAAACATTTCCATTAATAAATACATAAATCCACTGTGTGATCAAATTATGTCTGCTCTTCTACAGCTTTGTAGTCCCCAGCTATGTTTTTAAGGCTAATATTTGTTGTCATGAAATGTTCAGCTCCTTTGGTTGCTAAGTGCACACCACACTGTGTACAGACATCCTCTCTACTGTCCTTAAATCTGTCCGTGAAGTAGAGCCAATGCTCTTATTCATATCCAACATTCAGATGTCGTTAGCTTCATAGCATAATTGCCTAAGTCATTTTTTGGTCAAATTGAGATTTTTGCATAACTTTACTCCCCTACCACTTCTGCATCATCCTGTCTGTCTGCCTATGTCATTGGCCAATCACAACACTCATAAAAGTTAAAAAAAACATAGCTGCCTAAGCCATTCATTTGACTTAGGCAGTATTACCATTGGACTTAGGCAGTTTTTATACAATCTATTTGACTTAGGCAAATTTTGCCTATGACTTAGGCAGTTTTTCTGAGAATATAAAATAAACATTACATCTTCTCAGCCATTGTGCATACATCAAAACTGCCTAAGTCACTTTTATTTGATTAAAAAAATGATGTTCGGTTTTGTTCTTTTTCCAAACTTTTTCTCACATCTACTTGAATGTTCTGTGAAAATATCAATAAAAAATATGCATGTGATTTTTAGAAAGTGTGTTTTTTCTTGTTTTCCAAAAACACAAAAAAATGACTTAGGCAATTATGCTATGAAGCTAACAATGTGCATTGATTCAAGGACTCCATGTTTGAGTCTTGAAGAGGGTGGGGGTGGGGGGTTGTGTCTGGAGCCAGCACTGGCTTTTTATCTGCAGAGGCACCCACACCCCCACCCCCCACCCCCCCCCCCCCCCCCCCCCCCCCCCCCCACACACACACACCCCAACTCCCTCCCCTAAAAAAAACCTTAATGAATAACTGATAAAAAATTTCACACACAAAAAGAACAAAAAAAAATGGATAGCACATTTTTTATCAGGGATAGCCTCTGGGATCAGTGTAATCTGAAAGCAGCTTTAGCGAAGGCCCCCTGCTGAAGAATTAGAAGAGAAAGATGTCGCATTCGCAGGCGAAATCAAAACTGTCCAGTCAGAGAGCTCCATGACAAGGGCCATTATTGAGCCACAGCCTGATATGAGCAAACATTTGCACTTTCCCCATCCACTTCCCTTCACTCCTCTCCTCAGTGGAGATTATGTCACTTCAAAGCCACACTGGCACACTGGGAGTTCTCAGCATGGCATTTGGCAACATTGTGGCCCACTTTGGAGGGCATGGATGGCTACTATTTATACAAAAAAAGCTTGTGTTGTATGTTACAGAAAAGACAGCATCTGCTGTGGTGGACAAGATACAGGGGGCTGACATATGGAAGACTTCAGTGGTATCCTAGAGACAATGAATGACATGTCTGGATGTGTCAGGCCATTTTGTGTGTTACGTTATTGACATGAGGTTGGATTAAATTTGCCATGTGAAGTAAAGGAGTCGTACAATGTGTAAGGCATTAGTTTATCTATAAATAAGCACATGACATGACAGAACCGGAATTGTGCTTGGGCTGTGTTGAGTTGCTAAATGGAGTTTAAATTGACCTTTGTGTAATCATGGTGTGTAGATTAATCTACTGTATACATGTCAAGCTTAGATACTATCACATATTATTAAGGGGAATTTTCTGTAATTTATCAAAGGAGTCTTTTGACCTTATGGGCAAACTGAATTCGTGTTTGAGCAGTTCCACTGTAATCCACAGCTGAAAGAGAAATCAATATGGGCAGGCTGTTGTCATCATCATCTGAAAGCAACAGTTGTTGTTGGTGAGATGGTGCATTTGTATGCAGGGGCATGGTGTGACTGAGAAAGCCAATCAGACAGCAAATAGACCAACTGATGCTGCATGACGATCTGTCTATCAGCAGAACATCAATGGAGAACGTCATCTTTGTGTGTGGAACAATAATTCAATACTACATTTTCTCTGGGAAACCAAGAAAAGAGACAGCTTGTGCTCTTAAAGCAGGGCACATCATTAAAAATATTTTAATAATCATTGTCAATTGCCATCAATATGTCATAAATTATTATTTTGATACAAAATTGAAAGCATTTTTTTTTTTCAGTTTTAAGCATATCTCAGAAGCGCTTTGGATATACTTAGAACAATCTGGAGATGACAGCTTTACACTGATATGGTAATTCACTTTAGCCTACTGTATATTCAACAAACAATCTTCTGAATAAGCGATAATTAATTCAAGTATCAGACGCCAAACAAGACAATACAGCATTGAAAAGTTTAAGACAAAAACATGACATTCAGTCCGATAGGAAATATGGGTAAAGATGGGTAATTTTATCTAGTTTCCTTCTTACTTTGTTGGCATGGTACAGTATATCTTCATACACTCTTCATACAAACACTCTACAAACACTGATACTGCACCACTGAACAAATGTGTCTGTCCACTCTGTACAGATTGTCTTGCAGGTTGTGTAAATAGATTAATAACTTGCTCAATAAATGTATAAAGGGATTTCATTCTGAATGTCATTGACCTCACCTGAAAAGTAATCAATGATGCTCATTAAAAACGAATGAGGTTTTGTTTTGAGTCAGTGCTTAAATTGGCGTTTGTAAGAAGGGGGGAGCCCTTCTTTACGCACAGTGGTCAATATCTCACTCTATTGTATTACTATAAATACTGTAGCAGAGGGAGCTCAGGTCAGGCTGACTGTTTTGCTATGGTGAGGAGATGGAGCTGAGCCCTAGAGGGCTCCAGGCCAATTGAAATTCTGGTTATGAGTTGGACATGATGACCTGGAAACTTTTTCAGATTTTTTTTTAAATTTCTCTTCTCTTTGAGAGACAGTTGCACAAATATTGTCAATTATTAATTAAACGACCATCAGCAGAAGATTGCCACTCCAACGTGCAATTTACTTCTGCCAAAACTGATCTAAGTGTGGGTTTATGTATGTCAGCCACATTAGGCCAAGTGACACAAATGAATAATTCAAAATGAAAACTGTTGATTCAATGAGGGGGAAAAAACGCTAGGCTGATTTAATCAGTTTTAGTCCCTCAGGATGAGGGTCAGATAGACAGGAAGGAAACATAAACACCCAAAATGAGAAACACACTGCAGACGCACACATTTCCATGCAGACTCTGGAGGAACTGGTGACTCACACAGTGTGTAATAGGCCACATGTGCTCTATTTAAAAGAACACATACATATCTACAGGTATAAATCATCCTTAATGGTGAACAAAAAAATCAATCAATTGTGGTTGGCTTTCATCCAATGACAGAGGGCTTAAAGGGGAGCTCTTTCTAACGGATGTTCTAACAGCGTCATATTTGATTTCAGGTGTCAGGTTTCAATAGCAAATTGGATTACGAGAGCTTGCCCATCATTCAACACTGATGAATGATTTCTTAGTGTGTCCATTATCCTAGCTGTAATGGAAACTCTGTGTACCATGACCCTCCCCCCAAATAAGACATATATCGCCATCCACACAATTATGTTTTCACTTTTCTTGCTTTACACCCTTGGAATGCCCTCTGGATGCCCTTTTTGACAAAACCTTTGACACCCTGTTCTAAAATAGTTACCCCCCTACAGGCTGTGGTAAAAAATTGACTACTAAGTTACATTACATTACATTTAGCAGACACTTTTATCCAAAGCGTCCAAAAGCGTTACAAAAAAGTAGGACATAAGCTGACAGAGGTCTAAAGGAACACAGAGTAAGCAGACTACCTTTATACATACAGGGAGATGCATGTGCCCAAGTAAGTTTCCCAGAGCAGGGACAGTACAGGCACACATACCCTCCACATGGGGACAGAGTAAGTGGTGCTAGTAATGACCATAGACTATACCATACTACACAATGTATTGGCTACTAGTCAATGGCTATCAGGAATGCCATTAGGATAACACTGGAGATCAAATAGGGAGGAGGAGAATAAGGATGAAATGAGTGATTTGAGATTTGAGTAAAGGCTGTCTGCACAGCTGTTATGTGGAAGAAACCTCAAACTTTGTGACCAAAGGTATGACTCACCCTGCAGTCTACAGACTGTTATGATGTCCTTTCACATAGCCTAACAAAAAAAAGTCTCATCTAAGGACAAGGTTTCTGTAAAGTCTTCTACTTGGGGCCCATGTTTTTTTTTCTGTTAGGGCTTTAAGCCTTGAGCTCTGCAAAACAACTTCATACAATACTTACTGTTACTTATTCTTAAATACAGTTAAATTGAACTGAATTGAAAATGGAAGGTGCAGTCAGCAAGGTCAGAGCTGTTCTACATCATTTGCAGTGTGTTTATGGCCTTCTGTATGTGACTACATTGTTTTAACTTTTTCCTCATTTAGCTGATTTGTTTGTGCATGTGTGTAGGTATCCGTTAAAGAGAAACATTGTGTTTTGTGTTCTAATCACTTACAAGCCTGTGTCTGGGAAAACAACAGGCTTTTGTTTTTTTTTTTTGTTTTGTTTTTTTTTTTTTTGTTAAATGTCAGTGCGCATCGACCGGGGGTTAAGTAATTCTCATCATCTCCTCCATTGACTCTGCCAGTGCTCCCAATAAACACAATCTCCCTGCAGCTCCACTAACATCTGCGCCTGGTGTTGGACACCCGGTCGAAATGGGCCACATAGGAGAGATCTCTCAGCCCTTTTTTACGTGCCTGCTTACAACAACCTGGGTCTGCTCCGACTTCAGTGACCTTCTCCAGATGTCCTGTCAGCACACCAGACAGACAGAATTGTCATGGCAATGGGAGTCATTGCCCCCTTGCCTCATGTTCTGCTGTCAGCCACTCAGGAGGATGCTGTTGGACAGGAAGGAGGCACAGGTGACGACAGGAAATGGTCATCCTCTTTGGAGAAGATGGATGATGGTTATAGTGTTAATGGTATGACAACAGCTGAGGCATGAGTGAGTCATCTGTGTCTCAACGTGGGCATTTTGGGTACTTTAGATGATGTGAATAGAGAGAGTAACGACTTTTAATGTGCAATCGTAGAGCTTGGGGACTAATTTGATGAAGCCATTTACTCAAGAGTTTTAATAGTGTCTGGCGTCTTTACTGCCTGTTGAAACGTCCTGTTTTGGGTTCAGTTGTCGGGGAATGCTTCAGTCATTTATCTTTCACAACATATTTAAACAGCAGAACAAGAACAACTTTACATCAATATTTTATTTCTTGTTAGAGATAAATCCCAAGGTAGTTTAAACATTTTTAATTTTGATTATCTGTACATCCAAAACACTTGTTTATGAGGTTTTCTGAGCACTTGAACAGCTTCTACATCCATTTCTATGCCGGTCTCTTAAGTCTCGATGTGCGGCTCAATGTGACTTATTTTGTTTTCCTCAGCCAGGGGAAACCCATTGCAGCTTGCCATTTACAGGGGGGACATGTTCAAAGGCATCGGTCCTGGCTGTCCCACCGCATTACTCTTTGCATTGATTTCATTGACCTGCCAAAGGAGTAAAATAGGTAGAGTTGCACATCATCTATCAGGCTCACTCCCCAGGCAATCTAATTAAGCTCTGCAGGAGTGTTGCGTCGGATGATGGATACTTCCTCAGTGAGACTACAGCCAACACCTGATGCGAGCCCCCTCACTGTATGGCAGCGTTCATAACAGCGTAAGCTGCTTACTGGGGAACGGCTCAGGAAATGGAGAGGAACAGCTGTTTCCATGGTGCCTTTTGTCAGACAACTAAAGTCATTCAACACTGTGGAACAAATACATCCTGATGCAAACAATGGGTTGGTTCTCATAGGAGAGTTAATTAATGTTTATAGGAGAAATGACAACAAGCCATTGACAAGTGTGAAGAAAACCACAACGAGAAACTGAAGTCACTTTTTCCAGCTTTCGCAGGCTTGTGTCACTGTCATGATAGACCACAGATGCCCTTTAAAATACACATCACTGGATCCCTGACATCATCCCTGAACCCCAAACTATGACACCAAAACAGGTTCATTCAAAAGCCACTGTCTCTTTTGCTCTGTCATACAGATTCTTTGGTTGTAATATTCATCATTTGATTACATTGCTTGGGTTATATTTATTTGTTTGAGAAATGAATGTGTTGTGTATCTTATTAACATACATGTGTTGCTGACAAGCATGTCATCATAAACACTGGTTATTATAAACACTGGAATTACTGTACTGCATATGTGAAAGAAGTAAGTGTAAAAGTCAATGGCTAATAGATGTTTTCTTAGGTATTCCTGTTTTTAATCTTTTTTACTTTTCTAATTCTAATTCATTATTTATCAGAAGCTTTAAGCAACCAGCAATTGACTGAGGTTAAGGTTATTTCATTTCACACTGCTGGTACAGAGCATGTGTGCAGCTGTGGCACAGAGCAATCCACTAAAACTCACCAGAGAGGCAGAAAATTAGTGCACCTTAGTATGATCAATGGTGGGACAAATGACCCTGTTCAGGACAGTTCAGGTGAGCACGACTCCAAAGGGGTTATTCTATTCTCAGCCCAGTTCTGCTTCCACTAGCGAATCTGAAGGCAGCCAAGCCAAGCGGATTGGATCCAGCCCGGATCTGGTGCAGAAGTGAAGTGAATCAGCCACCGAGCCAGCACTCCTTGTTTTCCACCTGATGAGGGAGAAAGCAGTGAGCAGAAAAGGGGTGTGGGGTTTGCAGTGAGGTGAGGTGAGGTTAATTCAGTGGATATGGACAGTAAAAGTAATGACTTTTTGAATGTGTATTCTTTAGGGGACTAACTTGATTGAGCCATTTAGTTAAAGTTTTAATAGTTTCCCTGGCAACTACAACTGCCTGTTGATATGTCCTGTTTGTTGGAAAGTTGTAGGAGAGTGTTTTTTTTTTCAGCAGCAGAAGTCAAGAGTTATATCGAGCCGGCAAAGAGCCCGAACTCTGACACGGATTCACCAAGCCAGCACTCCTAGTTTTCCACCTGATGAGAGACAAAGCCGTAAACACCAAAGGAGGAGGTTTTTTTTTTTTTTCTCCCTCAAGCGACGTGTTTTTGTCAGCAGGTTTTACACCGGTATTACCTTTGATGCATGCTGCACCCACAGGCCTAGCAGTTTAGCGGGGGGAAATTTATCGAGCAGGCCTTCCCCTTCCAGAGGTCACTGTTGATGATGAAGCATCATTGTGTCCCACGGCAACGGATGATGATGCGTGCATTACATGCTGTCAAGGCCAGGAATTAGCACTCGGTATTATCATTTGTGTCAGGAATCGGTCATGTTAAACAACCACAAATCTAAATCGAATGTTCTATTAGATGTAACCTTCAGTGCATGTTATCCCTTTTTTTTTCTTTCGTATGACAGGCACTCTGTCAGTTTGCAATTTCGTTAAGGACTGTGCTACCATAAATTTCACAGGGAATTATTTTTACTCCATTCCTGGTCTCCATATAATTCAAACAGTCTCACAGTCACTCTCTTTCACACCGTAATGTAATGCACCACCCGATTTTTCACTACCTGAGCATGGATATCATGTTTACCATTTACAGCACCCGGGTTGAGTCATTTCAGTCCCAAAAAACGCCTCACCCTTGGGACCTAATAAAGTGGCCGAGATCTTATCAGGCTGTGATTACATGACACTGATTGGCCGTGGGCTAAGCGTAACATTGTCTGCTGAGTCATTGTAAAGTGCCCCCTAATCAGGGACTTAATCAACAGTTGAAATTACTAAAAGGCCTGCAATTCTTGCAGCACAACATACACAAGCCTGGCAAGGCACAGGGAAGACCATCTTCAGCTTGTTCAACTACTCAAACAACTGAAACTTAACTTAAAATGACCTTCGGGCTGCCATTATAAATATTTCCGGTGTGTGTTTTTCTTAGACCGAATGCAGTTGTCATGCTTGTGTGCCGCTGATGATTGCTGATTTTTATTGGTGTGCCTGTCGTTCTGTTTATTTTTAGCACGGTGCATAGGAGGGAGAGATGTTTTTTTTTCCTGTCTACTGCATGTGTGGAGTAAGCACCTGGCGCGTGGTCCTAACAAGACAGTGATGTGCCTTTCTCCGTAAGTGAATGGCTTTGAGATTGCATTTTCATGGGGAGAAAAGTGGTTTTACAGGGAAGGAAAGAGCTCCCTTTCCCAGAACCTACTGAGCATAAACTTTTTATTGGTGTCTGACTTTACTTCTTTCCAAATTCCAGATGGATCTAGACATATAGTTATTTGTCTTTGCCAAGTTTATTGCTCGTAAACTCAAACATAAGTGTTAAACTTCGCTTCAACTCTCACCCTTGAATATGAAACTTCATACTCTGAGTGAACAAAACAAAAATATCAATTTGAAATGTTTCTTTGTCTGCCACTTTCTACTTTACACAGCCCTCCAGTTACCTGAAGCAATGCTTTCCACATTTGTGGAAATACACACTCTCTGATAAGAGTGGATCGGTACTTAAAGCATTCGGACTTGCAGCATAATAAAAGACAGCCAAGTGTGCAGCTGACCTACCCTGTCACAGACTTTTCTGACCAATGGCATGTATGTCATCGTTCACAAGCATTCCACTATCTGTGCATGTTTATGGGAGTGATGTACTGTAATTAGACAGCCCATCTTGACAACACATCTAGCTTGTACTTCAGCTGAACCTTGTAAAAAGTTGAAAATCGTGAGGAGAGGGAGGGAGAGTGAGTGAGTGTGTGAGTGTGTGTTTGTGAGAGAGAGGGAGACGGGGGGGGGGGGGGGTGGGCAGAGAGAGAGAAAGTATATCTGTGTGTGTGAGTGTGGAGGGGGTGGTTAATGAAAAAGTGCAGCTGTTAGTGTGTCTGGCGCATCGTCCGTCCCTCCATCATCACGTCTCTCCATGTCCTGAAACACTTGGATATCCTTGTTGCATTTCAAACTGTTCATTGAATTAGTATGTAGGGGCAGAGTTATGGCCCTCTGGATTACAGTGATTTACTTTGTAGCTAATAAGTAGGTATAAATCAAAGCACTCAGAAAGAAGCGACCAGAAGCTAAGCCAATTTCATGACAGAGAACGAGTCGAGCTTGCGAAGGCTACACAGTCAAAGAAAGTTCAAGTACGTACAATGTCCACACCTGATTTTGCCTTGTGTGGCTGGGGTAGATTTGAAGAGTGAACTATTTGTGAACTTCAAGGCAATACAGTAGTGTAATCCAGTGAAATTGTACATCGAAAAGTGTGGGTAATTAATAGTGTGATTGATTGTGATTCATCATCCTTTCTTTGCCTTTCATGTTAAATTTAGAGGGTTTATGTAGTGTGAGATGGTTGAAAATATATACATGTAATGAAATTAAATGTATTTTTTTTTTACTTAACTTTAATTTTATGTGTTGTTTTTTGTGTTGTTGTTGGTGCTCATGGTTGTTCATTTTTGTGTTGTTGTTTCCCATCCACTATAAAACATCTTCCTCACCTCATTGTTGTTTTTAAGCTTTAAAACTCTGCCTACTTTGTCTAACAACTCTTACAAAAATCTGATTTTGTCATCACATTTTACTTCAGTGGTCTGGCTTGTGTTCATCCCTCTCAAATGTAACTGCTTTTGGGATGTTAACCTCATATCTCAGCTTGTCCTGAAGCACAGAAGACCAAAATCCTACTTAACTGTGCTGAATAACTTGCTTTTTCAGCTTACTCAGTCAAAGATGCCAATAAAAATCTTCCCTATGGTTCATCCTGTTCAGTGACAGCTCAACATTAGCCTGCAATTAAACTGGCCATGAGCACCGATTTAGAGCTGTTTTTTCTCCCCCAAAATCTACTCGGGTATATCTGCCAGTATTCATAGACCTCAGAACTCAGCCGTATGTGCCCTCAGTGGAAACACTGAATTTCTACTCTTTACCAATTAATCAGCAGTGAATCAGCAGTACTAGCCCTAGCTACAAACAGGCAGTGGAAGTCATCCTGGCAGTGGAATTTATGTTTTCAGTCACCCGCTGTGATGCAGCAAAAGTAGGACTGTCCAAACGTGACATATTTTGGCAAAAAACAAAACAGAACCACCACCACTTCCTCCTTCCTGACCTCCACACACACACACACACACACACACACACACAAACCTCCACCACTTGCTCACACCAACACTTGCTCTTTGTCTCTTCCCCTCACTTTCTCTCCCTCTTTTCAACCTTTCTCTATCTTCCTTTCACTCCCTCCCTCTCCCTCCAATGACCTGAAAAAACAGACCTGGCTCGACAACAGTCCAACAGGTCCCACTTGATTTATGCACACTTCGAGTCCCTTACAGTTTGAGAGCCAAATCCCAAAGTGCAGACCTCTATTCTCTGCCAGAGTCTGCAGCAGCCATTAATCTCCCACCATTAAGACGGAGACATTTCTTAGCTGGATAATGGATGGCCGTTTGGACAGGTTTCCTTATCGAGACGGTAAACACCAGAGGCGTTGTACTTCACTTAAAGACATAGACGGCAATTCTGGTGAGAGGTTGTTCATAGTCAAGCTCCACAGCCAATTGAACTACAGTTTCTTACAGTGGTCTGGAAGCAATGTGCTTATTGGCTGAAATTCCCTAAAGGCTACTATTAACACAGGACTGTGCCAGTCCATTTTGCAGTGCCATTACAAATAAAATGGTGATTGCCGAATTTCACAGAAGGTGGATTGAATGAGAGCCACAAATACCTTTAAAGCCCCAGTCACTTGGATGGCACAAACGTCTGCTTGTAGCTGTCTGTAGCTTTCTGTAGCTGTCTGTGTGTTTTTGTGTCATGCTTAACAGTCACTGGTAACAAGTTTTTCTGACTGTTTAAGCTACCATCATCTTCACTGGTCACTGCCATGTCGGGTAGCCTCCCTATGTTTTTTGGCCTGCCTTGTTGGCGAATCACTAACTCACATTGAAAATGCCTGGCAGCATATTTGTGGTAAAACTGGTGTTGAGGGACATTATTTTTTGGCTGTGACAGGCACCCACAAAGGCATAAACAGAATGTGCTCTTGGTCCTTTTGAGCACCTAAGATCCCCCTCAGGAGGTGCAACTAAAAGTACACAACACTTGAACAAGTGACCTCAACCATTTATGGTAACACTATCTTCTGTCAGATAGACACATGGTTATAGGCAGAAGTGGTCAATGCTTTAGCTTTAGTTCGGATTTGAAAGCTAGGCAATGTCTCAAATTCAGGGGTTCTGTGTGAATAACCTAGATACTAGAACCAACATCTGGCGTTTTGCATAGGTTGGCCTGTAAAACCATCCCCAAGCCCTAAGTGCTGTTTATCCAGCACTTTAATCAGCTTCTTTATAGAAGTCCAGCGCCTATGTCAATGGACGCATAGGCATATCTGCATAATTTCCAAAGGCAAACTGAGATGTTTGGTTCTTTACTGGAGATTTTATGACATTTAAATTGTGTGACATATGAAATACACTTTATGTGGGCAGCTCTTTGTCAGAGGCTGACCTTTAGAGAACAGGAATATGGGGTAAAGAAAAAAGGCAAGCAATGAAATCATCCATGGAAAGGTCAGAAGCTTGATCACCTTGACGATCTCCAAAACTGATTCCTCACATAAACTGCAACTTAATGTTTCAGTCTAGACGCAGGGCATCATGGCTGTGCTTTAGGAGATCTGTCCAATTCATATTCTGGCCAAGAAGGTTTCTGGCCAAGAAATCAAGTAAGTTTTAACATGAGGCATTTATATGCAATTCATTACCAATAATAAGTACATATGGGGACAGTACTGTCTATTCTAGCAATTATAATCTGTGTCGAATTTCATACTGTATATACTTTCTTGAACACATTTTTGGGCCCCTATTGTTTCAAAGTTGAGATCTATATCTCTTGGCCAATTGCTGTCTCCGCCTCAGAAGAAAGGTTTGTGAATGCAAAAGGTCTGACCTGTCCTCAAGTGACATCGGTGTGGTCTGGTCTTCATGGGGTTCCTGTTCTTTGAGTGCTAATGGTCTGGCCTTCAGATGGCCAGAATGTCTGGATGTCTGGAATGACGTAAATCCACATTTTCACCAACTTGTGGTTCACATAAGGACTCGCTGTCACTTGAGGACTCTTTGTCATAACAGAACTATTACCACATGGTGAGGATGACACTGCATTCACATAATACAGACTTTTTTACGTACCAAATCGAAATTAATTACATTCATGTGGTTCATTAATGTGGTTCATTAACAACACAACACACTTGTGTTGTTACATATTAATAAAAGTAAAGCATTGTCTAAGTGTGAGAAGTTGTTTGGTTTGAAAGCTCTATGCATAATTCAGTAATGAGAATAAATAGGAACTGTCTTGAATTAAAGTATTTTTTCAGATAGAATTCAATGTAGTCATTAATTTGGCTCAGTTTAAACCAGTGCAGTTGGTAATAAGAGCTGATTTAATTTACAGGGCAGTCTTGCCTAAACTGGGTTTGCAGATACTTTTAGCCTAACCCATAAGAGCATCTACAATGAGCTTCTTTTGCAGTCATAATCACAGTATAGCTAAATATTACATTAACCAAGCCTTTGCCATGCACATAGTGAATGCACAAGGATTTTTCTTGTATAACTTGCAAAAGACACAATGAAGGCAGTGCTCAGTCTATGTTCAAATACAAACATCAGACAATGGTTAAGGGTCTTCAGAAAGTTTTCAAAAAAAAAAAAAAAACTTTTTTGAAGGGAACATGGTAGGCCCTCGAGTCCTGATTTAATTGGACGTAATTGCATATCTCTTAGGGTGCCAAGGGCAACTGCCAAGAGGGGTGGGGAAAGGTGTGATGATTGTGCAGATTGTAGAAAGTCATGCCTCAAGTACAAATTACACTGAAGAAGTATTTTACTTGATTAACTTTGCTGTAATCTGTACATCAGTTCCACATTAATAAAAAGGATCTCGTTTGGTTTGGAAAAATTATTTTGGGCCAGACTTGAGCAATCAATGAAACAAAATTAAAACAAATGAAAATTGCTTCAATTTGGGTGATGGAATGGTGTCTGGTCTGGAAAAACTCCAAGAAAAATCTCCTCTTTTTGGCCTGCACTGAGAAATGATGTGTGCGATGATATGATGTTGTGCTATTCAAATGTTATTATGATGATCTGAAGCAAATTCCTTTTATTCATAGGGCATACTTTAGTTAGGGGATGTCCTTATTTTTACGACATGATGAATCCACAGGCCACCTTTCAGCAGGTTACCAGTGACTAGAATGTTGAGAATTTCTACACATTCTACCTAGGATATTTAACTCTATTACAGGTTATATCATGTGGAACTTAGGATCTTATGTTGCTGATGAATGGATACTTCTATTAGAATGTTACTGCTGATGAGTGAAGGATTCTATTAGAATGTATGAAATTCACAGTGGGTCTGTTTTTCTGCGACTTTTCAGGAAGTGGTATAGCCTTGAATCTATTGGCTGTTGCATAATAAGAAAATTATGTTTGACTGGAGACTGAATTATGCTTGCATCCTTTTATCCTATTCAAATTTGGATAATGGAACTCCTCCATGGCAAACATAACTGACTCGTCACACACACAGACACACAGACACACAGACACACACACACACACACACACACACACACACAATTGGTTTGCTCTTTCAGACAATGCCACCTGTTTGGGATATTTTTAGACCTCCCGAGGCAAGTATCTGACACTTGGATTTCTTTTTCTTCCATTGTGTTGATGATACAGACTCAACTCACAATTTAATTTTCTCTTGAATAATACACCCTACAAGTGTCTGCCATTCTGAATAGGTATTGTATAACACCACAAGTAGGACAGTGTTGTGTAAAATGCTGTTAATGCATATGGTATTTTTGTAAAAGTATATTTTTAACTGCTGAGAATTGCAAGCACTTGCCTGATGGTCAAAACGCCAGAGCAATTTGATTCATGTCAGAATGCAAATGAGATTACAGAGAGGACCAGCACCTGTGTCGCTCTTTCTTGCCATCAACCCCCCATCGTTTTTGGGAGGTGTAAATGAGTCAGATTCAGTTCTTTCCTCTCGGCCAATTATGTATCTGCAAATATTATGCAGGCAGATATCGTTTGGAAGTCATACAAGTGAGCTCTGCTTCAGTCAGCTCCACTCACAGTAGGATTCGAATAACCTTACTTAACCGAGAAGTCCCATACCTGCGTTCAAGTGACGCTTTCCAAATGACTTTCCGTTCCTCCATCAGTCAGTCAGTCAGTGTAGAAGAGCCCATGTGGTTTCATTACAGCGGTCACTTTGTCTGGGTCGACCGGCCGGTCAAAGCCATTAACCGGTGCTGAGGCATTGTGAAGCACAGCTGCTTTTAACAATAAAAGTTGACCGTGAGGACGCCGGAGTTAAATACACCGCTTCTCAATTAATCACCACAGAGCTGCCAACAGAGGTCCTAATGCAGCCTGGCAGGGAGAGAGAGAGAGTGGCTGGAAACAGTCAGGCAAGCGGACTGAGTCTGAAATATAGTGTGGATCTGAAACGCTGAAAGCACTAAAGCAGGTGTCATTCTGTACCAGCTGTGCTAGACAATTGGCTGCACTTTACTTGAGTGGTGCCCTGTAGACAGAGGAGATTGTAGACTCTGTTGGGGCCCCAGACAAAACCCTATCACCTTCACTGCAAACTGCCATTGCTGTAGTTTAAAGGCCGTCAGCCCTCTGAGGCCCATTTAGTGGCCTGTGGGGGCAAAAACAGTTGCTTGTTCTGTTGCCTGTTTGCTAGCTATGCCTCTGACTGTAACCAGTGATGGGCAACCTGGCTTCATCAGCTACAATCCAGTAGCACATTTGCAATATGTGGTACTGGGTTGTAGCTTCTGAATTCACAGTGCCAATCATTGCCTGTAGGCTATCTACTGTTGTTCAGATAATAAATAAACAATCTGATGTATCTCTGTTAATTATAAATTAATTATAAATGTGAGGTTAAGGTTAGGGTCAGGGTTGTATTGACTATGGTGGGGATGTAATATTATAAAAGCGAACTCTTTCGAGCTGGATCAGAGCATACGGGGAGGTGAACTGTAAGAGTAGGCCAAGGAAGATGAATACATGATGCATACACCACCCTGTACCCTGACTGATTAAAATGCAGAGCAAGATGGTGACAGGCCTTTTCCCAGAAGGAGAATTGATCTGTTTTTTACTAATCTTGGCACCCTTGGTAATCTCACTGTCCAGAATAGAAAACATCAATGATGAAATTGCAATCAAAAACTTTGTTTACGTCAATATCACATTTAAGTTAAAGTTTGTATTTGGCAGGTGTTTTTTTTTTTCAACGTGACATGCAGTACTAAAAACACCACCATATAAACAAAAATACTTGGCTAAATCTCACAATATAAGAAAAATGCTTTAGAAATGTTAACATAGCTTGCGCAGGTCAGAAACATTTGTGTACTTCACTGCAAAAATAAATTACATGTAAATAATCAAGTTAATGAACTAAAAAGAAGTATCTGTAAATGTTGTTTTAATCATCAGATACTATTAATGATAGAATTTCCATCAAAAACTTGGAATAGTATATAACAGAGGTTTTATTATGCATTGTCTGACTACATGTTCTGTCATAGCCTTTTATAAGTTGGTGCCATCTTCTCTATTCCTTTACTTTCTCACACACATCCACACACACTCCCAACAATGGTCTTATTTCTGAGAGGTCTCAGTGCTGTGTCTCACTATGCAAATTTAGCAGCCTATTACCCCTCTGACTACACAAACAAACTTTGTCATGGTGCAGACATTTATCATATTTGAGACACTGAACTCATTTCTCACACGGCTTCTGATTGTGGTTGTCTGGGGACCTATTCTGCATGTTTATCAGTAAGCAGGTGTGGGAGAGCTCAAATTTGTTCCAAATTATATGACTTTCTCTGACTGTGCAGTAAAGCCAGTGAGGTTTCAAGTCAAGCCCAAATAGGATCGTCAGTCAAATAATTGGTTTTTGCAACAAAGTTCTGGCGAGTCATCTGCCAATTGTCAAAATGGATTAAAAGTACAGTAGGAAATAATAATAATAATAATAATGATAATAATAATAATAATAATAATAATAATGACTACATTATTAAAACAGCACATTAGGGCGAAGTGCCTGATTAGATTTGACTTACAGGGAAATCACCTTTCTGATTCCACTGTTTGCTCTTTGTATATTACAGCTTACCTATCTTTCCCCTCTGTAATCCATATTCAAGTCCATAGACCTTTGGATGCAAGGGCACCTAAGTGAGCCACCTGTGCCCTGTGTAATAGGTGGACATACCCAGACTATATCAGATCACAGACCTACTGTAGCTGAGCCAGAGGCTGGGATCATCCATGACAAACTGGCTTACACCAGGACATGTCACCTTGGGGGCAGATGATTGATAGCTTTATCCCGGGGGGGGGGCAAGGTCTCTAAATAAATGCAGCTAACCCACTCCTTGCATTTAGTTGTCACTTAGGATGTGAAGGTAAGCTAAGCACAGGATTGCTGCAAGATCTGAGTTGTGTGTCATTTTTGCAGCTCATGTTCCATCCCCCTTTTTCTAATATCATGTCAAGTTTCCCATGGCTCATATTCAGTTTTTATGATCATGACTTGACTTCAAGGGAATGTTTTTGTTTTCTGTCAAGTGGCCAAGTCAATATTTGATTGAACAAATGATGATGAAATGAAACGAGGCTCTCTGGTAAGACTGACGTGATGCAACAGCTTTTTAAGAGATTGAAAAAACGGGGGACACAGGGTTCCATAACAAGCTCAAGTACAAGAACACGGGTCTCACAAGATGCACTTTGTCATCCAAACGAACCTCTGTTGCTATCCAGTGGTGCGCTGAGATTGGTTAAAAGCACTGTAATTCCCTCCCCCCACTCCTTTCCCCCCTTCCTTTTTTACTCATTTGATGGAACGTCATCTTGGTCTCGGAGTATTGATTGAGCTTGTCTGTGATGGATGTCTCGCCGACCCAGGGGCTTCATGTCGGCAGTTGTCCAAGTAACCTTTGATCCTGGATAGGATTCTTCGGATCAAAAAGAATAAGGGAAAGCCCGCTCGATTATTCTGTCATGGAGCTGTGCAAGAGTGGAGATGTTAGGGAGTCTATCTCAACTCATGCACATACATTTTGGTCAGTGGATAAAATTGAGAGGGGGGGAAACAGTGCTCGGTTGTGTTCATGATCAGAGAATCCTAAATCCATTTCAGCATCCATTACAAAACTACCAGATATTACAAGATATTTCAGACATTTAGGTACAACTTACGTGCAAGTATTTGGGGAGCAAAGTTCTGTTCTGCTAAGTCATCTCATTAGTGTACTTTATACCTGTTGTGTTGGCTATTTTTAGAATGAGGAAAACAGGTTTACCTCAATTTTTGGGGACATTATGATAAAAGCTAAATAAACATGTGTGAAAATAACTTAATTTTTCTAATTCTCAGACATCTACTCTTGCCTTGAATTTTCTTGCCTTGAGTAGTTTGGTTTGTTATATTATCTTCACCGCTGCTGTCATCCATCTGTTGCTCAGGAGGATTTAAGCTGAAGGGGTGAATAGAGGGGTTTTCCAAAACAGGGGGCTTTATTTTGTCTGTGCTCTACCTCCTCTTAGACAGATGAGATCCTGACATTGATCCTATTGGGGCTTGTGGAACGAGACCAGAGCGACACGTTCCGATACTGAAGCCTGGTCTGTTTACTATTCCTTTTAAGATGTTGCCATGGTTTCGGCTCGATGGGGAGATTAGGGCTTGCCCTTTGCACCTTCCGCTCCGTGGACACCATGACTCACGCCAATCAGAGTTTTAAGGCTCTGACAGCCAATCAATCCCGTTCCTTTTCTCTGTGGCTTTTCTTCTCACTTATGGGACTGTTGCCCTTTGACCTGCCCCACTAATGGATCTGGCTGTTGCACGCTGTGTGTTGTGGCAGTGGTACATTTTGTGTGCTGTGGCCAGGCATTAGCTGATGCAGAGGCACACACCTGAGTGTGCTTGGGTTGTGATCGCTGCTCTCTGCTTCTGTTGATAAGCACCAGTGGATGGTATGAAATATATGTTTAGAACGAGTGAAACAGAGAGAGAGAGAGAGAGAGAGAGAGAGAAACAGAGAGAAAGAGAGGGGGAATTACAGACAGAAAGAAAGAGGAAAGAGATAGAAAAAGAGCAAGAAAAAATGAGAATAAGAGAGATTGTAGTATGTGTGTGTGGGTGTAGGGGGAGAGTGAACCTGGTGTAGGATAGAGAGAGAACTTCAAAGAGGGATTGCGAGAGAGGAAAGCAAAAAAAAGGCAGAGAGAAAGAGAGAGAGAGAAAGAGAGAGAGAGAGAGCGAGAGAGAGAAAGAGACAGAAAGGATGAACGAGATTAAAGACCATGAATCAGCCCCCATTGTCATCTGGTGGAAATGCTCACTTCATATCTCATCCATGTGACACCTGGTTGGATTAAAAATGACCCTCCACCACCCCTCCCTTCACACAGCTCCACTGGCTGATGTTCCCATAGGCATAAGGTCACCCCATCAGCATTGCCTGGGCGCGCCACACCCAAGCCGGCCTTTACGCTGTGACAGCTGAGTCAGGCCACTGCTGTGTAAATGGACTGCTTGGTCCCATTTCACACTTTGTCATCTCGCTGACGCACAGAAGGGTGGTGCCGTCCCTGCTTTGTGGCAACAAGTAGCTGGGTATAGTTGGGCCCTACAATCTTTTTATAATTTTAATCATAATAGGGGGATGCTTTGGGTAGACACCAGGGGACTCTAATAAATCAGAATTACGGCCCAAAATAAATGGAGTACTATCGGTGTACCCTCGGCTCACGACCTTGGTGAGCAGGCAATAGAGAGACTCCCACAGAAACTATTTTAAGAGGACGTATATCTTTAATTACTTTCAGAGACTGATATATTTGAATGTGTTTGACTCTGCTGCCCGCCCAATTGTCAGTCACTTGAAAAGAAAAGAAAAGAAAAGAAAAGAAAAGAAAAGAAAAGAAAAGAAAAGAAAAGAAAAGAAAACATATTTGGTTCATAAAGGGCATTTTTTTAGTTTATATCTGACACCCTTGAAGACCTTTATTATTTTTTTTCTGTGAATTTTAAAATGAGCTAATTTGCCAGGAGGTGTTTAAACCCAGAGAATTCCATCAGTTTGGAACGCCTTGACCACATTAGTTCTGTTCGTTTGGCCTCTCTAAGATGAAAGAAAATGACATTCAATTTTAGACCGCATCCCCTACATAATGTAAGGGGCTTGGAGGCCTGCAGGCCTGGAGTAGCATGCAAAGTGCTAATCCTGAATTCAGCGCAGGGAGAGAAGCTAAAGCAATTTGGTTTTCAGTCCTCCCTAATGGAAATATGTGAGGAAGTCAGTGCAAGTGTCCACCACGCCAGCCCCCGCATACACTATATCTCAAAAACACCAGTTGACTTGACAACTGTGCCTTATCACTTTTATATGATGCTAACTTTACATTACACTAAAAAGGAAGAAAAAACAGGAAAATTGTCTTGTTTTAGGCATATGAAGATAAAGGCAAAAAGCTTGTGAGCAAAGTCTTTAGGATAGTTACAATGTATAGTAGGTATATATATTATACATATATTAGACACATTTTGTATAGACAATATCTGTCTGATTTAGTAAAGTAATATAAAAGACAGACTCAGAGTCTGAAGCTTCCCTCTGTCTCTCTGTCTCTCTGTCTCTCTGTCTCTCCCTCTCTCTCTCTCTCTCTCTCTTTACTGAAGTGCAGATGCCTCTCTGCTGAGAGCAGAGGGACTCGCTGGACCATCACAGGCAGGAGGGGCAGGAGGGGCAAGGGGGTAGTGGGGGCAGGGGGCAGTGTGGTGGCGTAAATCAGCGTGCCTGTCCCAGAGTCCCCCTGTAGTCCAGAGCGTGGGGATGATATAGGGGGGCTCTGGAGAGCACACAGGCCTGCTGCTGCTGAAGAGACTGATGCTTCTGCTGCTGGTGCAGAAGCTGATGATGCTAAGGGGCCTGTAGATCATCTCTCTCAAGCTGCCAGCTGGCTGATGAAGGAGCACCGTCGGTCCATCCAGGGTCATTCACCCACTGCCACTGGCCATCTCCTCCCTGCCTGCCTGCCTGCCTGCCCGACTGGCCAATGGCCTGGCCGTCATTCACCACGAGCCTCTCCCCAGCTAGCTGAGACGCCATCGTGCTCGTGCTGCTCCACTGCTGCCCTCATCAACGCTAAATCTCTATCTCTCTCTCTCTTGCTTTCTTACTTGCTGTCTCTCTCTTTTCCTTTCTTTCTATCTCTTTCTCTCTCTTTCTATCTCTTTCTGTCTCTCTCTTTTTCTTTCTCTCTCTCTCTCTCTCTCACCCACACACACACGTAATTTTCCCACAATACAGCATTACTGTTAAAAATATATTGATATTACAATAACAAAAACATCTAATTGATCATGTGGATCCTTGCTTTAATTATCACAAGATTTATCTTTATGTGTTCAATTGCAGACTTAATTTTAGTTTGAATAAACCATTCATAAGCTCTCGCTGTCTATCAGTGTAAAGTGTTCTCCACTTCTACCTGTCTCTTTCTATATGAGCGCCTTCATGGCAGTGGCAATCAACTCGAGTAAACTGCCTTAGTCACTCTCCCACCGGGCCTTTCACTTTTCCTTCTCCTTGACCTTGTCACAAGCACGCCTTTCTCTCCTCCATCCATCTAATAGGGCTTTTGGCTGGGTGGTCAAGGGCGAGTGATCCTAACAGGTTTCTTAGACATTGGCATATATGTTGTAGCCAATTGCATTAAGGTATTTTGCTGTGTGCAAATAACAGCAGTGTGTGTGTGTGTGTGTGTGTGTGTGTGGGTGACATGCATGTGTGTAGGAGGCGGGTGGGGGGTGGGGGGGTGTTGACAGCATTAAAGCTGAAATGGGCTGTGCCACAAAGCATGCAGTAAGCAGTGCTACAGTTTAGCACAGCACAAATGCTCTGTTGTCATCACACTTGTCTATTCTGGTTTCTGGCAGCATTCATCACACTGAGACCAGCCTGCACACACTGTTACTTTCACGTCGCGCCAGTGCAACAGCTCAGCACAAAGCACAAAACATAACAAACCTGACTTTCTTACCAACAATATGCAGGTTTCCTTCCAATGTTTTTAAAGCTCATTTTGACCATTTCCAACAATAAATCTTAGCTGAAAATGCCTGCGATGTGGATAAACTCTTCTAATGCTTACACAAATGAGGCTTCTGGTCTGCATTTTTGTACAGCCGAATTAGCATAAATGTGCATAACTGAAGCGAATGCGCTAAATGGAAAGCCGGCTACTGTGTATTTCTTTTTTTCTCTTTAACCCAATAAATCTCAGCCCTCAGTTCCATAATCACACACCAGAAAGGCTACATTTTAATTACTTAAAATGCTGACACCAACCTTACCCTTTTTTTTAGACCAAACATCTAAGTGCTAATAAGTGTAACGGAGCTCTTGATTTAGTAACCTGCTGTTTTAATTTTCTACTTAATCTGCATGCTTAAGTGGCCAATATCTTTATCAGCAAATGCAAGAATGTAAATTTCATTTTTTTTCCTTACAATAGCAGCCTTAAAAATGTAAATAGGAGTTTTTTTGTGTGTCATATAGGCACCACAGATTTCTATGCTAAGGGATATGGGATACATTGCCTGCAATACAGCAGCGATATTCAGTGCAGTGTGCTTTTTAAACAAAGAGGTTTTTTTTTTAAACCAAGATTATTCATTCCTCCCCCACCTCCAGCACAACCTTTTCACCACAGCAGTACCACCTGTCCACAGGTGATATTGTGAGACAAGGTCATGTGGAGCCAATGTAAGTGGCACACCGCTGTTATAACAGACGTGTTAATGGCAAGCATCACTGCTCCTGTGTCAGGCAGTATAAACATAAGGCCTTGCCGACTGTTTCAAACCATCTCAGCTGCCCAGCTGTGTGTCTCCTGTTGCATGACCTATTTGCCAGCTTCGCAGGGGACTGAGGAGTGCTCACAGTTAAACACAAACGAAATGGAGTGATTACATTTTGCCATTTGGGTAATCAAATCAGAGACACAAGGCAAATGTAAGGAAATTGTACTAGTGTTTCGTGGTGGGGGGGGGGCAGTTGGGGGGTAGGCTGGCAAGAGGTGGTGTGCTGAGAGAGAGATGAGCTCTCCAGACGCATGCTGCTAAAAGCTGTTCCTGCCGTTTTCTCTGCTGTGGGAGAGAAGACAATCGCAACAGTGGGTAGACGAGAAAATGTCAGTCATTCTCCTTTCTGACATTGTTTCTTTCTCTTTCTCTTTTTCTCTCTAACTCTGTTTCTCTTTCTCTTTCTCTTTTGCATTCTGTCTCCCCATCTCCCTCTGTCTTATTTTTTAGTGTTTCTTTTTGTCTCCTCTCTGTCTCCCTCATCAACTCCTCATGTCCTCTTTCTCTCTCTCTCTCACTCTCTCTCTCTCTCTCCACTGAGTACACTTCTCAGCAGTGATCTGCCAAGCACCTGGGACTGGTGAGGCTCCTTGTGACGTCCCACACATACACACACACACACACACACACACACACACACACACACACACACACACATACTGTTAAACAGCAGGGGGTCTTCACCAAGCGTGGAGATGTTGGCAAGGCTTGTGAAATGTACATGCTGAGAGATATACCCATTGGGATTCTGTGGCCACAATGCACACAACATAAATCTTTAGAGCGCACGGCAGTCAGTACAGTATATATTTTAAGTTATTGGACCATGTGTACACTATGGACATACACTATTTGAATGTGTCCACTATGGGCAGACACTGCCCACCACAAGAAGTTAACCCCTGGCATCTCTGTGAAATACCATCAGTGTTCATTGCCATTTAGCCAAGACAATAGACTCATGAAACTCATACCTAATCAGCCTTTTAGTCAATGCATGTTTAAAAAGGAAAGATGAATGTCAGACAAATGTGATTCCATTAGTCTTGTACAAAGAGTGCATTAGTCTTGTGGGGTTTTTTTGTCTTCTTTTGTTTTATGTCTGTCTCTTTCTGTCTTTCTCGCTAATGAGACACTGAAAGGATTCTATTATCTATGGCAGACGTGCTATGTTGTTTAATAGAGAAATAGGGTTCCTTTCAGCACACGGGTTAATTGTGCCATTTGTGTCTCACATGTTCCAGCTCAGCTTCAGCCACAGACTAGCCTTTTCATTTTATAACAAAAGTACAACACAAATTTGTTTGCTTAATTAGAAGGACAAAAAAGAAACAATTGGTTCTAGCCACTTTGTTAACATGTCCTGTATGGTTCTATAATTTCATGTTAACTTGACTATTCCGAAAACAACACCCCACTGTCACTTAAGTATTTAAGAAGTGAGGTGTGAGGAGATAAGGTCTGTGTGTGTGTGTGTGTGTGTGTGTGTGTGTGTGTGTGTGTGTGTGTGAGAGAGAGAGAGAGAGAGAGAGAGAGAGAGAGAGAGAGAGAGAAAAGAGGGCTATACATATAGTAAAAACTGGGCATGACCTATTAACACTAAAAAAAAACAAAAATAGTATCTAGAAGAGAAACCAGCCTCACAGTTAGAAAAACTGACTTAAACTAATTATCACATTATAATTATTTAGGACTTACAATAACTTCATCTGGAAGATTTAACCTGGATATGAAGAACCTAGCAGGTACAGCACAGAGTGCATATTATTTAATAAATACAACTCTACAAATAAAACCCGCTAATTAAATTCTGGCTCAAAATTTTTGACTCCATCATCAAACCTATTTCTCTGCACAGCACTGAAATTTGGGGTCCACTGTATTGTCTTGACTACAGAAAGTGGGACCAAAGCCCAACACAAATTGTGCATTTGCAAATTTGTTAAGACATCTTAGGGATACACAGAACATCCTCCAACTTGGCCAGACACTCTGAAATGGGCAAGTTTCCCCTACTGCTAGACATTGACAAAAGAGCTTCAAAATTTGGCTACACCTTAAGGAAAGTGACATTAACACCCTCCACCACAAAGCTTTTAAGAAAAAGTTGCTCATCCATCAGAGCAATTCCCCATTTCAAATAGCAAACAAAAACAACATCAAGTACCCTAGCCAGATACCAAAATCTTTAGAACAAATTGACAAATCAAACAAGGCACATTATATTAAATTCTGGGATGATCAAATAAAAGGCAATTGGCTAAACCACCTAGTTAATATCAAAAATAGAAAGAAAAGAGCAAGTGACCACAACCTCTTCATAGAGACAGGCTGGACAGATCTACAAACAAATCCACCACTGATTCCAATTGCATAGCAACATTTTTGATTCCCTATTTCAAGGGCAAAGACATGGCTGGAAGAGGCTGGTTGGCCAGACTGACTTGAACGCAAAACTTTATGCAGCCTCACAGGCAGTGTGGATGATCCCAGGCTAATCCACCTAGACTTTATTTCTATGTGTAATATCACACAATTATCACACTAAAAATATCACTGAAAAACTGCAGTTGTATATGTATGGAACTTTCTGATGTTTGGTGTCAGTGATAGATTGTGTGGTTATAAAGTATTTCCCTTACTAAATGGTATACTGTGTCCATGGAGAATTTAATATGTGTTACTTGTCACACGTCTAATAAATAAACACTACCACCACTTTCACACTAATTCGCCCGTTTACAGACACATACAGAGAGCCATTTTTAAAAAAGAAGGTGACGGCAACCCAAACAGAACAGGGCTGCTTATATCAGCATGGACTTCATTACACATACAGATTTATGCCAGCTGTGCGGGAAGTTAACACCATGATGTATGTGTTTGTTCACCCAAGAGTGTCCCAACCAAACTGGGCACCCGGCATCCAGACGAGTTTGTGTGAATGCTAATTCCTTAACTCTGCCCCCTTGCGTCCTTGCTCAATAAGCCGTCACTAATGCCCATTTTGCAGCTTTCTCCAGCTTCGGAAAAAAAGGATTACTTTGTTGTGGGAGTGCACAGAGGGATGGAGCAGCAGGCAGGCACACGGGCAAAGAAAACACAAACTGTAAAAGCGGATTTTTTATGGGGCCGCTTTGGAAAAGAAGAAACAGAACAAAAAACGAGACATAGAAAATATGAGAGACTTGAAATACAGAAATGCAGAAATATCAATCAAGACCAAGAGGTTTTGAGATGTCCCAGGGTGCTTCGCAATCTTAAAAAAAAGGAATTGACATCAATCTGTCAGGAGTCGTTGCTTTTATTATGATAATATGAATTAGTTCTTCAGGTCAAGTGTGACTTTTAAAGCCCGGCCCTCTCATTCTCTCCAAACCCTTAGTCAGCGATGGGGTCAGCACTTTCAAGCAAAGGCGCTCTCTCTCTCCGATTTCACATTTAATATACAGCAATAAAAAGGAATCAGGCCCAGCATTAAGCCGCTCCATCTGGATATAATGGTATCATATTGATCCCTAAACCCAAATTAAAAATCTTTTTTTTTTCTTACCCTGTAAGTCTCAAGGGCTACCCGCTAGTGGTGCTGCATTGTAATGTCCATTTTGTAAGAGAGGGTTGACCACTGTGTCTGCCCTGAACACATCTCCAAGAACCGGTTAACTCGCCCCCTATGACCCATTTACCAGAGACCACACCTCATCCATCAGCAGAGGTGATTCTAGGGCCTGTTGGGCCTCAGACTAAAAAAAGTCCACAACCTCTATTCAGAACTGTATTGCCACTACTGTAGTTTGAGGTTTCTCAGCCCTTAGGGGTCTTGTAGTGGCCTGAAGGTCCCCAAAGCATTTGCCTGTGTTACCGTTTGACAAACTACACCTCTATAAATACTGTGCTCTTTTTTAGAGGGCTTCAGAGCTCCTGTGTTAGGAAGATTGCTGTTCTAACATTTACAAACTATTGTTGTGGCAGCCACATCTTCTTGATTTGGCTTGTAGAAAGGCTTCCTCTGTGGTGCAGTGGACACTTAGTTTACTGCCTGTTGTTCAGAATAGTTTTTGGGGTGCGGGTACAGTTGCCCTGAGGCAGCCATTCATATGAACATTCATCTGGAGTCTTATCTCTCAGCACATGGTGTCTCTTTTTCTGTTTTCAGATATAGGATCCCATACCCAGTGTGTGTGTGTGTGTGTGTGTGTTTGTTGTGAGTGTGTGTGTTTGTGTGTGTGTGTGTGTGTGTGTGTGTGTGTTTGTTGTGAGTGTATGTGTTTGTGTGTGTGTGTGTGTGTGTGTGTGTGTGTGTGTGTGTGTGTGTGTGTGTGTGTGTGTGTGTGTGTTGTGAGTGTAGTGTCTGTTTCCCCTAGAGAGGGAGTTCAACTTTTTTGTTTGTGATATGTGTCTTTGCATGTGCGTATTTCTGTGTCTGTGTCTGTGCCTGTGCATGTGTGTGTTTGTGTGTGTGGCTGTGTGTGTTTTCATTTGTGACAGTGTTAGTAAAGTTAGTGTCTGTTTAGAGATGCAGTTCAACTTTTCTGTTTAAGGTGTGTGTGTCTGCATGTGTCTATTTGTTTATTTGTGTGTGGCTGTGTGTGTGCATGTGTGTGCGTGCATGCATGCATTTGTGTGTGCATTTATGCTTGTGTGTTTGTACGGATGTGTGTCTGTTTTTTTTTCCATTGAGATGCAGTTCAGCTGTTCAATATAAGGTGTGTGTGTGTTTTTGTATGTGTTAACGTATTTGTGTGTGTGTTTGTGTTTGTGTATGCATGCAGTTGTGTGTGCACATATGCTTGTGCGTTTGTATGTATGTGTGTCTGATATTTTCTAATGAGATGCAGTTTAGCTGTTCCAGCTGTATAAGGTGTGTGTGTGTGTTTTTGTATGTGTCAATGTATGTATGTATGTATGTGTGTGTGTGTGTGTGTATGTGTGTCTGTGTTTGTGTGTGTGTGTCAGCGTGTTTGTGCCCACATCCTGCTCCTGCACGGCTCGCCTCCCCTGGCATCCCTCGTATAAAAAACAAGAGAGAGAAGAGAGAGCCATTGGACTCTCATCGGGCCCCTGGGCTGAGTGCTGAAATGGAAATGGGTCCCGCAGGCTGCACGCGGTGCCACACACACACCCAAAGGAGCCACTCACTGGCTGCAGAGGCGGGAGCCCGCTCTTGGCACCACACCACCCCTGTCAAGTGAATGACTGTCACCGGCCCTATGTCACGGCTCCTGGCCAAGAGATTCTCGGAACCAGCAAAACGACGCTGGGTATCAACCGTGATTGTACCAGGAAACCTCATCACAAGCGGGGACAGGAAACATCCATCTAAAAATGCCCGACTATGCATATGTGTTCCCACAGCTCAGGGGGATATAGCAAATATTGGAGTGGATTAGAAATTAGTTACGGCATCAAATGGTGTAAAAGTGAGTCAGTAGCACAAAGAAAAATGATTATATTATTATCAGAAGTGACTTTGTAGAGAAAAATAAGTAAAGTGCTTTAGGTTCTATGAAAAGATAATGGAAATTTTTGAAGTTGTAGCCAAATTTCCCTCAAAAAAATCCTGTTGAGCACCTCCTGTGCATTAATGATATGAGCAATAAATCAGCCTTGAATAATGACTGCTTTGAAATGGATGTTTCTGGTCTTAAAAGGAAGATCATGTCACATGTTCTCTTGCATACTGATCAACCAAAGGATCGACAGACAAGCGATAAAACAATGCCTATACTGCCCCCTAGTGGATAAAATTCTTTCACACCAACCAACGTTAATCAACTGCAGTTCAATTTGCCATTTATCTTAAATGCACCATTTTAATTAAGATGTTATTGGGCTTGCCAAATTGATCTTATTTTTGATAAATCAAAGTCGAATGCATTTATTTCAACGTCAGAGAGTAAGGTGCAATACCCCATTTAACTATTCTACACCCTTTAAGGAAAGCTCTTAGACTGTAGTATACAGTAATTAGGCCTGTATTGCACACTGGCACACAATTAGGGGATATCACTTAAGTTTTGATATGTAAGAATTCAATTTAAATGCTGAATATGATGGAGTATAAAATAAAGTCACATACTCATAATAAGTTGATAAATCACAAACTTAATAACATAGCAAAATTTCAAAAAAGGGTGGTGTAATTTAAAATGTGGAAAAAATCAACACCATTTGCTAGATTTCACATGTAGATTTAGTCAGTAAAATAATTCCACTGCTCCCATATCTGTGACTGAAAGCAACTTAAAGGATTCCTGTGACAAACTTGGAAGAAAGCTGAGCAGATGAGTGAGTCATATCTAATTCAAATTCATTCATGATGCATGAACCAATAACTGCCACCAGCTAGATCTGTCTTGCTTTTCAAATATGGTTGAAGTAGCATTATAACAGAAAACACACACTTTGAATACTGATGGATTTCTGACATCATTGTGTTCCAGGCTGTGCTGTCCTACAGTCAACTTCCTAAAACTTTTTGCAGTCTAACTTTTTGCAATCTTAACCATTAAGTTTGCTGTTTGTTTGTTAATGTATTTATTTGTTGGTTTGTGTAAGGTTAGGAAATACACATTTTATGTCAATAAAGCCAGCATTGTGAAATGATTGACCTACATCAGCATGTCACATAGATTAACACTGTAAATGACTCTATCAATCATGTTCATTTTTGTTGGGCCTTTAATCATATGGATGCACCCACTTAAGTCATGTCTTTTGATCGTTTAGAAGTTATTTTGAACTTCTAAACTCTGCAATAGGGTTTGATGTAGGTTAGGCTCCCTGCACCCCTTCTGCCAACAAAACTGTTAACAAACCATGGCTCCCTCCATTTCTCCCTCTATGACTTCATCCACCTCTGCCCCCCCCCCCCCCCACCCTCCTACCGCCCTCTCTGTTTTACTTTTTCTCTCCTTGTCTCCCCTTCATCTTGCTCTGGCTCTGTCCATCTTTCCCTCTATTTCCCTATCCCCCTATATCTTTCTTTTCTCTCTCTCTCAGCTTGCTCTGACCCCCCCCCCTCCTATTGCTGCCAGGGCTGCCTGCATCTCAGTGGGAGATGGCTACTGCACGGTGTCATGGCTGTCGGGACTAATATGGGCTTCACATGACCTTATGCTTTGTCCGTCACGCACACACACACACACACACAGACACACGCGCACGCGCACACGCACGCACAAACACACACGCACACTCACAGTCTCTCTCTGTCTCTCTCTTCTCGCTTACTCACTCTTTCATGCACTCCCTCACTCACTCTCTGTCTCTGTGTATCTCTGTCTCTCTCTCACACACACACACAATTGTACTTTTTCTAAGAGTTTGTCATTGATGGAGAAAGACTTTACAGCCTCATCACTCTTCACTGTCTGCCTATTCGGCCTGGGCAATTATCTGTGAGCAAGTCTGAGAACTAGAGCAACACGTTTCCTATTAGGTATGAACACTACAGACTAATCATTAAGTCGATCGGAGCTGTGGCCCTTTGGGGGACGTCAATGAAATACTGTGAATATGTCTAGATCTTTTCCCTTTCATGTCAGACTGGGGGACGGCATTTTATTCACCTGTCTCAGAGAGGACAGACTATTTCATTTAAACTGATAATGCTAAAGGCAGACAGGACACACCACCAATGAAACACTCATCAGAAGGAGACCAAACAAACAACAACAAAATAAGAACTAGGACATTTTTTTTTTTAGAAAAGTCATGGAGCTCCCTCTAATGGCCAATAATGGGATAACGAGAACAGCTGTAAAGGCAAAAATGCTTTGACCCTTTATTGGACACAGTAAATCGCAAATTAATGAAGACTCTCACTTTTGCTAAAATTACACTGTTAAAAATGTTACATAATTACTAAAATGTCAATTTCTCAAATATTGAGCCAATCTAGTAATCAGGATTTTGGCCAGGTTTTGTCTGGAGTCTATTGGCCTCACAGTCTGGTGTGATCCATGAGTATTTTTTTTTCTCTCTGTTCACAGCGACGTGGTCTAACAAGCAATTAGTAGAGTGCACGGCTGAAGAAAATGGCAAGAGGCTTATTATTGATTTTTACCACCAAGTTGTTTCATTGCGCTTAAATGATACATTTAGATTTCACCTTCAGGCTCTGGGTGTAATTTATTTCTTTTTAAATCATGCAATAGCAACAGGTCAGGCATAGTATATTGCAATATAAACAAAACTTGTTTAAAGCAATATGTAGGGGCTGAAATATCAATTTAACTACCTTGTAATCAATGGCAGCAGCACTTTGACCAAATCAGTGAGGTGTACCATTTGAGAGTTGGCAAATACAAACTAAATTAGCATTCTTTAGGTCTCCCGCTTCGATAAAAACCACTGAAGGATGTAAGTGGTGGCCCTAAAATTCAGTCTGTGGACCGAAATTGTATATTTTATCATCATCATCATCATCATCATCATCATCATCATCATCATTCAGTTCAATAAAATGCATTTAAAGAGTTGGTAAATACAAACTGAATTAGCATTCTGAAGTGTTACATTGCCCATGTAAACTCAGTCTATCAACAGCCAACTTATTTCTTTGTTTTGTTGTTGTTTTGCTGTTTTTTTAACGATTGAACAATTACTTATTTTTTTCTACTGTCGTTCAAGAGGTAGATTTAAAGGATATGTTGTCAGCGATCACAGACAGCAGTCTGTGTTGAGAGAAGAAGACATTCCCTTGTTCAAAACATTACACACAAAATGTCTTGTTTCTCATAGCAATTGGAGTGACAACTTCACCCTTTTGAGTACAAATCCATAACATGTTCACCTAAAATGGTCATGTTGTCCGAGTCACAATGTCTTTGTCCACTCAAGGTCAGGACTTGTGGGCTTGACACACAACATTCATTGAAAACTGCATCCCAAAACCTATTCTAAAAAAAAACCTTTAAGCTGGCTGATGTTACATTTATAACTGCTACAGACCACAGTCTGCCCAAAACATACCACAGTTACGGTTGCTTCAAATAAGACAACTCTTTGTCTTTGCAAACAACAGCAAAGAGGCTGTACATAAGAGACTGTGGATGTATAAAGCTATTGTTTGTGTTTGCAGGTTTATTAGGGATGTAGAGTGCCCTCCAGATAAATACAGTAATGACAACAGTGCTTTTGGTCACTGGATAGCATCCACATTGACCAAACAATGGAACAAACCTCTTGAAATGTGTCATGTAGCATTGAAGCAGGGTACAGCAGGTTTTTGATGACTCCTGTTGATGCTTTCATTAGTGTTTGTAAATGAAGTGCATAGTAGAAAGCAGTATGAAGAGAATGCATGCAAGAACACTATCCTCTGGAGGGAGAGTCTACAACACAGAAGCATAGACCTGACTCAAGGGCTGCTCCAGCCATTGTTCTAGCAAGAATATATGCAAACCACTCGACACACGCACTAAACAATACAAACAATGCAGAACTCCCCAAAACACACCCCCACTCCACACACACACACACACACACACACACACACACACACACACACACACACACACACACACACACACACACACACACACACACACACAGTCTTCACTGTTTCTTCAAATCTGAATTTGTGGGGACCCATTAAACCAAAGGGCCCATTAAGTATTTTACTGTGGTGTGCCATAACTATGTTTACAAACACATTGAGGTTTGAAGGAGCTCTTCAGTTTTATGGCACTGGCCTCTTTGTTTCATAATGGGCCTTACATAAACTGCCTGTTTCATTTTAATGACTTTATTAAGCATACCAACATCACCTTAAAAAGCTCATACGCGCACCCGTATAAAGAAATAAATCTCACCACACCACTTCAGCGCATACGTAGGCTAATATCTTGCGTGGAGAGAGACAGAAAGAGGTTGCAACGGGAGAGAGATGGGGGAAGGTGGTAGCGAGAGTGTCTGTGCATCGATAATCAATCACTGTTTTTTTAATGGATTACCACATCGCCACGCAATGAAGACAAGAAAATGAGGAACGTGATAAGTGAGTATAAGGCTAAAATATGAAGGACTATTTGATTCAGCAATTTAGCCGTACTTGATTTGACAGCGACATTGACGTTTTTCTCCAGTTCTACAAATGGTCATTTGCTGAAATGGTGTAGAACATCTTTATGGTTGGGATTGCGTTGGTTTCAGTCATTCCTTGAGGATGATTCCCTTGTATAGCCTGGTATATTATGTTGTGTTAGTTCTTACAGCAGACATGCGTTGTTTATTCATCTTATTTCTTCGTGAAGTCATCGTATTGTTTGGCAATATCCAGATCTGCCGTAAAAAAAAAATCAGCAAGAACCGCATACGTTTTACGATTCTATGTGGCCAATTAAAAAAAACACACACACACACACACGTGCCTGACGACGTCTTGTTGAAATGGTCAAAGTCCAGTCATTTGTAGGCTATTTAAACCAAATATTGTTTGTTGAGGACACTGACGATTGTTTGAGGGTGACTGTCCCTAATGTACTTCAGGGTAACTTGCCTTTCCTCCATACCTGGAATAAACGATTACATTTACGTGTAAACATGACCAAGTACTTTCCGTAGCTGAAGATAAACAACACGGATGTGATAGTGACGAGTCAAGGCGTATTATCAGTACAGGACAGAATTATTACGGAATGACATTAATCTGTCTCTCATCAAATATGCATGATCTGTTTAAACCTGCTTGAATTTGAAAGGAAAGACAGAGGAAAATATCAAAGAGAATGTCACAGCATGAGAGGTTTGATGAACAATTTGATTCACAGCTCTTATCTGATGTTCAATTAGTTTTAGAAGGGTAGACAAAGCCTGTTCCCTTATTCTACCTGCCTTTCAACTATTAATAGCAGTGATCATTTGATGAATGATATCTAAGTCTTCTGAGAAGAAAGAAAGCTGCATGCAGTTCATTATTCCTGTATTACTGAGAATACTAAAATATTTCCTAAAATAATACTAAAATACTTTTAAAATAATTTTTAATACCGGCACTAAAATAAACTGTTTACAGGTGGCATACAGTGAGCTCATGAGCAGTTTCTAGTTTGTCATCAGTGTTTTTTTTTTGGGTCCATTTTTCTGAAACCCATCTGTTATGGTGTCCACCCCCAGCCAACCGAGAATAACAGAAGACCAAGGACACACCTCTAGACACCTCGAGGGATGTAGACCCCTGCAAGTCCACCTGAGAGCAGCTGACAGGAGAAGAACATCTCACCCTGACAGTAGGACTGGAGTGATGTCAGGTGTGTGAGTGGTGACCGGCCTCATTACGGAGCAGAGGTGGGTCAGGCAGAGAGCACCTGCTGCCCCTCCGTGGGCTATCCACCTGACTGCCAGACCCATCACTCAGTAGTAGGAACGGGCCTTGGTCTTGCAGACCTGAGAGAGGCATGGGTTGCGGAGGAAGCAGGACAGATGCCCTGGAGCCTCGCAACCTGGAGAGCTGGACCAAAGAGACTGAGTCCACGTGGCTGACCAGCACAGACACAGAGGTCCCGCTCTCCTCCATCCAGAGCATCCCCTCCGAAAACTCCTCCACAGACATAGCCTTCATCTCGGAGAAAACGGCAAACATAGGTAAGAACACACTGCGCTGATCGTCAACAAGTCAGCGTGCCACCCACACGTCACTAATGCTGCCTCAGTGCTTGCCTGACACGGCAGCTCCAGTGTTAAATGTAATGAAATGCATAATGTCTTTGATCATACTCATTAAACAAATTGTATATACAGTATTACTCAGACTGCCACTGAGACGATCCAAAAGCTCCTAAGTTAGCAAGGCACAAAGGGGCTAGAAAGGAAGGGAGAGACACAGTCACGCAAAACTCACAGTTTCCATGGAGATGGCTAAAGCCACCCAGCATTCTGTGGATGCTGTCCTGAGTGACAGACACTGAGAATGAGGGGAGATTATCACAGTTGAACTAAAATACATATTCTTCAACAGGCGACATACTCTTTATAATGCACGGCCCTTGTAGTTAAATCATGAATGTATGTACAATTATTAGTGCGGCTGTTGTTCTTCAATGTGGAGGAGAAGAAAGGGGCTTAGACTATAAAAGAACTAGCCAGTGCCCCTGTTTCCTTTGTAATGTGTGATGGTTTAATGGACAATTAGTATGAATTCACCCTGAGCTTTGGGAGGTGGAGCTCAGAGTGAATTCATTCTAATTGCATGAATTCACCCCAGGGCTTTTGTATTTTATGTATTGTATATTATCGGCTAATAATGAATTATTTTTTAAGAATCCACATAATTCTCTCAGACTACTATCTGAAAAGGGTTACATGTAGGACAAAACTGGTTACAAAACTGGTACTACACTCACATTCAAAATACTGTAAAGCATTGTTCCTCCTTCAGAGACATGAAGTGAGCAAAAATAATCAAGACATGAACAAAGTTTGTATGCTGTAAATCCAACATGTTCCTCTAATCTCTGGTGACATATCCAGACCACTTTATGATTACTTGCCATAAATATGGCACATTTGAATTATCGCACAAAAGCGAGGAAAAATGTCCTTAGTCTGTCCTTTTTTTTTGAGTTTTCATTTTTTTTGACAGAAAAAGGACATGAAACACTGGCAGCCACATATCTAGCAATGCCGATCAAAGAGCAACACGCATGTAGCAAGGATGCAGCATACAGCAACCTGTTAGCTAAATGATCATACAAACAAACGCTGTAAATGATTCTTCTCTTATTGCTGTTGGCAGACTTCTTCGATGACGGCCTTCCTGCCCCTGCCCAGGCCTACCTGAAGGTGTGCTCCTCCATATCAGAGGTGAGCCTCAGTGACCCTAAAGCGGAGGCCAAGCTGGGTGGTGCCATCCCTCCTCAGCAGCCCACGGCCTCCCCTGGCACCACCACTCTTCAGAAGAGGAGCGTCTTACGAACGGAGGAGATAGTGAGTGCATTACACACTTTGTTTTTGTGCTGGATATTTTTATTCATCGCATAATAATTGGCAAGTTCATCCATAGAGGTGCATTACTGCATTGTTTGCTTTTGTATGATCGGTATTAAGTGCTGTGTTTTTATATGGTAAGTAATTAAGTGTACAGTGAGATATATATTTAGTAATTGTAATGTAATTTATAAGTATTGTTATTATATGAGTATTAAGTACTGTGTTGACTGATGCAGAATCTAGAAGCTGAATCATGCATATTGGCAGCAGGCAGACCTTTTTCAGAGAGGCTGCATCATAGTATCTGATAAACTAAAGAAAGAGTCCTTTGTTCACTACAGGTGGACAAGTCCAACCTTATGAATGGCAGATCAATTCAGTAATATCAAAGAAATCAGAGCAGTTTCCACAAAGGAAGGAGATGTACAGTATTACAGCCTAGTGCAGACTGCAGACTTCATGTTACTTTGAAGTTGTAATGTATACATAAACCACAGGCATAATACACACCTTATCATTTCCAAGCCATGCGAACAGATGAATGCCTTGGAAAATGGTATTGCTTCTTTATGTAATTCCAACAGAACTACATCATTTTGTATTGAGGACACTTTTTCTTCCTTCCACAGACAAAATGGCAGGACAACAAGATGTCTACTAAGCAGGTGACGATCACTGTGACCCAAAGCATCCGCCAGGTGGACAAGAGCGGGAAGATTAAGGAGAAGTCCCACACCACGTACGAGGTCATGACTCCTGTAAAAGCGCTCAAGGATGTGACGACAAACTCTGCTGTGAAATAACTCCTGAACGCATTTGTATTATAAGGGCTGTGACATGAATTTTGAACATATCTCCCTTTTGACTTCACCGATGGCTGCGATGGCTGTGTGTGAAGATGGGCAAAGGAGGACACAAAAAAACATGGATGGAAACAACACGTAGTAGTTTCTTACATGTCTATCTTAGTAAATTAAAAAAAGGCCTTGTAGCAAATTTAAATGTGTGGGGTTCTTTGTTGTTTTTTTAAACCATTAATTTTGACATTGGCCCTCTCATTGGTTCACTGTGGAAAAGGACACTTTAAAGAGGTGTTTTACTTTTTAAGAAAAAGCATTGTCGTATTGTCACTGTTGTTGGTTGTAAGTTTTACCTTGACTGTGAATGCTGCGAACAGTGACACAAATCATTGGAACTTCGGGATTCGGGTGTTTGTAGAATGACAATCAGTTGATGAAGATTGTGTACGAAACTGAGCCTTTAAATGCGCAACGTCCCAGATGTACATTAACACTAGTCCAGTCGTCTGTGTATATGTCTGTAACACTGAAGCACACTGAAATAACAGTAATAGGTTTAGATGACTCTTTTTTTGTTTTTCATGTTAATTTATTATACATTTGACAAAATATCACTTAAGTCTTAGTTGGACCTTTAACTGAATTGCTGAATTGAGAGAAGAGTTCAAATGTTTTTATATACATTTTTTGTGTGCTGAATTAGACAACTGTATCTAAACTCCAGCAGCAAGTATATGTAGGTTGTAGGTTCAGTTAGTTTTTCTCTTTGTGTTGTGCACAGAATCATTTTACTGATGTCTACATTTGTGGTGTTTGACCCAACATGGTAAACAGTGCAGTTTCTGTGTATGTCTATTCATCTACCAAGAACATGCACTGCAGTGCGCTGCATACTGAAATAACATTACATATCTTGTGAACCACATTTTCAGTGAAATGCATTCATAAATAAACTGTACCAAGAAAAGCCTCATTCCTGTCAGCTTGTGGGTTTTTCTGTTATGGTATGGTAATGAATAAACGCCTTTGACACCCGTTATGGGAAACCTGGGTAAAATCATGCCCATTAAAGGGTAATTGTAGCCATAGGAGTATTCAAAGTCTGTGACACCTTGGTAAGGATGAATAGCATTGTCCATTCATGCCTGTTGAAAATGCAGTGCTTTAGGTTTGGTCAGTGTTTTTGTGTGTGGTCCATACGTGTGCCTATGGTCAGCTCTGAAGTTGTTGTAAGGTGTGAATCTGCCTTTGCTGGTCGTACGCCACCTGTCCAGCCCTGAAGGATGGCTCCAGCCTCTCCATCCACTCCTGAACGTGGAACTCTGGGAAAAAGAATGCGATCTCTCTTTGGGCGGATTCTACAGAGTCTGTGGAGTAGAGGAGAAGGACAGCTATTGAAAATGAGAACAGCTTGTACACGATTGGCAGAAGAAAGTCTGTTTTTCTGTGAAGATGAGTCATGACGACTGCTGCTTCTTGTGTGATGAGTTTTGGTGAATACATCAATGCATATGAATCACCTGTATATTGGAATCACTACATTTGAGCCCAAAAGACTGTTTGCCTTTCCTACGTTAAAAAAAAGAAAGGCTCATTGTTTGACATGAAAAGGCATTGAATTTCAATCGCAACATAATTTGAACCCATTCCCAGTTTTCAGTCTAACCACGGTAGGAGAAAGGAGGCCTACAGTAAAAAAAAAAAAAAAACATGTTATTTTCTCCTGACAAAGGAGGTCTATCAAGAGGCAGGACAAAAGCACGCTCTGTGAAACATCCATCTGTTCTTTTTGATTATCGTGTTTTTTTATATCCTCCTCTGCACTTTGCTGACACCTCTCTGCTCTTTGAAGATATTCAGCAGTGCAGCAGACTGTACAGGATGTCAACTTCAGCTCAAACTTTCTATTGCACTCAGAAGATCTTAAAGTAGGTCATTGTCAAGGAATATGAGATAACTCGCACATCAATAGAAAAAGCCTTGAGGCTTTTTCCAATGGCATATCTTTAACCCTTTGAGGAGTACGGTCACATATGTGTGATTAGAACATTTGCGAAATTGAGAATTCCCACTATGATATGACAAATACTCAGAGGGTTTTTTTTAACATGAAGTTCTATGACAGCTAAAGAATGTTCGTGTAGAATTCAAGAAGAACAGGGAAAAATAATTAATTTCTCAAAGGGTTAAACAGCATTTCCATACCTGAGCCATGAGTGGTGTTCCTGGTGTCAGTAAGTCCATACTGGGCTCGAATGGTGTTTGGAGAGGAGTAGCGAGCACGATACACTTTAGTTGGACCCATCAGTTCACGCCAGTAGCCAATGGCATCCTCCCTGGCCAATATGTATGCTCTCATTGGTCCGCTTGAAATTTAAAAAAAAAAGTCAAGTTTTTCAGTTTAATAATACCATTTCAGAATTCATATAATCAGAGAGTGTTAAAGTTAATCATATCTGATCTTATCTAGGAACCATCTTTTCTGTTCTACTTTTCTGCGTTGCTGTAATTTTTAAATGAAAAGTGCTGCAGTTTTCATTTGTGGCTGTATTAATAATTGTGTTCTAGTAACATTAGTAGTAGTAGCTGTAGAAATAGTTGTAGCCTTCACCGGTTCGGACAAAGCTACTATATAGAACACAAAGGAGATAGACTGTTTACAGGTTTTGACAATAACGCTGACTTTGACTACAGGTCCACAAGCTCTAACCGTTCCCCAATGATCAAGCATCATCCTCCACAGGATGCGGCTAGATTAAACAGGAAAGGCACCCTGGACTCTCTTAAATATCACATCCTCAGGCTGAGATTACATTAAAACTGCCCGCTAACAATTCCTTATAAAGTACCTTACAAACGAGGCGGAGGGCAACTGCCCGAGAACTGGGTGCTATGGTAACCGGTTCACCTAGGCAGATGAATGACACATATGGGTGTCTTAATTTTTTTGCTGTGCTTTTTAATCCTTTTGCACGTAGACAGCAACACCACTTTATATCCCTTTACTCAAATCCGCTCTGAACACCCTACTGACAAGAAAGCATGACTGTGTGCTATGTAAATAGCAACTATGTAAATACTATAGCAACTATGTAAATACCTTACATAGTTGCTATGTAAATATGATGTATATTTCATGACTCCTTCATCCCTGCAATACCATGGCAATTCAGTTCACTATAGTTTTGATGAGTTTCTGGGACAAAAGAATACTGTTTTTCTTTGTGTATTTATAATGGATTTCAGAGCTTTATGGTCATAAGGATACAGGGGTAACATAGGCAAGGCAAAAGAGGTCATGCTGATAGGGCACACTATTCACTGTATTTAGTCAGACACAACAACTACAGAAAAAAAAGAAAAAAGCCTTTGAAAGCAATTAAGTGTTCCGCATTGTCAATATTGCAAAATAAGGGACCAGGCATGTTTTCTATTCTCCCTCCAAACTGAGAAGGGAAATAGTTAATTATGCTGATTTCCTTTATATTAAAAAGTGAAGCAGGTGGTTAATAGAGAGGATAAGTATTTTTTGTGATTCCGGTCATGCTTCCATCCTAGCCCATTAAAGCCAGGGGGAAAATTAAGGAAATCAAGGAAAGTGGTACTTTGTACCGCTGGAATATTCATAGGTAGTAAGTCATAGGTAGTGAACATACAATAGAAGCAAAGCCCACCTCGACATGAATTCAACTAGCCTTTGATAGAAGAACCGTCCTATAGACAAGAGGGAAAACATAAGATCAGTTTTTGCTGGCGAGTACTTGCCTGGCATCTTGAACCGACAGCTATGAAACAGATTTATTTTAAAGCTTAACAAAATATATATATATATGTCCTTCTTCTTTGTTCATATCTTCACTAAAATTAGCTTGCATATGTTATTAAAATATTTTCAAACTAAAGGTTCATCCTGGGATAATAAGTGCTAATACCAGGCTTATACTAAAACAGAGCAGATTTTTCACCTCACATCCATTTTCAGGCACATTTCCTTACACAGTTCTTTGCTCAGATCAGAATATATCTTTACTCATATAAAACTAGAATATATATATATATATATATATATATATATAAAACTTGTGGGCTTACCTTCATGCTCAGCATAAAACTTTTCAGAATCTTGCCTTTGCCACACTAGGTCTTTCAACTTGACAATAATGAATTTGTGCTCCAATATTTTCTGATGGAGAGCCTGGAAAGCCAAAATAAATGTGACAAAACCAGATATGAAAAAGAGAAAAGAAAAAAATGGGCTCTTATTTTTATTATCATCTATCATATTATCAAAACACGTGCTTCACAGACTGAATTAAGGGTCTTCAAAGACTGTGCCAACTGAAGATACGTAGGCTATATCATCATTGTAATGTATTTGCACAGCGATATGTTAATTGCACAACACTGGCAAATTAAAAGGCGAACAAAACCATGTCATCCTACGGGCTGAGGTAGGCCCTTTGATTCTTTCTCACCTCCACAATCAAAGGATGAGCCACCGCATCCGGCTTGATTACCGCAAGGGTGAGCTGCAGAGCTTTTGCACAACGCAGTGGACCTAACGAACCCATGCTTCGTCGCTGTATGTCTTGATGTGTATACAGGTTACGGAAGTAGATAAACTCTATACACCCTGTAAGCAGACCCTTATCAATGTCTGTTGACAGTCCAAACCATTATCATCTTCAAACTTCATGTGACTGCAAGGTCTTAGTGTTACATGCCAACTACAAGATGATATGATTAGAAAGGGGCTTACCAATTCACTGGATTCTAGTACAACTGTACGAGTAACAAATACCTTCTCTATTCAGAGTGCATTTTTACCATAGACTGTATGATTTTTACTCGCAATGTACAAAGAATGTCATGCACACATCTTCTCAAGCTAACACAGACGCAGCTAGCAAAGTGTAGAGAAGTGTCATGCCGTTTTATTTCATTTGATGTTCTTCAAACGCGTAAATCACTGTAGCCTTTCAAGTTATCTAAGCTATCTTAAACCCAGTCAATAAGTGCTCATTTGAACGAATATCCCGTTAAAATAATGTAACAGGTAAAATAAACAGCTGTGCTCATGTTGTCACATGTGGTCCGTCGGCATTTACGGTCCCCCTCAATCGTCGCTAAGACATTAGTTCCATGCTTGATTTTTGTTCTGCATATCAATTATTTTCAAGTTCAACTAAAAATAAAATAAAAATTTATTCATTGTGACCGACGCGGTCATATTGATGTTGTTGCAACTCGCCACCCACCGTTTTTTTTTTTTTGGTAACTCTGTTGGGCATGAAGCTTTGTAGGCATGGAGTACCTAAAGTAGCAGTGACTAGAAGCTTTTGGACCCCATGGGCCCACTTCCAGCGAAATTTTAACATCATGAAAGCAAACAAACTCCTCATAGGCTCTTCATGTGAATCTCACCAAATACATTCATGTAAGTCTCTTTGGTCATCTACAGACAATGCTGACAAAAGTCGATATCTTGGGTATAATGGCTCAAATTTAGTCAAACTGGACATGCGGACACTAAACTGCTTTGTTTTAATGGTTACCATACACTAATAGGAGGTGGCCAGGGTTCAAAATAACACATGTAGCCTACATACATACTATGCCAACATCTATCCCTTTCACAAATCACTCCTACACACTACACAAACACACATAATGTCATTCATTAAAAACCCACATCCATGCCCACTTGCAGGAAATCATTTCCACACAAATTCTCACCTCACAACACTGCTCTACCACACACTCATCATACCAACAGTTTCCGCATGTCAATACACTGCGGCGGTCATACCGTGTATTAAAACCATACAATTAGGCTATACATGGATTTCCTGCTGAGCAAAAACACAGGCATAATTTCACCTGACAGAGACAGAGTCTGTTTTCCTGGGTTTTGATAAATATTCTGTTTTAATTGCATTGACATTGTATAGAAGGGGGCAGTCTCTTTATCTTTTGCTCTCTCTGTCTCATTAATATGTGTGTGTGTGTGTGTGTGTGTGTGTGTGTGTGTGTGTGTGTGTGTGTGTGTGTGAAAGAGAGAGAGAGAGAGAGAGAGAGCGAGGGAGAGAAAGAGAGAGAAAGAAAGAGAGGGAGAGAGAAAGAGAGAGAGAGAAAGAGACACAGACAGACAGACAGAAGGCAAAAGAGAAAGAATGCCCTTCCCACCTGCTTCTACCATGTGACCTTCAGTGTGTGACCTCAGATGACTGCACAGCTGCCTTCTCTTTTGGAGGGATGCAGAATATATGCGAGGTATGTTCAAGAAGATGTCTACAGGGAAAGCATGAAACCAGTCACCAATAAAGTATCAGATATAAATGCTTAATTTCATCAACAGCACAAATGTGCAGTCTGCCATTCGTGAAGTATAATCCACTTATTTGTCTTTTGAGTAAAAGACTACTACTTTTCTACTTTTCTACTTTATAGAAAACTTTTTTTTCCTTTTGCTAAGAACAAATTCTGATATTTTACACACACACACACACACACACACACACACACACACACACACACACACACACACACACACACACACACGCACACACACACACGCACACACACACACACATGCTTTCTTGTTTTTCTTTGTTGTTGATTTTAGGACAACTATCACATTAATGCTATTTGTACGTGAGGTGAGAATGTCTCACAGCAATTTGTTGTTAAACTGTGTTGCAAGCGCTTGCTAGCTACTGTCATAAATGGTAAATGTACCCCCTGGTGACCCGATGAACTCAGAACTCCGGGAGGCTCGTGGTGTCAGACATCGCCGCACCCCCTTGTAAGCCACAGAGCTGACAACCTTTACAACTGAGGTGGCTGACACCAATTAAGCAGGCACACGTCATCCCAATTTGACACCCAGCTTGTTTCATGTGTCGTTGCCAAAGAAATGTGGATGGAGGGGTCAGATGTGCACTTCCTCTTCAGTGACCATTTGGTATCTAGTGCACAGAACTTCACAGAGAACCCTGTAGATTTACAGATACAACAGAGAGCCAAAGAAAACTTAATCTTTAACAAATTATACTACAACTAATAATTCAATACACAATCAACATGCATTTGTGATATTTAAAAATGTGCCATCAAATCACCCAGTGAAATAATTTATTATTTATTTTACATTATTTATGTTCCCATCAAAGATTTTTACATTATTAAATTCAATATAGGTAAAAGGAAGTTGTATTTTAACAATCTAAAAGCGACTAGATGTCTATCTGTCTTAGTAAAAGGCTTCGACATCCTTCGTCAGATGTTTTTTGTATATGTGGCTCCTGTTGTTACTCCTTCTCAAACTCACGTGAGAGAAGCACCCTCTTTCCCCCCCTCTTCCACGGGATTCCCACCTGTTTTGAACTTTTAGCTTAAACGCACGTGCCCTTTGACCTTTCTACTTCCATCTCTCTCTCAACGTGGGACTGGGTTCCAGTGGACAGCTGTATCAACCAAAGGCAGCAGCAACTGGCGCCCCAGTTGAAGGACATCACCTCTAAGTCCCCCAGCAGTTAATGAGTGCACACTTGGGTTATAACTTTACATTGAAAGTGGTTAGCTAAGCACATAATTCTCTGCAAATCAATTATAGCCTGACTAATATACATTGCAAATTTACAGTGCAATAAAAAGGTCATTTTTGAAAATTCTTTACATTGCTTTTCAACAATGTATGGTATTTTTATATACGTCAAAGGATAGCCAACTGTCCATCTGGACAAAATAACTCTAATCTAATTTAAAGTTAGTGTGTAACTACTGTACATAAAAATACTCTTTATTGCCTGAATAAAAACTCACAAAAGATTATTCGGTTAACTTTTTAATTCTATCTTTTACTTCAGAGTCTTATTTACCTATGTGACTTTTTTGTTAAAATGGTATGCATGTGTCTCCATGTACTGTAACTGTAGAACCAGCACATGTTCACACATTGAGGCAAAGACTGTTCTTCTCATCCCTGTTGTCACACCATAAACAAATGCGTACAAACGAGAGTGGATTTTTGCGTGACTAACACCACGAGTATCTTGCTCCAAACGGGCCGAGGAGGCCTGAGGAGTGGTGCACCTGCTGTGAAGACACTGGGCGTATGAGTCAGCTGGCTGATGCTGGGCCTTAAGGATAATACTCAGAGGAGTTTCAGTCACTGCCTCTGTCGCCTTGTGCTTGCTTTCTTATCCTGGAGTCTAGGCCCTGTTCACTGTAAGCTTTTTGAAGACATAGTTTGTTGTTGATAAATCAATAAACGTGAATTGAGTTGAACTGGAATTTCCATCCCCAAGCGCAGTAAATTGGTCTAGGTATAAGGCTACAAAGAAGCCCCCCCCCCCTCTCGCTAAAGAAGGGAAACCATTCGACCCCGCAGCCTGTGGAGCTCTAACTGTGTGACAGCTGTCGGGGGTCCAGTGCTGGGGGGAAAAGCTCTCATCCTCAGCTTTTTTTCCACAGGGGGCAATGTTCCGAGTTTAGCCATCTCAGGGGAAATTATATCACATTCTGGGGTGGTTGTTGTATTATCGCTTGTGAAACAAACAAACACACAAACAACAACAACAACAACAACAACAAAACTCACTCAAATAAATCTCTGCTGGCTGTGACTAAGTGACCAATCTACATGACAGAGGCGAACAGCATTATTAGCAGGATGGAGCCCCGTTTCGGGGGCCAGGGGTTTAAAAATAACTCTTCCTGACCCAATTTGGAACTGGCATGCCAGTCATCAGAGACCTCTGTTTTTCCTGTGTTGTTTTTTTCATGCTTTAAAATGTGGCGGTGGCCCATTGTTAAGTTTACGTTTGTCGCACGTGGCTTTCAATAAGCCTTGTCAAAGCCTTTAAAAAGCTTTAGGTCAATGTTAACTGTCAATCGTGCTGTATAAATGCATTTATTAAATAAGTATTTCCCAATTACCATGATCAGCCTGACACATATCTGTTGTGTACATATATATGTATTATCCAACTTCTTTTGTTGGCATTTGTGATTTGATTCAAAGAAATATTTTATGCACATAATGACCTACTTATGGAAGCAGGATATCTCATATTGAGTGTATTCAGAACCTCACACCTCCACAACCTATCAATGCAAACTCCATATGAATTAGAAGTATCATGTTTATGTGAATCAAGCTATAGGGCATACAAAGTTATAACAATTACTGAATAAGCACAGTGGTACCCCCTGCCAAGGAGAAATGAGGCTATGGATGTCGGAGGGCTGCTATTTGTGGAGGCTGCGTTAAGCTAAAATAGCCTGCGGCGCGTTGGGTTTCGGCCTAAGCCATTCCTGGAGCCCCCCAGTTCTCTGTGAATGGGGCTCAGAGCTCCTGTTGCCCAGGCTGATTTTAGACCACAGGTGTTGACCTGGGGAGGGGGTGGTGAGGGGAGGGTGTAGGGGGAGGGTGACACCGCCGCCATGTTTGCTGCAGGGGTCCTGCTGTCACAAGGTGGGCTCTGTGCAGTCTGCATACAGCCATACACACCAGCCCCCTTTTAATATTAGATACTGAGGGCAATTACTACAGTTAATGTGTGAGAAACAAACATGTAGCAAACCACCAGATGTGACAGTATGCACACAATGTCTTGATGTTAAATTGCCACTGAGCATGTATCATCTATGGCATGTTCTTCAGTGAAACAAAGCTTTTAGGTCTAACAACTGATGTCACTTCTAGTTTCTCAGTTTATATGGTGCAGTTCATTGATTGCTTTACAGTTTTTTAGACATTTATACCAGACAGTCTGACCCTCTCTCTTTTACTTTAAGTCATGTAAGTGATCTAATATATAACTAATTCTCCACATCAGAGTCCGGCATCACCTTGCCAGAGCTTATTTCATGAGAATGACCGCCCCGCTGAACATTAGGGGTATCCCTAACTGTCTTGGAAAAATTACAATTTGAAACTCTATGTTTTGCCCTATAGATTAAATATTAGTCTGTTGAACCTTGTATTACAAATAGTGGAAATTACATTTATACATTATTTAGTGGAAATTACATTTATATATATATATATATATATTTTTTTTTTTTTATTTTTTTTATTGAAATAAAATGTAAGAAAAAGGTAACCAAATGTAACTAAAAATATGATTTAAGGACACCTAAATACACCAATATTGTACCCATAGTTGTTACATTATAGAGATAACATGTAGTCTATATATACTTGGATATATACATATTATAGTATATTTAAATCTGAAAACCAATGTAGCCAGTAATAAGTTGTGTTTTTTCTCTGGCATAAAATGACTGAAACGTCATACTGTAGTTAGAAGTTAGGGAGATGCTAACAAGGCCCAAATCCTGACAACAAATATGTGATTACTGAATGGAATGGTTCAGTGGCACAAGCAGTGTGCCAACGTTAGATTACTTCACTACTAATCTCTCTCTCTCTCTCTCTCTCTCTCTCTCTCTCTCTCTCATTCTTTCTTTCTGTCTGTCTGTCTCTTTCTATCTCTCTCCCCGTCTCTCATTCTCTACTGTACTACCCTCATAAAACATAAAAATGCCTGCAGTTGTTTCCTGGGCCTGGCGTTCTTTCTTTTTTTTCAAAAGGAGCCATTGACATTCGGCGTAAAAAAGGGGAGCAGTGGGGTGTAGGGTGTCTCGAGGCGAGTGCGAACAGCTGAGAGGTGTGATTTCACAGGCTCCCATTCCCTTACTCCCCCCCAACACACCCCCACACCCCCACCCCTTACTCCACGTTCCTCCAACAACCCACCCACACCCACACCCACCACCTCCACCTCCACCTCCACCACCACCCCACTCCCCCACTCCCAGCCCCTGTCACGCCTCTGATTGGGCTGGACAGCAGGCGCAGGACAGGCCGGGGCCTCTGAGGGACACCAACAGGTGAGAGGCCGCGGCAGCAAGGGGGGAGCCCCAGGGACTAGAAAAGGCCAGGCGTGCTGGGCCTCGTCTGGGCACAGTTCACAAGCCGGCATGGATGAAGGAGGAAGAGGACACCCGGCCCGGCTGGCCCAGCCCAGCACAGCCCAGCCCAGCAACGAGCACAGGACGGCACAGGAAAGGAGAGAAAAGCAGAGGAGAGACGGAGAGAGAGGAGAGAGAGACAGTGAGAAAAGGAAGGCAGAAAGAATGAAGTGTAGAAAAACTCAGGAGTCGTTAGGAAGGTGTGTTTCTGAAGGCGGGAACAAAATTCTGAGGGGAAGAAGGAATGTCTTTGGAGTAATGCTGAAAGATGAATTAGTCTATTTTTGGGGAAGGTCTGCCTGTATTTTATGCCAGTGGATCCTCATTTTATTTGATAGGCCAATATGTTAACCTGGAACAAGATATGCAGTGTTATGGAGGAATCATGACAAAGGGTAAGAGTTATTTGACAGAGTTCATTTAGATTAGACTATTTCCTTTTTCAGTTAAAAATTATGTGTGATTTTTACTCATTACAGTTAAAATGTCTAGTTGAATCATGTTGGATTCAGATTGGGCTGCTCTTTCCCTATGCTAAGTTCAGAGAAGATGTTTCCTTTGTAAAGCAAATAGGTGACAGAGTTTGGTTTGGAATAAGCTGGAAGGTGACACACTATTACCATTTTACGAGCACAACTGTCAAGAATATTTGGCTAATGCAGGATCTGACCGCAGTAACAGATGTATGGGAACACAATGCTGTGAACCTCTGGGAAATATCAAGGTGTGTGACAGGATGTGTGTGTGTGTGTGTGTGTGTGTGTGAGTGTGTGTGTGTGTGTGTGTGATTTCTCACGTTAGGTGTCACTACCTGTCTTTGATCTACTGTAAGCTACAGGGCCCCTTTTGCACACCTCTGACAGAGAGAAAAGAGGCAGAAGTTTGCCTGCGGCCACAGTTACAGTAGACCATGGCTGTCAGATGGTCCTCAGTCCAAGGCTTCAGGTAGGGCAGAATGGCCAAGGTCAGATAGGAAGATGGCTAGAGGTCTGAAGGTCCTGAACATCTAGAAATTCTAAAGCATGGTGGGCCTACATCTAGGCTATGACTGAATGTCCTCCCCTTCTCCTCATCTTCGCCGTGGAGAAAGAAAAAAACCTGAAATGGTGGCCTGCATGGCGACAGATGGAACGCTGGAATGATACAAAGGTATTTTGACATTATTTGGTCAACTACAAATATAAATTTTATAAAATGTATAATTTCTGTGATTCTGAATGTATGTGTCAGAAATTTCAGTCAGTTGAACATGACATTATGTAAAATAATTCACATAACCACTTGTATTTTCTTCATAGGAGTGACCTTGCAAGTGTATTGTTTTGTTGATATGGTGTGTTCTAAAGTAACAAGTGGCCCTTATGTAGCATTACTTTGGGCTTGTGGTTGAGTTGCTCCACTTAAATACTAATATTTGCAAATAGTAAAAGACACAATGCAAAACGCATATTGCAATATCCCTTCAGCAGCAAAATTGTTTTGGTTTTGTTTATTTTATATTTTGCTTGTCACTAACTCAGTTCTAACTAAGTATTCTAAATGAAAAAAAAAAAAAAAACATGAGTAAAGCGTTATTGGAAGGATCCGCCATGTGTCTTTTCAAATGTCCCTCTCCCCCCAAAACTGCTGTTGAGTCACTGTGTGACACAATTGTTGTCCCTATGAAAGGCCACTTTGTCTGGGCTGGCAGGCCAATCCAGTTGTTTCCCCTTGTGAAGACATGCTTCCTTATATCCCCATATGAATACTCTGGTTATGGAATGTAAGGAAGTGTGTGGTTTCAGGGGGACATGAGCACTGCATCCACGCGCCTGTCTCCCCCCAACCCCCTAATGTGTGTGTGTGTGTGTGTGTGTGTGTGTGTGTGTGTGTTTGTGTGTGTGTGTGTGTGTGCGTATGCCAATATGTCAGTGTGAGTATGTGTGCGTGTGTTTGTGCACGCTCAATCAAATACAAAAGCTTTGCGTGTGTGATGTCTTACAAACATTTTACTTTTTAGTATTTACTTTGCAGTATTGCATTATCTAACAATCTGTTGTAAGGATATATGGTCAAGAACGCGCGCAGCACCACAAAAACACACACACACACACACACACACACACACACACACACACACACACACACACACACACAGAAGACAGGTGATAATGCTGTTGTTTATGCAGAGTCCTCTGCCTGAGGCACACGTCCCGGGCTCCCGTCCCCCATGCTGCTTTAAGTGACCTCCACTTGTGTGCTGTCTGGGTGGATTGACAGGGCACAGCTGTCCTGTTGCCTGTTAGCTTAAAAGCATGGGGCACAGGATAGACTTTCCCCTTGCCATTTTACTTCATACCTAATGAGGATTTCACTCAATGGAGACAGCTTGTGCCATAGGACTTTGTTTATAGGTAAACTTAAGTATGCCCTGTGACTTATTTCTCCTGTATTGCTTTTGAATCTTTTCCAGGTAAGAGCATCAGAGTTTTGAGATATGGAAACACCATTGGGCCATTAACTGAGCAATTCCACCGCAACCACATCAACCATGACATTCCCTCATCCTCCCCCTTGCTCTCGTTTTTGCCCCTCTTTTCCCTCTCTGCCCTGTCTCTTCCTCTCCCCCCCTTGCACTGGATGCTCCACGCTTTGCTGTGGCTGGTCAAACGGAACCAAGTCAGGTGTTTCTGTGAGGTTTGGTCCCCTTCAACCAGCTACTGCTCTGTGAACACAGCGCCGGTAACCCAGGCAGACAACATGGTGGTCCTACAGGCAATTACAGTTCACTGTGTTAATGATTTGTTGAAAATATTTTCTAGGCTACCTGCAATGCTAGGTCATTAGTAATTTTCACTTTCATGTATCTGATGTTATGGAGTTTTGGTGTCACAGTATTGCTCTGCTCTGAGTTCTGTTTTTTTTTTTAATTTTGCAACAATAAAAACACATAAACCTGATCTTGTTGATAAATTGTCATTCATGGTGCACTGAGGCAATGGTGGTGGTGTGGTGGTTTTATAGCATATAATGTCAATTTCTGCTGACCTGCTTAAACTTTCTTATAGTGTGAAACAAAAAAACCTATTTAAAAATATATTTGAAAATTTAACATACTATGATCAATTGAAAGATTAAAATAAGAAATAATGGGTTATCATCTTTTCTTCAAGAGTATAAAATCAAGGAAAGCAACATTCATACATATATAGCATTTAGTATGATATTGGCCTCTTCATTTTTTTTAGTAGGCATATACTTTCTTAAAATATGTTTAAACAACCTGGGACATAAATTCCATGAGGCCTGCTTGCAACACGAGGCTGCCCCCAGAATAGCCAGGACTTGGAGATTGTGGGGATTTTACCATCACATACCACTGTATTTTTGTGTTCCACAGCAAGGGACAAATAGGCAGGCAGATGGGTCTAATGCAGACATGATTAAAAGTAATGCATGATTGGAAGTAATTAGCCTATCTGGTTTATGGGTTTATGTGTTGTAACGTGTCGAAATCAGTCTGCTTAACGCATGGTTGTTAATCAGTCAGTTTAAATACAAACTATCAGCCATGTAATATAAAATTATAACAAGAAAGCTGAAGAGGAATATAGATCATAGTCTGATTTTTAATCAGATTTTGGATTTTCTGTAATCCTACGATCGCAACAAATGTTGAGACACCCTATCAATCAATATCTGGTGTCATTCAATGAAAAAATATCAGCAGTTTTAAAAATGAAGGCGGCATAATTAGGCTACTTTTTTTTTTTATTTTTACCATCAACAACACAGCATCCACTCAGATTAGAAATAGGTTTACGTACGAACCTTTCCATCCCATAACCTCAAGGGGGCGATGTCTATAATTGGTGAGGTTTTCTCTCAAATGTTGACAATCTTACCCGTAGCGTAGTGTGAGGTAGGAAAATATGGCCGACGCTAAGGAGAAAGAAGAGCCGAATCAGGCTGAAAGCATCAATCATGCTGCAGGTGAGGACAATATAATCGTAATTTGAAAAGTGAAGGCTCTAAACGTTTGTATGCCATTCACTTCAATGTTGTTGATCAGCCTGGTATCTCGGTGAGTTGGCTACATTTGCAGTAACTCCTATTGCTAGCAATCCATCTGAAGTTAGCCAACGTGAGCTAACTAGTGCTTCCCATCGTGGCCTGTAGTCAGTGACAGTCAACAACTTACCATCTGTGAATGGAAGTTGCATCATTTGCTGCCCGTAATAATACGACCACCATGATACATGACCACAAACAGCAGACACGATATAGATATTGGCTTGAAAATGTATAATGTTATTCTTCCCTTTGTGGTCAAAACTGGTGAGTGGTGATCTAATCGTTCCCCAAGTTAGGCTACTCAACGTGACACCCCTGCCATTTAGCTGACGTTAAAATTTTCACAGCATCCTGCGCGCAGGCTACAAGTTTGGGTGGGTCTGCGAATTGATTGAGTATAATATCAAAGATTCTGGAATGACCTCAGTCCTGGGTTTATTGTGATAATGACATTACGGCAGCTTTAATTAAGCGCTCACGTTATATTCTAATATTACATTGCAGATGGAGCTGAATCGAAAAAGGATGACATTTCTCGCGCTAAAGTAAGCCATATTTCATATAAGTTATGTATAAGAATTGCAATTCATGTTGCACGCAAAAAAGGTGTTGTTATTGCGGTTGTTGACTTTTGTTATACTTCTGAAGCTCGAGGGAAGGGAACTTACCAAAGAAGAAAAACAACGTTTGAGGAAAGAGAAAAAACAACAGAAGAAACAGAAAGGTGGAAAGGAAGACAAGACTACATCTGAACATCAACAAGGGAAAGGAAAGAAACCTGTTGCCTCGTCGGAGTCACAGACGGCAACACAACCTCCTCCACAGAAAGGTATCATCTTACATAAGTGAAATGTCTGTCTATCAAGAGTCAAGACTTTTTTAACTACTTTGTTTAGAAAAAAGAAATAGGGGATATTAAGCCTGCTGGCTGATGTCAAATAATTCTACATTGACTTACTGCCAGTTAACATAATTAATGTCTGTCAAGATTTTGATCATATTATCAATCTGTATAGCTAGATCAAAGACAATATAAACAATGTCTTACCTGATTTAATAAGTATATTGTAGCGTAACATTACGACCTTATTAAACAAAAGACTGATAATAAATACTAATTACACACTTTGATGTTTTCTCTTTTAGTTCCTGTCACGGTGCCTTCACCCACGCCTTCACCTGTACCAGCCCCGGGGCCCACAGCTCCATCCCCCGAGGCCCCAGCCTCCTCTGCTGCCTCCTCAGAGAAGCCAGCCAAGAGCAAGGCTGAGCTAAAGGCTGAGAGGCGGGCGAGGCAGGAGGCTGATCGGGCGTCCAAAGCCAAGAAGGGAGAGCCAGGCCAGCCGCCCTCATCCAGCAAGAACAAGGCAGTCCCCAATGAGTTACAGCCAGGTATGGACCACGCTAGTGTCTTCACTGAGATGCTGTGGAGTGTGTCAGGATGGAAGTGTGTTTAGTCTCCACTGATAGCTTTTTATTTCTGTTGAATGTGAAAGGGACACAGACTTGACTTTGAAGGAATTAGTGATTCAAATCAAACTATGTGGTCTGCTTATTCATACACGAGAATGGGTATTGGTGTGCAATGCAGTGTAATACAGTCACAAAGCTACTTTAATGAATTTCAAGATAAAACATTCCACTTTTCACTTTCGTATCCTCCCTTTCTGTTTTAACTGTTTCAAATGTGGTTTTGCTTGGTTTGGTGTTATATTTTAACCCTGTGTTTTACAATTGTAAGGCACTCATGACTTTCATTTTTTTCCTTGACTTTGGTCTCACCTGGTTTATCTCTTGCCTTGTTTTTAGTGGTGAAGAGGTTACCGGAACATGTCCAAGTCGATGACCCAGCTGCTATCAAAAAGCTGGCCAAGAAGTTGGAAAGGCAACAGGTTGACCCCTTATATTATTCAAAACCTTTTCTTTCAGTTGCATGTTCTGAGGCAAGACCTCTGTAACTCATAACCATTCGAAATACATAGAACTATCAAAAAATGAAAGGGAATATAACTGTGAATGATATTCTAAGTGAAATATTTTTTACCGGGTGGATTTAAAAGGCATGGTGTTCTAGTGAAACGGGAAAGATCATCTTTAAGTGGCTGGGTTACCAGTAAAGGCCAGTTTTATAGTTTAGACGTCAAATATCGCTTGACAAAAAAGAAATGGTCTACTATGAAACATTATATAGTACAGTCTTCTAGGGTGCCCTAGAGCTTTTCCCATTCATAAAAAATGAAAATGATGCATACATTGGTTTAAACTCTGAATAACAACTCAAAGTTCTTTATTTTGAAGAGTTACCTTGGTCACAACGTTGTGTTTACTCCTCTAATGTTCGTATATATAAACAGATATTAACTATGACAACACATAGGTAGTCAAAGAAACAGAGATGAAGCCTACCATGCAGCTACATCTGTTGACAGCCATTTTTTGGTCTAGTGACACTTGATTTATAAAGTCACGTTTAGGTGCTAATGCATGTTTCACTGCCTCATTGACATGTGCAGTGTGTCACAGTCCTTCCTTTGCCTGCCGTTTGCTCAACTGATTTGCCCTCCTTTACTTTACTCTATCCCACCCAGATCAGTAAAACATGGCCATGGGAGTTTTTTTTACTGGCCATGATGTGAAAGCTTGTACCAATTGACTTACATTCTGAATGCATGTGCTTTTAACTTCTCTATCCAGCAGACGACTTGGCAAACTGGCAGCTCCTCAAAGGTCTGGCCCCCAGTGTGTGTGTCCGTGTGGTGTTGCCATTTTATTTGTTTGTTTTTATTTTAATTATTTTGTGTTTAATTATTTTTCGTTTATTTGGTTTAATATTATGTCTTGCGTTCCAGTTTGCCTTTATAACATACAGTAGGTTCCCAATTGTTGTCCTTTCTCTTCTCCGTCCGTAGATGTGGGTTGTAGCGTATGTGGGATGAGGTTTTTTTTTTTGTTTGTTTGTTTATTTGTTTTTGTTCTGTTTGGTGGTCCAGAGGGATCCAGCCCGGCAGCCTTGTTGAGGGTGGTCCTTCCTCCTGTCCTCAGAGGCTGTTCCATGTGCACCGTGAGGCAGTCTTAGTCACTGGGGCAGTTTCTCTCTATAAAGATTCTCATCAGGACATCTGTCTGCTCTCTTCCGCTGCAGATCCCTCTCAGGTCGGACTATGGCTACAAAGTCAGCCTCTTCTCTCATCTGCACCAGTACAGCCGGAAGGCCCCCCTCACACAGCAAATCAGGTATTGATGCATGTTGTATGTGTATATTTCTCATAGTGTTAAGTTGATAATAATCAGAAACAGTTAATCTATGTAGGTCTGTGTAGTTATGTATGTGTTTTTTCCTATAATGTTTGTGTTAATTAAAAAATGTACTGGTGTTTTTGTTTATAATATGGTGTTTTTACTTTTATACTTTGCTTTATAGAAAAGCATGTGCTAAATACCATAACCGAACCTGTATATTGTCCATAGTATATTTATAGTATATGTTTTTGTGGGAATATATGCTGTAGTCTGGTGTGTAGTGTAATGTACAGTATAGGTATATAGTGAATGCATGTGATATACTGTAGTATTGCATAGGGTGAGATGATGAATTCTGTGTGTTTGTGAATTCATATATTTGCACATGTAAGTGACTTGTAGTGTCTCTGAGTGCATCTATATCCACTCTTTCTTTTTTTACTCCCAGTAAGGATACTCATAGATTTGTCAGTTTTTTTACATTTGTCTGAGACATTTAGATTAGATTAGGTTAGATTTGACTTTATTGTCATTACACATGTATAAACACAGGGTAATAAAATGTGGTATAGATATCCTCAGAGTTGTGTTTGTGTGGTTGTAATACAGCCTTTTATGCTTCCATTGTTATTTTTTCTGTGAAACACAGTCTGGTCAAGGATCATAAGGCAACATAGGTGTATCAACTGCACATTTTCTCCTTGTTAAACAGGCTGCTTGTTGTGAAACAACACATGATTGTAAATGTTGAGAGTGTCATTTGTTTTGGGGGACCTGTATTTGTATTTGTTTGTCCTGGGGACTTGTATTCGTGTATTTATATAGTATGATCACCATAAGATGTTGTATGCCTCAATATATGGGTATGTCTTCAATGAGCCACTCCGGGGCAATTTTAGTGTATGACTGACAATAAAGTAAATCATCACCATCATCATTGTTTGTTTTCAGCATCCCCTCCACAGTAATCCACCCCTCTGTTGTGCGGCTGGGTCTGCAGTACTCCCAGGGTATCGTAGCTGGATCCAATGCTCGCTCAGTTGCACTGCTGCATGCTTTTAAACAGGTACGCTCACACAACAGGTAACCCAGAAGTGAACAGTGGAGTGAACAGGGATATGAACTTTTAATGTCATGTTTCAACATATCAGAGCAAAAATTAGTAAAATGTATTAGCAATAGGGTGTGTACTAGCACATCCCTGGTGACTCATACAGCTAAAAATGTTATGTAATCTGTAAGAGCATGGTGACTGTAGGAAGCGTTGCACCATCAGTTAGTTGCTATATGCTATATTCATGCGATTTTCATTCATGTAGCACAGCTGTGAATGCATGTCCCCACATGTTAAAATATGTTTTGTATGTCTATCTACTACACAGGTGATCCAAGACTACACTACACCTCCAAATGAGGAGCTATCCAGAGACTTGGTGAACAAGCTGAAACCTTATATTAGGTGCATAGCTGCAGCTTTGAACTCATACACTTTTTATCATCTTAAGCAGGGAATTTACATTCTAGCTGTTAAGCTGTAGTGTTTTTTAGGGTGTAGTTGCTCAGTACTTTATTATAGTTCGAACACAACATAATGCCTAGAAGCATTTATTTACAATATCCATCTTTCTATTGGTGTACTACAGTGATCTCTTTTAAGAGGGTTAATGCCAAAAGGATGTTTACACTTGCACTGTTGACTTATCACTATTTCTAGCCATGATGTGCTTGAGGAGGAATGTCCATAAAACATTAACATGATTATTAACAGGTATAAATATGATGCTGATTGAAAGATGTATAAGCTGACCAGATAATACAGGGAATCTGATTAGATGTAATAAATTAACTGATTAAATGATTGTAACCACACAAATGACTTGAACCACTCTTTTCACAGTTTTCTAAACCAGTGTCGCCCCCTGTCAGCGAGCATGGGTAATGCCATAAAGTATATCAAGAAGGAGATCTCCAATATCCCCAGTCAGTGCAAAGAAGAGGAGGTAAGGAAGGACCAGGACCAGAAGGACCATAACATGTTTTATCCACAAAATACCATTGTGTCCACTATTTGGACGTAATTGTTTTATTTTTTTTTATTGTCCTCCCTGGCTGAATCCTTGCTTCAGCTATAATCATTGGCTAATACTTGTCTTATTCCTCTGACCCAGGCAAAGACAAAATTGTTGGAATGCATAGATGCTTACATCAATGAGAAGATCACGCTGGCAGCTAAAGTCATCTCTGAGTATGCTATTGAGAAGATCAGTGATGGAGACATCATTCTCATTTATGGATGGTAAGTGCCTTCAGTAGCTCATCCTGTTCAGTATTGGCAGCAAAACTTACCAGAAGAATTAAAATTATTTTCGTATCGTTTCATGACAGAAATAAAATCTGAATTTCTATTTTAATTTTGACTAAAATATCTATTATAGCCAGCGCACACACTTTGAATTGCTGTTCACAAATAATTCAGCTATTACCTTAGGCTATTTTTAGGAGGTTACAGAATGAGGCAAATTATTATTGTCTGCACTGACCCAATCGAGTTGTGTTCTCCCAGCTCTTCGCTAGTCAACCACATTCTCTGCGAGGCGTTCGAGAAGAAGAGAAAGTTCCGGGTGGTGGTGGTGGACAGCCGGCCTCGGCTGGAGGGCCGAGAGGCGCTTAGACGCCTGGTGAAGAGGGGCATCAGCTGCACCTACGTCCTCATCTCCGCCGTCTCCTACATCCTGCAAGAGGTGAGGCAGCAGGCGCTGAGCTAATGAACGCCAGACCACTCAGAGACCATTACATCTCATTGAACTGTTCTCCAGCGCGAAAAGTACAAGCGGTCATGATGATGTCCCATTTTTACCAGTTTATGCCCCCCACCCCAGCTAACTTTTCACTGGGATTATAATCTGGGATCCTCTAGGCCCTGGGCTGCTATAGGGGCCTCACCAGTCATTGATCAGTGCGCCTTAATGATGTTGAGAACTAGATAAAGCAATACAAACAGTCTTGAAATTGCACACAGACACAGGGGAATGTGTGATATATTATAAATCAACAGCAAAGCCATTGTTGCAAGTCTGGCAACAGGGCTTTGGAACCTTGAAGCCTTACATTATTAGATTGCACTGTTAGTGGCCAAGACATTTGGAAGGAGAAGCGATAGAGTAGTGGTCAGTGAAAATGGATTTAGGGAACTCAAACAAACCTCCAGTCCAATTTTTGGATTTTCGTGTTATTTATAGTGCAAAATTAGTAAAGCCATGGTCTGGAAACACTTTAATCAGCAATAATCAGCAAGTATAAAAATTGGAAGAGTGACATTGTAATAAGTAAGTAAATAAGTAAATGGAGCAATAAAAATAAATGAGGCAATAATAACAGTAGGGGCAACTAGACAGTGGGATCATGAGAATAGTGTTTGAAAAAAAAAAAAAAAAAAGCCTTAACACCAGTCTGGCACAACCAACCAACCAGCCAACCTTAAAGGGGAACTTCCATCGTTATTTTTATTCATATTTCTGTGTCGCCACTATGGTTGAATGCATTGTGCGTCATTTCTATGAAAAATTATGTCCTAGATCTCTTGTTTGACGCTGTTTTCTGTAAGCTATAACAGGTCTAGTGGTTGAACGACTGGCTTTTCCGGTGTCCCTCGTGAATATCCATGACGTGTCAATAAGGCACCTCTGATTGGGCAAATCCGCTGTCTTTCGCTCACCTAGCTTCTGTCCACCAATCCTTTGGGATGTGGGCTTGCCATACATGGCTCTGGGCGGGGCTTACGACCTAGTGACGTAGATAGGTTTAGCATGCCCTGATCCGCTCGTTTTGGTTAGCTCGACCATTTAATGACCAGTAAAACCATGAGGGTCGAATTTCACGTCTTGGAATGCTGCGTGCATATACTGGTTGTTGTGACCCACCACATTGTAAATAGAGCTACTAAAAGTGGTTTTTGACGGAAGGACCCCTTTAAGGCCCTGTCCCCCCTCCTTGAACAACACAGTGGGCAAGATTGAAAACGGTGCACTGGCCAAATCATCACTGTAATATAGCATGCTGCCTATGTACTGCCTGACTAAAATGGAGTTGGTCTTCAGTACCTAATCAATCTCCACTATTCATGCATGCTTATCTCTCCTTGTGTCCTTCCTCTCAGGTCTCTAAGGTCTTCCTAGGTGCCCATGCGTTATTGGCTAACGGCTATGTGATGTCGAGAGTGGGCACGTCTCAGATCGCCCTGGTTGCCAAGGCCTACAACGTGCCAGTGCTGGTGTGCTGCGAGACGTACAAGTTCTGTGAACGAGTGCAGACCGACTCCTTTGTCTCCAACGAACTGGGTGAGATGTGCAAACGTTGTTGTCGGGGTAGCTTAAGCCTCTTCAAAAAAAAAAAAAAAAAAAGCAACAAGATGATAGAAAAGCTAGTATGCACGGGTTTAAAACATTTACATTGGAAAAACGTCCTGCTTCTTTCTTTCTTCTAAGCTAAGAATGTGCAATATGATTCACAAAGCAGGAATGTATCTAGGCAGACAGGTAGGCAATGTAATATTTTCAAGAATTCCAACATAAATGATTGGACACCGCTCATGGTGTGTTTCAGCAGTAGATCAGCTTTATAGGAACCAAGTTGCCTTGAAATTCTTTAGGGGCTCTTGGACAATAACTAATGTGTTAATAGTAATGTAGTATGGAAGGACTGAGGTGACTGAGACTTATCCTGTTTTTGTCGGGCCACTCAGATGACCCCGATGACCTCATCGTAACCCGGAAGGGAAAGACGCAGCTACAGGACTGGCAGAGTGTGAAATCCCTGGGGCTGCTCAACCTCGTGTATGATGTGACGCCGCCGGACTTTGTGGACCTGGTCATCACAGACCTAGGCATGATCCCATGTACTTCGGTACCGGTGGTTCTACGAGTTAAGAACGTGGACCAATAAACAGAACCTCCTAGGCGGCTAAGCCTAGCAGCCGATTGTGCTACGGCGAAGGCATGAAATAAATATAAATATATATAAATATAAATATATCTCAAATGGCACATGCTTTTAAAAAAAGGAACCACTCTTTTTTTTGTTTGTTTTGTTTATTGTTTGTGTGTGCGTGTTACAGAGCAAGTGATGGAGAGAATGATTAAAATAAAACGGGAGGTTGTGCGTGTGTGTACGAGAGACAAACGCTCAAGCAAAAAAAAAAAAAAAAACTACTTAAACAGGGAACATATAAACACAATAAAAGGTTGCAAATGTTTGACTATGTATGTCTTTGACATGCACTCTGTCAGCATAATTTTACAAAACCCCACAGTTTCAGTTTAAACAAAAACATTGAGTACAGTAGTACTAATCTGTAGTACAATACAGAAATACTATTTCAAATGCTGTGATTTTTTTCTCCTGGAGAAATAAGCCTGTGCTCCACGGCATAACAAAATGAATTCAAGCATATACTGATTTATTGCATAGCTTTGCATCACATATTGTTGGTAGTGAAGTGTACTATATGTCAGTGATATGTGTCGCAATGCATTTGTAAAATATGTCAGCACATAATTTGGCACTCTTCTGGTAGGAAAACTTTCACTAAAACCATTTACAATATGGCTTCAATGATGTAAACATCACTCTTAAACTTAATCTCATTATTATATCATTTTCAAAGTATTTAAAATTAAAGCACTGTCTTAAATCGTACATAATTCTTCAAATAGTTAAAACCTTAAGCAATGTCCTAAAATGTGTCTTCCATTTTTTTTGCCAGCAGAAAGGTAGTGTAAGATTTAAAAAAAATGTTTTTCCCTTTTTGCATGTGTACATTCTCTCAAACCTACCAGGTAGCAATTTTTTTTTTTGGAAGAAAATTAAATAGCTGCCTAATTATTTTTATCTTAAATAACTCAATTTAAAATAATTATTCCTGCCTAGCATGTCAGTTTAAAAACACTTGTCAGTTCCCTTTCAAAATAGTGTCTCAGATGTCGCCACGTCAGCATGATCTGAGGAGATAACAGTAGACAGCAGCTTCCTGATGAAACTTTGGGTGTGGATCACATAGACTTGGCCTTCCTTCTCTGGGTGACCCATAACAAAGTAGATACCAAGACGGTGGACCCTCCAAGAATCCCAAAGACCTTTGCCGTAGGAAATTTACCCTAAAATGTTTCAAAATGAGGGAAAAAATATCTTTAACATCTTTGAAGGCCTGGTTGAAGTCCACAGTTGAGTAACAGAGAACAGCCAAAAACAAATTACGCAGGCTTGACACTAAACCATGTATTTGATACAGGGCCAATCTTGTTTAGAGTAAGAACATTATTGGTCAAATTAACCAAGATTGTGCAATGTTACACATAATTATACACTTAAATGCAGACCTCTCTCAGGCACTTGTATCCATGGAAATCTTCATCACAGTTACATTCAAAGAATCCTGGTCCATAGGGAGCACACAGGGAGTTCTGTGGACAGTCCCAAGCTAGAGAATGGTCATGGGGGGGAATAAAATGTATTTAATTCATATTTAACTTCACAGCAGCTATATATGTTAATGTAACCATGCCACAACCAATGCATGCTTCAGCTTTAATAGAAACAAACAATTACAGGAAGAAACAAAGACAGGTCTGACTTACACATATGTCCAGTCTGATTGCAGGCATTTATTTGCCCCTCACAATATCGAACTTCACCTTTGACCTCTGCCTTCTCCCAAGACGCATTGCCACCAGGGCATGCCAGGTTTGAGGGAAGTATCCTACAATGCAAATAAAAGCAATCATATAGGCACTGTACATCCAAATACATGTTTTATTGTGTCATTAGGTCATCACACAAGGTCAAAGACTAAAAATGTTAGCATGCTTACACATGAGAGAGTTGGCTGAAGCCTTGGAACACCATATCACTCAGATTTGAAATGGGGTTGAAGGACAGATCTCTGCTCAAAAGAGGTCACGTAAAAGATCATTACATTTTCAAAACAAACAAAAAATCACCATATTATAGTAGTAATAATAATAAGCACTGAGCTTTGACATTTCGAAAGTACTTTTACTTACACCATCACTGCAGTGGTAGCCTCACTGAGATCTTCCACTGTGCTTAGATTACAGTGCGATATATCTAGACTGAAAGAGCAATGGGAGTCGCTCGTTTTTAAGGAGTAAGAAATTAACACAAAACCATAGCAGGAAAAACATGTTATGAGGTTAATTTACCGGTCAAGTTGGTAGTTTTTAACACTATTCGTAATGAAAACATTTACCCAATAATGAAGTCGACGCCGCTCATGTTGCCCTTTCGACAACATCGCCCATCGATTTCCCCTGCTGATAATGCGCAGAAATCCCAAACTTCGCTACCGTTCACCACGGTGCCTTTACACATTTGACATATCTGGCAAAAGAAATGATTAAGACAAGTTCATTGTACAGCCTACTATTACATACCGCCGCACCGCAATAGACAATACATCTATATCACATAACCAACACTTAAATAGATAAAAATGATCTATTGATCTATTAAATCTATGATCTACTGAAATCTATTTACCTCTGAGTCTGTGGCATGACAAACAAGGATTCCATAAGAAATTACAAAAACTACAGCCACAACTGTAAACAGCCTCCCTTTGGCTGTCATCTTATCCTTGTCATATGATGGTCAGGATATCACGTGATCACATGTGGCTGGCGTTGGGCGTTTCGTGAATATCCATCTTGCGCAGTAATTTTGCATAGGCTATGCTATGACAGAAGCTGACAGAGGTGCAGCCCTCTATGGTACAGCCTCAGGACGTTTCGCTTCAGTTCCTCACTGAGGATATCCTGAGGTGATGCTTTGTGACAATTTTTAAGCTACAGTATTGCTGACAAAAACAAGCAGGCAGGCCAGTTATACCTACACAGATCTAAATGATGGCATGCTTCAAAATGTTCTAACATGTCTCTAATCTGTCAACCTAGCCCACTGCGATAAATGCATATTTATGCGGTCATATTAATATTTAATTATTCTACTGAACGCTTTTGTCTTGTCTTTGGAATACCTATTTTTATCCATGCCACTGTACAGACTTTTCTCTTTTCTTGGTATGCTATGGCAATGCGTCTACGAAAGTATGCTGTTAATAAAATTGCATCCAGCAAGCGAAGGCTACACAGACAGCCCATTTAAAATAAATTCCGTGCTATATTGACTAGAAATAAAAATAGGCATTTTGTCAGGCTATGGATTTATGTATTCTCCTGTCCAAACGGCTGCAATTCAAAGCGCATTTTTTTTACACATTTTGAGATCACACTCATTTTAACAAGAAAAATACACGTTCATTTCTTGTTACACACTGGCTGTTATAGTGCTATGAGTGAACTGCATGAATATGTGCTTCAACACAGGGGGAACTACCATTATCAAAAGGGGGTCTCCATACTGCTACTCATAACGTTTTCCCATTATCTCAACATATATGCGGGAAAAATCGATATAAAGAAATATCTGAATAACTATCTTACACTATTAACGTTTGTGACATATGGTTTACGACTAAACTTCATTTATTTATGTGAAATGTGTTAAGGACCCACCCCTGTGACGAAATGGGCCAACACCAGGGACTGTTGCAATGCTTTTAGTGCGAGATACATACTGAATATATTACATTGTCCCGAGTCGCACGAAGGGAAAGGCAGTTAGAGCAGATAAAGATTTTCAATCCTGGTCATTCTTTTTATCTGTCGTCTACAGAATGGATAATCTTGAAGGGTAGGAAACGTCAAACAATAACCAACAACCCTATGAATTGTTTTAACCTCGCATACTGGCAGTGTTGTCTGAAACGGAGGGTTGCAAACCAAAGTAGCCTAGCGTTACTGACATTCATGCAGAGTATTTGAAAAGTTGTAATTTTTTCCTTGTCATTTTTCTGGAATTCACCCCAATGTAGACTGTGCTAATTTCTCATAGCTCGTCTCTAGAATGTTGACACCGTTGTCAATTTAGTTGTAGAGATTCGACGTAGAGGACAGAAATGCCAACAATGAAGGTGGAATCACCTATCACTACAATCGCAACATGGCTGCTGCAGAGACGGTAAAGTAAGAAAAGTTTAGCTCCTAGCGCACGAGTTTTAGTATTATCTTTGAACTTCAGAAATTGTTTAAGCTGTACACACAGTGACTGTTTTGCTAACTGAACTCATTGGAAGAAGGAAGCTCTGTGGATTGTCTCCAGCAAGTGAGAGCGATAGAGCTCGCGCCGTGCTACATTTTTTCCCTTCACGAATCAAGCAACTTTTTGGATTCTTGGTTCTCTGGTGCCTTCTCGACAAATTGTTCGAGAATCTACAGTATAAGCCAAAATGCATTTCTCCATTCCCGAGACAGAGGTTCGTTCCGGTGAAAATGGATCCACATATGTGGTAAGTACGTGTCCTTGCCTTGTTTTTTTTTTAACTGACCAGGTAGCCTAGGCTTACGTGCAATTAGATACAGTCATACTGAGAGGAAATAGTGGTTTTGTTTGAGGACCGTTATTGTTGTCCCTGAAGTAAACATAAACTATGGCCACTAGATGATGGGCTGATGATAGTCTGCTGCTTCCTCAAATATGCAGGACCCTGCTGACGAAAATGCACCAGTTTTGTGCCTTTTCCTCTTTTTTCCCCCTGGCGAAAGTCATTGATTTTAGAACCCATTTACAAATACCAACTTCTGGAGCTGATGGACCCCGGGGATTTAGTTATACAGATGTTTTGATTGTACATTGATATTCAGTCTCACTGGGCTGGTTTATGCTCTTAAACTCTGGTCTGCTTACTTCCCCCAGCTGCGCTAGACTAAGCATAGAAATTGCGATACAAAACATTGTTGTTTTTAAAATGATAAGAGCTGCTATATCGCAGATTGTCTCTTTATGAACACAGAGTCTACTAACTTGGCATAAGTTGTTTTGAAGAGTTGCACAACAAGGAGAGACGCAGTTGCTCCCATGATGGAATGTGTGGAACCCCACACAAGCATTCTTTTACCTGCATAGCACCGTGCATCTGTAATGAATTTACCGAGAAAAAATGATGGGTAAGCAGGCTGTATAAGCAAAGATCTGGTACATCAGTCAGTCTCTTTAAACCACACATGAGACGATGTTGACTTTGTTACAGTTTCCCGCTTGGTGTTTATTTTTCGTTTTGGAGTCAGCAGTAGTCGTCTTCAGAATGCGGTTACCCACATCATAGTCGTGTGGACGTGTGAGAGAGACCAGTATTTCACTCTCAGACAGAAGTGACTTTATAGAGTTTAGTCCATGACTTGGCTAAACCAGTTTATACCATGACTCGGACATTTACTGAAGCTTTTATCTTTTAGACATGTACTAAGAACGCATGCTTTGTGAAGGCAAGATAACTGTTGTCTTATGTCAGTGAGCTGATGCTGTGACAATGATGCTTTGTTGTTGGCTCTGGTAGTAGGCCTATATTATTGTAGTTTGAGTAGAGGTGGAATTGTTGGGTTAACGCCTATTTATCTAGCCATTTAAAAAGTTTGGCTCTGTTATTTTAACAGCAAATGACCTTGCCAGCATTGAGTAGGATGAATTCCATCCCATCCTAGACTCTGATACCTTTCACCACTTGTGATGCTGTATAGTCTTGTTTCATACATTTGTCATGCACATCACACCTCACTGTTGGATTTATAGCTTGTTTTAAGGGCTATCAGAGTCATTCAATTTGCAGAAGTCCAGAATGATGATTAGCCAGCATTAGGCCATTAGGCCTACTTCATCTGTCACAGACATTTTTTTGTGTTTGAGTAATAACCTAGCCTAATGAGCTGAAAGTGTGTCCAGAGTTTTGTTTAATCACTTATCCTGTTACATTTGGCCTGTTAGCAAGAAAACGTTCTTTGAAAGGCACATACAAACGTATCTTTCTGTTCAAATAATAAAATGGCACACTACAGCACAAACAACATTGTGTTAAGAACATTGTGCTGGGCTTTGGTCTGTCTGTATGCCAGTTGCCCAGAGTGAAATGTTTGTTGCAGAAGTTGTCATTTTTTTGTGCCCATATTGACATTCAGCAGCTTTCAGTCCGTTAAGTCAGTTCTTTCTGGATCAGGAAGGATTTTCTCTGGTGTACCTTGGAACGGACCCCTTCCCACAAAATATGCATACTTTGCAAAGGGTCTACACGCTGTTTAGAGGAAAAAAATAGAGCCACACTGCACTTTTAGTGGCATACTTCCTGTGTTGATAGAAGTTCTTGTTTTACGGTGGTTCACTGTTCCTGTTGGCCAGGAAGAATGGTTCCATGATCCATTCTTCATGTGGGCATGGTACAGTAGACAGTCAAAAGAGGGCCAGATGAGGTGATCTTTGTTTCTGTCAGCCAGAATAAGCTTGAAACTGTAAAGAAGTGAAGTACATGAGGTACAGACAGTCTGAACAGCCACCGAGTAGAGCACAGCCCTCCAATAAGAGATTTACACAAGCAGAGTTAGGATGATGTGTTAAATTCACTGTAAGTGCATTGATTTCACATGAGTAGCTGTACTGTGAGTATTTAGATTTCCTAAAAATACATGAAAATAGTGTGTGGGTGTGTGGGGGGTGGAGTGGTAATAGCTCAAGTTAGAGATGGTCCTGTGCATAGATAGAACCAGCCAATCAGCACTGTTACAGGATAAATTATGCAGCCACTCACTGGTAGCTTGCTCTAGTAGCCACGCATACTGCAGCATTTAATAAAACCAAACAGGTGCGAAGGAATGCACCTCAAAATGGCTTGTTTTTTGTTAAATTTTTTTACAGCCTCGGATATACTGTTGTCAAAATACCAGTTACCAGTAATCCTGGCGTTTTGGGCCACATGTGAGTGCTTTGTGCATCAGTGTGTTGCGTGTTGCACAGCGTTAGACTTCAGAAGGAGTGTTTTTCCCTCAGTTGAATGACTTCTACAATGCTGCCCTTTACTGATTGCAAGGGCAATTTTTCCCCTCTCTGCTCTATTGTCAGTCTGTTTGCCAAGACTGGCAGTTTGTGTGTGACTCAGACTACTTGTGATTTTTAGAGTGCCTGAATCATCAGGAAGGCTCATTTTAAACCACAGACGTACCCCTTGGTGTCAGTAAATGGAGCCCTGCATCCGTGGAACATTCACCCAAAAAAGTGCTGCTGCATCAGGGTAGGTGATACAGCAGGAAACTGTCTCTATTGAGATAACACTGCGCTTATGTTTGCGGTGTTTGCAAACATCTGTCATGGCTGTTTTTGGCATTTGGGTAGTCGATGGCCGGTGGTGATGAGCTCATCTCGGACTTCTGTCTTCCTTTGGATCACCAGGGTTACGTCCCTCACAGCACTGCACTGTGTTAGGCGTTCAGCTTTACCAGCTTCAGGAGACGAAAACATTCTGACTCCTGACTGCAGGTTTGCTCCATGTTCCTCTGAGTCCTCTTGAGTTTGGTGGAATTATATGTCCAAATGTCCTGGCTGACTGTGCAAGGTGTGAAACTTTATTGGCCTCATGTTTTGTAAATAATACTGAACAATATGAATACAGAATAAAGATTAGGCTAGGCTCCGAAATGGTTCATGATTCATCTTGTGCATATTCAACAGTGTTTAACTGTTGTTTCCTGAATCAATGCAAAATCCTCAATACACCAATCAATTAGGTGCAAGGTCTGTTAAACACTACAAGTGCCTAAACAAGATCCTGTCAGTTTATGGACCCAAGTACTTCAGTCCAGCATCATATTCTATTTTTTAACTTAACCAACCCACACACAGTCTGACCACTCCAGGCCTGTGGTGGAAAGACTGAGATGCTGTGATGTTTTGACATACCATTTGTGGAGATGTCCACCATACAGTATCTATGGTGATTGCTGAGCACAGCATCTTCCACCCCACACCCAACCACAGTCAGCATGATAATGACCTAATAATGCAGCAGGTTCCTGAGTATGGTGGAGAAGGGGGGGAAAAAAGGCCCGTTGAACCTTGACCTTGGTTGTGAAACCATTAGCTTAGGTGCTGACACTTAGCGAAAAAAGGAAGACAATGTGAAACAGAGTTCCTATTGAGATGTGGACCTAGGGTGTTGTCTATATTTTGAACAGTATAAAAAAACGTATTGTGTTAGCATAACCTAATCTTTCAAACTTGCATCACTTGGTAACAATGTTTTTTTGTTGCATGTTGCCATGCATAGTTGGGTTGCTGTAATTCTGGAAAGGACGCTTGCAAGGAAGGATCCTTTGGGATTGTCTCAGTCAGAGCTTCCTTGCCAAAGCATGTCTGCACAGCTCAGATTGGCTGACAGTGTGCTTTGTGAGACATTTACTGTAGTGGCCCCGTGTTCATCACTGTGTGTGTTAGTCAATGTGTTTTTACTTTGACATCAGCTAATTTCGTGACATTCCTGCATTGTTTGTGACTTGCATACCCATCTGTTACTTTTCGTATTCCAGTGAGTTTAACCAAGATGGTGTGAATACTGCAAAAAACGTTTTGTTTGCCCTTTTGTATCAGTCATATTTCGTCTTGTACGGTGTCAATTTTGCTTTTCATCTGTTACTTTTCGTACTCTAGTGACTTTAACCAAGCTAGTGTGACTGCTGGAAAATCTTGTTGTTTGCCCTTTTGTATCAGTCATATTTTGTCTTGTATGGTGTCAATGTTGTTTTTTTCCCCTAAGAAACATCCTCCATCTGCTGTTAGCAGTACCTTCTCCATCTGAGACATGCCAGAAACTTTTTAGTTATTTTTTGCCTTTAATCAGATAGGACAGTGGAAGAGGTGGACAGGAAATGAGTGGGAGAGATTGATGGGGTGGGAGGGGATCAGGAAGTGACCTTGAGCTGGACTGGAACTTGGAACCTGGGTCCTTGGAATAAGGTATTGATTCTTTAGCCAACTGTACCACACACTGCATGTTTCACATGTCAGAGATTTTGACACTCTTTCTGCTCCTCTCTCCTGGGCCTGTGTCTCTGGGCTCTGACTGTCAAAGGAAGCCCTGAGAAGGACACGATTGTAGTGTGTGAATTGAGTCCTGCCTGCATGGTTTCCCTGTGATGTGCTGCATCAGAGAGACCAGGCAAGGCTTGGCTGGCTGGCTGGCTTTGCTGGCTGACTTGCTGTCACCATTTCTCTTGTGCACACTCAATCTTCTAGGAGTTGGGGATGATGTTAACAAATGAGATTAATTAGGTATGGCAATTATCTATACCACTGTGCATCCTCTTTCTAATCACTCTTTCTTTCTTTCTTTCTTTCTTTCTTTCTTTGCCCACAGGCCTACAACATCCATGTCAATGGAGTCCTCCATTGCAGAGTGCGTTACAGCCAGCTCCTCGGCCTCCATGAACAGGTAAGCACCCAAGCCTCTGGAGTAGAGCTGCAGCTACTAAATCACTGGTCAATTAGGGTGGTTAATTTCTCACCAAATGTATGCATTACCGTTGTGCACATTTTTGTTTTTCTAGACAAAACTCTCAAGCTTTTAAAATTTTCAAATATGTGTTTCTTAATACCTCTGCAACATTTAATGTGGTATTTTGTGGTATGGGCATTTGAGAACAATATTGTGGGATTTGGGGAGGACTGGCCTGACCTATATGTTTCACTATATTTACGCACCTACATTTTTTCGATATCTAATACACCAAACATCTACTTTAGAAAAGCAAACAACAGATTAACCGGCAATATAAATAACTGCTACTTGCTGCCTTGTACATTAGTACAGTTGATTTATGAGTACTTGTACCTTGTATACATCTAATATGTCTTAAGCTCCACGTGATTTGTAGGGATTTTCCTCTAGAAAATAACTTTTTCATTTGCGTGCAAGGAATGCTTAAAGCATGTTTTGACAAGCTTAGGCAACCTAAACAGGCTAATTGTGTGGCTCTGTGATTTGAAGAATGTGGTATAGATATTGGAACTCATTCACGCACATCCATGCATCTCCTATTCGATAAGCCACTCACATAGCCAACTTGGTAGAAGTGTGACCTACAGAACATAGGAATAAACATCCAAACGTATGGCATTTTTAAAATTTGTAGACTGTTGACAGTTTACTGTGGATGTTTAACTAGACCACTTGACTGTACTATACTAGTTCTGAGTCCAAGTCAGATCATTATAAGACTGCAGACACCATGTCTCCAGACTCAGTGCCATTCAGTCAGTTGGGGATTGTTCTCAACATGTCAGTTCTTTGGAATACTTGTAAAACCAAGCTTTTAAACCACAAAGCAGGTAGCCAGATAGTGTAGGTTAACCTATGTAATTACATACCTCTGCATAACACAATTAGACATTGGTGTAGACAGACAGAGGTCATCAGAAGTTTGTGGCATGTGCAGAAGCATCTCTTGGTGATGGGTTCAAACATGAAGATGAGGCTGAGATGAGGAGTGGTAGGTGTTGTGGTGATAGGTGGGAAGATTTAATTGGCTGAGATGACGAGTTTGTTTCTTGATTACAGGTGATGAAGGTTAGCATTCCAGCCTTAATGAGTATGTGAGGTACAGAAACCTTTGGGCGAATCAGACTCAAATACAGGTGTCTGTCTGTCTGTCTGTCTGTGGTTTTTCCATCTGTCCAACTCGTTGCATTCCAAGATGAAAAAAAATCTTCCTGGAAAAAGTTTTTTTTCCTCCCCAACACCTGTTTCCAAATCTTAGGGGTGATGATTTGACCTTGTCAGCAGCACTGGACTTGTGGTCTTGTAGGTTGATTAAGAACCTTTTGAAAATGTTAGCTTGCAGTTCAGTGCTTTCAGAAAATGAGAGCCTTTGCCTCCAGGAGGAGGCTAAATCTCCTGTCAGTGTGGTGGTACGCTGAATAAATGATGACAACCAGCCTGAACTTCAGAGATGCCGTCCTCCAAGGCTGCTCATCCCACTCAACCAGTCGCTGTTGCTAGGTAACAGGACCCCCTCGGCCCTAGTCGGATCAAACCCCTACCCCCTTCTTAAATGTCCACACACACACACACGCACATGCACACACACGCACATGCACACACACACAGGGGAGGCTTCCGTGCTGAAAGAAAAAAAAGCCATAAGAAGTCATTCAACACGGCCATACTGGAAATGCTAATGGGAGCTCTCATAAATATGTGTCCTTGTCACATTCAGCAAATGTTGCTGCACAAATTTCCAAGCGTCGCCCCTACTCCCTACGGATGCATAAATAAGCCTTCGCTAAAGGTTGAGGTGGTAGTTGCCAGGCTGGCAGGCTGAATTCATTTTCCCCCTCATTTGCCTGCGAGGGTTTTTATGCCTGTTAAGCCTCAATCCCATCTCATTTGTCTTCATTTTGTTTGTGGTAGTCAGCCGAAATTTCCCCCGGTGCGTGTTTTTGTACGGGGTTGTAGTTTGCGCTGGTAATACCGCGGGGACATCTGTGAGGTACCAACATGCATAAGAGCATGTCGAGGTGAACAGATTGTATGAGCAACAAGAACAAGACTGTCTATGAGAGCCTGTCTGGCAGGTCTTTTGGGGTATATGTCATCTCAGACTAAAGCGTACAACTTGCTCTGAGTGGATGTGGACACACAAGTGTCCAGAGCAGACATCTGTTGGCTGTGGGGACCATAGTGTGTGTCTGTGTCTGTGTCTGTGTCTGTGCATGTATGTGAATGGGATTGTATTTGTGTCAGTCAACAATGATTTGAATGTAATGTGAGAGAGTTTAAAGGTAGGGTAGGAAATGTTTCATTTTTGTGTTAGAGCATTAATATGGTTGCCGGCAGGGTGTGAAGGGAATTTTATGCAATAGAGTAAAAAGTGCTCCAGGAAAACAAGTTACAATCATTTTAAGCGACCTGTTCGAAATGTTTGAATGGTAATATGTTTATCAAACTCAACTGCCACTTGTCCCTCCTCCGAGGTGTAACTTTGTCTGAAGAAAGGTGTTTTGAATTGTGTACTTTCAAAATGTAGCTTGCTTAAACCGGATCCAGGATCCAGGATCTTCTACCCTACCTTTAATTTGTGCTGTATGAAGAAAGTTAGTTTCCATTCCTTTGTCTTTGGCCATTATGAATCACCTTTTTGTGTTGTTTAATGTCCATTTACATGTAATGAGCTATAAGTCCTATTTCAATATTACCTGAGAATCGGATTAGACTTTATTGCACAGGCATTATATAGAAGAATATAGAAATCCCTTCAGTAATTATAGACAGGGAACAGTGAGTTCCATACACACTATGTAATCCTTGGTCATATATTCAAATGATGGCCAGAAGCACTTGGCATTTGCTGCTTACTATGCATCCCTTGCCATACCTAACTTGTAGTGACTTCCTCCTTTAGCTGTCCCGTCTTGTTAGTTTATCTCACTCTGAGTTTATCTCATGTCTTGTCATTCAGAAGCTGTGTTGTGGATCATCTCCCAGGTATTATGGAGTTACAAAAACAGTTTTTTGGCTTCATTTTTCATGAACATTTTCAAAATATAAGAGAAAAAAGTTCAAACATGTCCAGTAATACACCTCCCTGGGAATGTGTTTTATCATGTTGAAAGTTTGAACAACCAATCGACATGCGTAGTACTGACGTCATTCAGATGAGCAGTCAGCATGCTGCATTGCTGAGCAATTACATAGACAAAGACTTCTCATTAATTGAGACACTGCCTTGTGGGTGGCGTAACGACCCCTGGTTTCTTGTCGCTCCAAAACATTCACCATAATTGAGAATGAATTGTAGCAGGTCACTTTACAGCTGTCTCTTTTGCCCAAGAGTAAACGGCAAACTGTGTACCGAAGTGCAGTCTGAATAATCCTAAATGTGACACTAGGGTTAGGCGATATGGCAAAAAAAAACAAAAACAAATGATCGCAATATATTTTGTCAGATTGTCAGATACCAGTTTTTTTATCATGATTTTTCCCCTCATCCTGCATCCTTTGAGATCATGTTGGTTTAAAATCTGTCTCTTAAGGCACAGACTACCAAGATATCTCGCATAACTATACTGGCTTTATTTGCTACATGTCACCTTGGCCATAACCAAACCATCTCCACACAACTAACATTTTGTAACTTTTTTGTCAACAATGACATCAGCTTCAGGGAATACCTTTTAAGTCATGTCCGATTAAACATGGCCAAGGCTGATCATCGTGATTGACCTCAATTTTATTACGATCACTGGTCACGGTCGATTAATACTAGTCATATCTCTGGCGAGTACAATCACTAGATACTATTCATATCTGGCGAGTACAAGTAGTCCCATGTTTGTGACCATTTCCCCCTTGTTTCCCTGCCAGATTAAGAAGGAGTATGGGAACAACGTGGTCCCGGCGTTCCCTCCCAAGAAGATCTTCACCCTGACGCCAGCTGAGGTGGAACAGAGGAGGGAGCAGCTGGAGAAGTACATGCAGGCTGGTAAGCACCAGAGTACATATCTGCAGGGGCTTTTTTCCCTGTCTTCTCTCTCTCTCTTGCTGTCTTCTCCTGCAGGAGAAGGGGTCAAAGGTCAACTTCAAAGGTGGGCTCATTCACAAGTCACAAGATTTTATTGAAGGTCTTCTGAACCTCATAACCTTGAGTTATACACAGAAATGGTTACACACACGAGCGTGCACACACACACACACACACACACACACACACACACACACACACACACACACAAATAGTCTTTGTTTACAGTCATAGGGCCCTATTTTGCCGCGGCGCAATGTGCATTCGCGACATGCGCATGCTGTCATTGCTATTCTGTGCCAGCGCAACGTTCATTTTTTCAGGCAAAAAATCACGTTGTCGAGGTAGCAGATGACATTGCGCCGTGACGGGCGGCTCAGCGAAAAGAAGAGGTGTGGTCTGGCGCAAAGCGCACCAGATGCTATTCTGAGGACGTACAAACCATTTGCGCTTTTGATTAATAAAAAGGTGCTTTTTCGTCACTGGCGCATTGTTGAAAAGCTATTTTAGAGGCTGCTGCGCCAGAGAGGCGAGCTGAAGTGGCAGAAAAGTTGCAACATGTATAGCCTGTATAGCTATGTATTTGTATATTTTAGTAAGCAAACATGCACAAATAATGAGAATATAGCAGTGTTGTGGTGTTTATAGCAATGTTCTGCAGTTTATTTACAATTTCTTTTGTCATTTTAAATAAACAGCGATTGCAATGTTCTGCAGTTTATTTACGATTTCTTTTGTCGTTTTAAATAAACAGCGTGGCAAGTTGTAAGAAATAATATGGACAAATCGTCAAAAAGAAAATTAGTGGACTAATGGTTTGATGGACCTATACCTTCCGTTTATTTTTGATGTTTCCTTTGAGTTTAAGGCGTTTTCTTGTCTTCTAACGTTGTTGTACCGCTTTCTGCGCACAGCGCGTTGAACCCAGATGTACCTGCTGCTGCCCCAGAGAGGCGAGCTGAACTGGCAGAAAAGTTGCAACGTGTATAGCCTGTATAGCCATGTATTTTTATGTTTTAATAAGCAAACAGACACAAATAATAGGAGTATAGCAATGTTTTGCAGTTTATAGCAATGTTCTGCAGTTTCTTTTGTCTTTTAAATAAACAGCGATTGCAATGCTCTGCAGTTTATTTAATAAACAGCGTGGCAAGTTGTAAGAAATTCATCAAAAAGAAAACTAGTGGACTAATGGTTTGATGGACCTCCACCTTTTATTTTTGATGTTTCCTTTGAGTTTAAAGCTTTTGTTTTACGTCTTCTAGCGTTGTTGTACCGCTTTGGGCACTGTTCGAAAGTTCTCTTCTTGCCAAAGAAGATATTTCCTCCCATACTTCTATGACCCGCGAAGGTTGGGGGATTCTTTCCATCCCCGATTATTAACTACTCACGCGCTTTCACTTCACGCACAAGCAGATCGGTCTCCACCGAAAAGCTCCTCCCGTCCGGGAAAATCTGCCATGGTAATAGCAACAGGCTATGGACAATGCGCCCGCTGGCTCTTAAAGGGAATGAGAGTATAAATTCTCATTGGTTAATTGTATGTTACGCCCAAAACACACCCATGACTAATGAAGTAACTTAACCCAACCCTTTTGAACGATGCGCCTGGCGCAATGTTCGCTTTTTCCGCCGTGAAAATACCAAACTGTGTCGGGAACGCCCCCAAAGCAACTTGCGCGACAGACTTTAGACAATGCGCTTATGATCGTGAAAATAGAGCCCATAGACTTACAAACACACACACGCACACACACACACACACACACATTCATACGCCTACAAACCTGACCGTACTCACGTACCTATATACCCCCACAGTCATATAAAGATACACACAAACATACACATCTGTTCACTTATAGTTAGTCACTTACACTGTCACACACCTATGCTGTCATCTACACATTCACACACTCTGTAATACATACACACTCACACTCACAAACATGCTCTCCCACATGCACACAAAGCGAGAGAGGGAAAAGAAGTGGGGCGCGCAGCCATGCGAAGTGTTTGTTCTAATCCGCTGGACTTTTGGCCCTTTCCTCCAAACAAGCTAAGCCTTGTTGAGTGTGTTTGCCCACAGTCTGGAAGCAACACAGGCCGCTCTCAGCTGGCCCTGCCTGCACAGTTACATCATAGTTTTTACACAGTTACGAAAAAACAAACCACCATACAAACACACTACAGTACATACACACACCCTACACATGGAAACACACACTCTAAACATACACAACCTCCCCACACACACATACTCACAAACACAGACATTGCCTGTCCTGCCTGAACACACACACAAGCAATGCACATGGAGACAGTCTTGCTTGTGTACACACACACACACACACACACACACACACACACACACACACACACACACACACACACACACACACAAATACAACCACAACCACAGACTGCCCTAACCACACACATACTACACACACACATGCAACCCTGTCAGTATACAAAATACACAAGCACACTTGCACAAACATAAACAGCAATACACACGCACATAAACAGAAATGCGCACACACACACACACACACACACACACACACACACACACACACAAAGCGCTGGCTGCTCTGAGTGAATTACTTCATTTTGTGCACATCTGTGGTGTGGTGGCGTGGGCCGTTGGGGTCACCATCTGTGAGCGAAGCGTAGCGCGGCACACCCGTAACAAGTGTGAGAATAAACACTGGACGCGTTCCATGAAATAGTGTGTGTGTGTGAGTCAGTGTGTGCGTGTGTGAGCGAGAGAGTGCGTGTGTGTGTGTGAGCGACAGAGTGTGTGTGTGTGTGTGTGTGTGTGTGTGTGTGTGTGTGCGCGCGTGTGTGTGCGCGCGCGCATTACTGTGTATCTCCCAGTATGAGCGTGAGCGACAGAGTGTGTGCGTGCGTGCGTCCGTGTGTGAGTGGGTGAATGAGTGTGTGTGTGTTTGTGTGTGTAAATGTGTGAGTGTCTCCACTGTCTCATTCTGTTTACCCTCCAGAAATTACATTTAAAGTGGATGCACTTCAAGGGTTAAGGATACCACAAAACAAAACGGCAACAGCAAACCAGCATAACAAAAATGTCTGTTGCCTAACATTTTCTCTTGCTCTGAATGCTTGTTTTTTGAAAATTATTTTAATTGTAGACAAGTGCTCCGATGTGGAATGTTGGCAGTTGATTTGCCTGGAAAACTGGCTTGTTTTTTTTGTGTACTCGACTCCTGTTGGTAATCATTAACAGTCATTTTGAGAGACAATGGCTGACCAGTCAGTTTTCTTGCTGTTAAAATAAACTAGAAGGTATTTTAATTGTTCTTTTAGTCAATCATTCAGTGGATCTTCTTATAAAAAATCAATTATAGCAACCAACCTCATGTATAATATTGGCAAGCACTTTTCCATCGTTTGGCCGAAATTTATTTTTTAAAGATTAAATGTTTTATAATTGTTGGCTGGTTCTATAATCCTAACCGAAGAGTGGAGAAATTACACTGTATGGTAACATTTTGCACATTTTGTGGAGGAGGGGGGGATGTAGTGGCATAGTTGGCTAAGGTGTCCATGCCATTTATTAGGTATTTATTTATTAGGAACCTGTATTCAAGTCTGACCAGAAGTCATTTCTGAGGCCCACACCTCCTCTATGTCCCACTTGTGTCCTGTCTGCTCTCTACCTTCCCAAAAGCAAAAAGGCATACAAAATTAGGCAACATAATGCACATTTTACATTGCCCCTCTTGATGGAAAGTTATCTTCATGAAGTCAGCATGTGCAGCTGCCACCACCGTTTTGAAAGCATTAGGAATGTGTCAGCACTTTTTTTTTTTTTTGCTGATGGTGGCCTAAAGTTTGAATGTGTGCCATTGCCTGACCTCTGCCTTTACTTCCTCCACAGTGAGGCAAGACCCTACGCTGGGATCAAGCGAGATGTTCAACAGCTTCCTGAGGAAAGCCCAGCAGGTAGGAGACCACGCAGGGGGGTCAAAAGGGGGTCAGATAACACTCACGCATGGAATGCTGGGTAGAGTACCATATGGTGTGTGTGTGGAGTGAGTCCGGAAAAAGGGGATGAGTAGTGTGTCAAAATGACTGATATTAGTAGCATCATGTACCTTTTTTAAGTGATCAACCAGGCAATGGAGTGTGTAGGTAGTGTGCCCTGTACATCCCTATGGTAGAACAGTGACACCAATGCACTATAACACTGATTTATTCAATTTTTTTTTCCTAAATAATTCTTGGCTTACTTGTGATACCGACCTTAACAGCAGACTATGCAAGACAAGATTGTTTGGCTTATCGATGCTGTCGACCCCAAAATGCGGTTAATATGCTTACAGCATAGCCATACTTGTATTTAAAATTGAGTTTGTAAGTATTCACCTACGAGTTCCATGTATACTAGTTCTGTATGTTGCCTAGACTGCCTGAGTTCCCTATTGCATGTTACATTACATGTCATATAACTGACACTCCTATCCAGAGCAACTAACACTGAATTAGGTGCATGGACAGTCCCAAAGGAAGCAATGTGATGCTAGATTGGGACTGAGTATGAAGGCAGAGACTGGTAATTTACCTCTCCCTTCCATATTTTTCCTACTGGTACTTGGTCTTGGGTTTGGACAGTCACAACTCCTTAATCATTAAGCCATAGCCGCCTATGCATGCCTCACACCAGAAAGTCAAAGCAATCTCTGTTTACCACTGTTTTGGGTCATGCCTTCTTTTGGTGTTTCAGGTGTTTCATAATCCACCTTTGATGTGGTGTGTGTTTGTGTGTGTGCACATACATGCAGTCACCCATTTGCTTGGAATCAGCAGTTGACCAGCCTGTTTAAAACATTTCCTCTCCACGTTGGTTGCGGTCAGATCCTCCAACAGTTTCTTCTGAAGGTCGCTAGTCAATTTTTGGAGGGGCACTCGCCTTTTCTCTAAGCATTAAAGCTTAATTTTTGCTCTCAATCTCTGTGCCCTCCTTCTTTCCCCATCTTTGTAATCTGTTATTTGCCCGTCAGCTCCGCCATTGGCAGGGATTCATAAGTGATCTCAAATCAATGGTCCTTCTGAATTGGGCGTTGGCATGTATCGACTGGGCGATCCATCAAGGCGGCTCTGCTTATGCAGGTTGAAGTGTGATATAAGCTGGCCACTCCAAGGTCCCTCAGGGCCCCCGGGAGGTTTTAAGTGCTTTTAATCCAAGATAGTGCCACCGCAAGCACTCTCAAACTAGACGTGTTTGCCGTTTCCCCATGGATCTACCTGAATAATGCATTTCTCCAGAACTGCTTCCATTGATTATACAAAGACTTATGCATTTTAGGTGGTGTTGCTTCACAGATTTTATTTTTTTTAAGGCTGGAACCATACATCTTTCCCTCCTGTATTTAATGGGTTAACTGCTACATCAATAAATGTTACTGCGTCTCAGGGGCATGCTGCAATGACCTTGCTTGTCGTTCAGAATGACCTGCTGTTCTTTGTATGCAAATATTTTGACACGCGTGTCCAAACAGTAGGCCTGCTCTGGGGCCTTGCACCGAGTTCAAAGTCAAAGATCATTTTGGCCAGTGTCCCTTAAGGTGACCAATGCGAGTTTGTTAGCTTCAAAAGCCAAAAGCAGCAGTCAGCAATTTGTGACTTTTTTTTTTTTAGTTAGACAGGACACTACATCCTCTTCCTGTGACCATATAAGGCCCTCCCCCTTTGCAGCATGCACTTATCACTGGATTTGCTCTGATTGACAGGCACTGCAGATGCATGCCCTGATTGATTTGTTGTGGTGCAGCACATTCATAAAAACAAGCTTGAGTTAATCACTGGTGTAATTTCCTTTATACATGCTAAATATGCCAAAAAGCAGAACACCCCACCCCCCTCAGTGCACTCTTTACATGACAATCAGACCATACCAGTGCATTCCTAAATACTGCCAGGGCTGAGTAATCTTGTTTACTACCAGTTTTTTCCGACTGGCCACTATAAAGAGATAGAGATTTTACCACAATCCAGTCATCTCAGGGTACTCTTAAAATACTGTCACGTTTGAGCAAATTTTGTTTACTAGTCTTTTCAGCAGGCCCTCTATATACACTGACAGGGATTGCGTATTCAATTACCAGTTTGTGTTTGTTCAAAGCCCCACCTCAATTACAGGGATGTGTCTAACAACACAAATGGAAACTTTTGCATTACCAGCTCTCTGCTTTTTTTCCTCCACTAGCAAACTAAACTATTAAACGAAATAAAGATAACATGTGACACTGCACAACAAAAAGTACCTGCCAAAAACGTAAACGTAAACAAGACAAAATAGGTTAGAATCATAAATTCCCATGTGCAATCTTGCAAATAAAAACACAGTTGACAAATGCTTCGGGCAATGCATAAATCCTTATTGATCTTGTGTTATTGACAAAGCCCCAGGAGCACTGATAAAAAAATAATGGGCATTACTCTGACTCTAAACCCACAGTAGTTAAAGACCAAATAAACTCAAACTAATATTGTCTCTAATTGCTTCATACCAGAGGAAGAGTTGTTACTAATCACCTTGCTTTTGAGTGAATTGCAGGTGAATAGGAATGCTGCTACAGGGCAAAATTAGATCTCAAAGTGGGGAAAATAGACAGTACAACCAAACCAACAAAGAACAGCATAAGCAAAACTGAAACAATATCCAAAACAATGCAGTCCTCCTGTGCACCAGACCCAGTAGCCCCACTTGACCAGTGTCCAAGTAGGTTGCAGCACTGACAGGGTGTGGTGGTGGTGGTGAGGCCCTGTGGCCATGGCTCCTGTGCTGTGCCCATCCCATCCCATCCCGTGCCTGCTCTAATACTTAGCCCCCGTGCGTCTGTTTTGGCTGTGGCTGTGGTCGTTTCTATGGTGCCGGGTGTATTAATAATGTATTTTATGTGAGGTGATGTGGGTGGTGCTGAACTGGAGCTGCCTGTTGTCATGGAGCATTGCAGGGCTTGTGTTGGCACACCGGTGCAAGCACTGTGTGTGTGTGTTTTTTTTTCTTTAACCCAGCTGCTGCAGATGAGGCTGCTGGGTGGTGCTGCAGTGTCTGTGCTGATGCTGATAGCTTTACCTGTCCTGCATACAGTAATGATGCTCCTGAGCCTGAGTCTGAGGCTGTGCTGCTGAAGCTTGAGTGGTTACTCAGCTCACTGCACTGCAAGCTACACCTACAGCCTACCTCTAAATCCCCCTTACCATGTAGACATGTGTACATGTGTACACACAAACCCATGCATTGTGCACAGAGGCATCACACGGACACATGCACACAGGCACACACCTGTGTTTACAAATACACTTGTTTACACACACACTTGCTGTGTGCTTGTGTTTACAAATACACTTGCTTACACACATTTGCTGGCTAACACACAGATATCACACAGATACACATATACACAACATGCTTGTGTTTATAAATACACTTGTTTACACACATTTCCACATGGCACACACAAGCCACCTTTACATACACACACATGCATGCACACGGTACAGACATTCTCTCTTTTTCCTCTCCCACACACAAATGTACACAGTCGCTCAGTGACGTGTGTGTGTGTGTGTGTGTGTGTGTGTGTGTGTGTGTGTGTGTGTGTGTGTGTGTCTTTCTCTCTTTCTCCCTCCCTTTCACACTCCCTTCCTCCTTACACATACACAGGCATGTGCACGCACACGTACACACAGACACACACACACACACTACAGCAGCTTCCTCCTTGTTGTGTAGTCTGAGCTGTCTTCACTGTCTTCACTGTGTGTGTGCGCGCCCAACCCCACCCTCTTCCCTGTCTTCTCCACCGCTGCGGCAGCAGAGCGGTGCACCCTGGGTGATCAGATCAGGCTTGCCTTGTCATTTCATCATCGCCGCCCAGATTTACGGGCCGCCACTGCCGCCGCCGCGTGTCTCCCCGCAGGCCTTCAGCAGGGGTGTGTGTGTGTGTGTGCGCGCGTTGGGGGGTGGGGGGGTATGGGGGGGAGCGGGAAGAAGATGGATCTTGCAGTGTGCTCCAGGGAGAGGCTTTAGGAGCCTTGCCAGTGGAGATGAAATATGCATACACTCACATGCATAAATACGCACTCACACATGTGTGTACACACACACACACACACACACACCGCAGGCATGCACGCACGCACGCACGCACGCACGCACACACACACACGCGCACACCAGACACACACACGCACCTGCACACATACACATACACTTCGGCAAGACCATTTTGTTGACATAGCACATTTCATACATACCAAGCAATCCAATTTGCTAAACATAAATAAAGGCAAGAAAAAAAAAAACAGATAAAATAACACTTACACCCATACAGTCTCACAACACTCTGTATCTCTCTCCTACACACACACACACACACACACACGCACACACACACACGCATACATACACACACATATACACACACTCTCACACTTCCAATCTCACACACACCCACACGCACGCTTTATGGTTTATCCATCTGCATCAATCCACCATCATGGTCCCCTGAAGTCCCCAGGCATGGTCGTCACGCCTGCATCTTGTGTGTGTGTGTGTGTCTGCAAAGCTCACCCTTGAAACGCTGGTTGGAGCAGCAGACTCCCAGAGACTGCTGTGTTAAAATATCAGTGGATTTTCTTTTTCTTTTTTTTTTTTTTTTGCACAAGCTTGCAATCCCCTGGAATCCAGACTATTGTAGGTGGCATTACCCCATGCTTTGTAAGTGGTGAGCTGATTGAAGGGAATAAGAATAGACCAATAGTACTGAACTGTGTCTGACCCTGCCAGGGTTTTTTGCTGTGAACTCTTTCAAAGCCCAAAGCCCAAAACTCCACCATCCATGACCTCTGTCTGTCTGTCTTACTTACTACCTTATGCTGTCTGCAGTCCGTCTGTGGTCTGTTTGTCTGTTTTGTCTGACCACCTTATGCCGTCTCCCTGTCTTTCTGACCATCCCATGCTGTCTGCAATCTGTCTGTCTGTCTTTCTTAATAACTTATGCTGTCTGCAGTCTGTTCGTCTGCTTGTTGCCCAACATTCTGCCCATCTGTCTCACCTTGTCTGTCTGCCTGTCTGTCTATCTGTCACTGGCCCCCTCTGCCTGTCACTGTGTGTGTGTCTGTGTGTGTGTCTCATACACTGGTTTCAGACAGAAACTCTGGAAAAAGTTTGTGCAGAAAGTTTGAATCTGGACTTGTGTTGGAGTTGACCATTACACACGGGGGCGCACAGCTGGAATTTTTCGAAGAAGTGTGTCCTTACAAGACGGGAAGAAATCCCTCCAGATTTGGACGCCCACCCGCTACTCTTGATTTTCCAGCATTTTATTGGTTCTGACTAGGGCTCTGTCAAAAGAAAAAAAAAAACTTTGCAAGGATGGTTTTATTTACCGCACCTCTTGAATACTGCTGGAAAAATTCTGACAGAAAGCAGCCATACATTACGTAATTTTTTGTCTCTCTTTCTGTCTGTCACCCTGTATGTCTCCAATATTCTGTCTGTCTTTCTGACCACCTCTTTTCGTCACCCTGTCTTTCTGTCTATTATCTTTTTGTCTGTTTCTCTCTGTCTCTCTTCTTTCACTCTTTCTCCCCCCCTTTTTTCTCTCTCTCCCTCTCTCTCTCTCTCTCCCTCTCTGTCTGTCTCTCTCTCTCTCTGTTTTTCTGTGTCCTTCTCTAACTGACCCCTGCTCTTTCTCCTCCTGTCCTCCAGGAGACGCAGCAGATCCCCACGGAGGAGGTGCAGCTGGAGGTCCACCTGTCCAACGGGCAGAAGGTGCGGGTCAACATCCTCACATCCGACCAGACGGAGGACGTCCTGGAGGTACGTCTCCCCAGGGGCCACTACCAGCCACCACACTACTGTGCCCTCTCTGGGAGCCCATAGAAGGCACTTTTTTCCCCCTTTTGCTCTCTCGTTTGTTTTCATTCCTATTCCGTGCGCATATATTGTCTATCCTTTCTCACTCTTGCCCTTGCTATCTCTGCCCTCCCTCTTTCTTTCTGTGTTTTTCTCTTTTTCTCCTTCTCTCCCTCTCTTTTTTTCCCTCTTGCTTCCTGTATCCCTGTGGTGCTCCTTTCCCTCCTTCTTGAGAAGCTCACCTTTTCATATCCACCTCTGAGTCCTCTCTCATTTCCTGTTACCTGCTGCCAGAGTGTGTGTGCGCACCTGCGTGTGCGCACCTGCGTGTGTGGACGTGTGTGTGCTGTTCGCACGCCTGTGTGTGTGCGCCCGTGTGTGTGTGCACCTGCATCTGTGTGTGTGTGTGTGTGTGTGTGTACTTGTGCGTGTGTGTGTATGCGCACACGTGTGTGCACCTGTGTGTGTGTGTGTGTGCAGTCTGTCCTCTATGTCCTCCCACTTTCCATCTCTGTCTCTGTCCTGCTGCTCCAACTGTCTCCCAGGGGGGAGAGAAACCCCTCAGAGTGATGCCAGCCTGCACGTATGGCTGCCAGGAATGAATAGTGTAATAGTGTGGGTCAGTCTTACTTATTTATCTATTTGATTTATTTGTTTATTTCTTTGGAAATGAGTGAAGGTAGTGCTCCAACAGGCAGCTGTCCATCTGTGCTGTGTCTACTAAACACACATTTTACACGTCCGTTAGTCTCACTTTATGCTGGCTCTAGAGAGAAAGTTGAACTGATGACTGTCTACTAAACTTATTGCAGGTGACCAAGGTGACTGCAGATTTACAGATCACTCCGATGAACAGGCTTAACCTTCAGCAGCCATTTCTTTTCAATTTGTGCGCTGTCTCTATGTTCTTTTTATGTCTCTCTCTCTCTCTCTCTGATTCTCATTTTCTCCCTTTCTCGCTCTGCGTCTACCCATCTCTCTCTCTCTATCCATCCCCCTTCCCTTCCTCCCCTCGCATCTGCCTCTCATCTCCCTCTCTCCATTTCTAACATATCCAAAGGTTACCTTGAGGCGGCTCATTTCCTGAAGTTCAAGCTGAGGTGTCTTGTGTTTACAGATGTAGTCTCTGACGCATTTTTTTTCCTGACGTGCAAAGGCAATTTGCAAATGCCTTTTTGTGTTGACACCTTTGTGTGTGTGTGTGTGTGTGTGTGTGTGTGTGTGTGTGTGTGTGCGTGAGAGAGTGTGAGTAAGTTTGCGTGAGAGTGTTTGTGTGAGTGAAGGTGAGAACTCTGCGAGTATTTGTGAGTGTGTTTAAAGGTATACTGGGCTTGTGTGTGTGTGTGTGTGTGTGTGTGTGTGTGTGTGTGTGTGTGTGTGTGTCTAAACACGTACTGCTTACGTCTTTACTTGACCACACTTCCTGCCTCCGCAGTGAAAGTACACGTCCTTAAAGATCCCTTAAAGTCATCCCTAGCTGCCCCCTATAACCACAACTGGAGGGTTGTAAAAGAGTTAAATGCCCCAGCGTCCTTTAAGCCTGAAGCTGTTTCCATTGCACCTCGGTGACCTAGTCACAAGACTTCTTTTGTCCATTAACCAGAAACAAGGAGGAGTGGGAGGCAAAAAGTGCAATGTATTTTTCAGGCTCAGGAAAAGTTTCTCACGTAGTTTTGATCACCTTCACGCCCAAAATGTCCTTCGATCCAGATGCCTTTTTTTTTTGGCTAATATGGCGCTGACCAAATTTTGACAATGAAGATGAAGGAAAAATTCTCTCTCTCTCTCTCTCTCTCTCTCTCTCTCTCTCTCTCTCTCTCTCTCTCTCTCTCTCTCTCTCTCTCTCTCTCTCTCTCTCTGTTTCTCCTCAGTCTGTTGAGTCTCTTCTCTTCTAAAAAAACAGGAAATGCCTAGATGCTCACAGGCATTAACTTGATTTCTCAGTCTATGCCTCAAACACCCTTTGGCATGTTAATCTGACAGCTTTTTTTTCCCCCAAAATTTGAAGTGCGCACAGTATTCTGTAACAGCCCATAACTGATTTGTGTTGAAGCTATGAAGATTTTTTATGGAAAGTGTTGGCTGGTCATTTTGGCTGGTCATCTTTTTAAAATGTTTAGCCATGTTCTTGGAGCCATAAATATATTTGTTGTTGCATAACTTCAAACCTTTTCTGTGTCTTAATGCGGCTAAACATAGTTTACAATGCAGCAGACAAGGATAATATTTTGCTACATATGGTCACACAGTGTCTGTCTTGCTTTGTTGAGCAGCAGAAACATACAGTAATAAGCATTCTGAAATTGCATCATAGGTTAATTATCGTACTCCTATTTTAATGGAGGCTTTTATAGCCCCATACTGGTCTCATCCAGAACTGAAATTCGTGATGCTCTCCCACTTCAAAATAAAATAAGATTCCACCCTTAACCGGGTTAGCCTTGTGTTGTGTCCCAGAAAATCAAAGCTTGTTGTGACGCTCTGTTTTTGTTTATGTTTTGGGCAGGCTGTGGCCACGAAGCTGGACCTGCCTGACGAGCTGGTGGGATACTTCAGCCTCTTCCTGGTCCAAGAGGGAGCCGACGGAGGCTACACCTGTAAGTCATGCCACTGTGTGACCTTTGACTTTATGTTTATGAGGATATTTAAGCCAACCAACGTCCATGGAGTATTTAATGTTTTACTTTACCTGGTTCCTATGTGGTGTCTTAGAAGAGCCATGTGTTTTCTTCTATACGTAACAACCGTTTGGAGCTTCAGGCAAAACCCTTTTAACATATCGTACATGCATATGCATACAAATCATCAACATTATGTAAAGGAATGGTGGAGAAATCATTGTTTTAATTTCTTTTTTGTTCCCAGACATTAAAAATGTAAAATTATATCTTTTAAATGAAATGAGCATACTTATACTATATTGCCTCGTGTGTGTATAAATGCTGCTTGTGCCCAAGCAGTGGCAAAGGCGGAGTTCGTACGCGGTGTGTGTGTGTGTGTTTGAGGGTCTAACATCAGAGGTCGCAGTCAGCCTGCCGAGGGCCTGCCCAGGGCTGTGGAACTCTTAATCTGAGTAATTAATTGAGTTTGGAGGAGAGAATTTCATTTACTGCCGACCTGCGTCTCCCTGCCACTGACGGTCATTAGCATGTTAACATGAGCCATGTTACACTGGAGGTCTCTGTGGGCCGTTTGGGTTTCACTCAGGGCTTCTCCGGCGTAAGTAATTATATGTTGCCAATTACATTACTCATACTGGCAGGTGACATTACACAGTGACAAACCGCCACGTGTACAGATGACGGGGAAAGGGATTGTTAGGATTGATTTAAAGTACATTAATACCTACAAAATAATAATATAATAATACAACACTTTTTTGTTCATTACAAAAAAGACCTAAAACGCCCAACAGGTATGTCTCAGTTTTCAGTCTATCAAAGGTCTTTTTAAGCACTTTTGCTTTACAAGTACATTAATACCTATAAAAAAATAATATAATAATACAACACTTTTGTTCAAGGCTGAAAACTGAGACATACCTGTTGGGTGTTTTAGGCCATCAAAGGTCTTTTTAAGGCACTTTTTGTGTATTTCCTTATTCGGTGTGTCACACACAAACACCTGGAACCAGAGAGCCAGTGACGCAGTCAGACAGGCATGGCAGTCAGACGGGGCGTTTTTTTTTTGCCCTTTCAGGCTATCTGCTGCTGATTGGGCCGGCCGGCACGGCCTCTCTTTAGTCTCTCTCTCAGCAGCCCCGCTGGAGGAAGAGGAACGTGCTCGGCATTCTTACGCCGTCCGCATACCCCTCTTGTGTGTGCACTCCCGTCTCCCGTCTGCACGCCCCAATAGGAATGCTATCTGAGGTGTGGGCCAGGGCTCTGGAATAAGCTCTGGAATCATTTCACATAAACCAAAAACATCCCAAAGAAAAAAAGGACCAGACAGAAATGTTATAGTTGTGTGGAGTTATTTGTTACTCAGATATATATTAATTAACAGATAATGATTATTGTTATTGGGGTTATTTAACACGTTTTTTTGTCTCATCAATGGACAATCATCGATATGGGTAGACCTTGATAAATTTAATTGATTGACAGATAGATACTCTACAATGTCTATGCTATTAAAAGTCTGCCTGGGTAGCACTGTTTAAGATATATTGGTTATATTTTCACCTTTCTTGCTGCTGGTAAAAGATGCATTGGTGAAGATGGAGTTGCAATCGGTATGGGATGACTTATTTTTCCTGGGGATGAGTTATTACATGCTGCCACCTCAATATTGTGTTTCCCCTTTAGTTCTCAGTCTGAATTGATAAAATATGTATAAATATGTATTTACTCAACTCCCTGGATACTCAAAGAGCAGTCAGACATCAAATAAATACAGCAAGCTTCTCACATCTGTAAGTAGCCCAAAGCCTCTGTAGCGTATTACGAACAGAATGATTTATGGAGGAAAAGAATCAATGAGGCGGCTTGCTGTCTGTATGTTGTCACTGCCCCGCCTTGTGATGACAAATATATAAATATGAGTCATTTTGCACCGCCTGGGTTGTCCTTTGGGGCTTTTAATAAATCAGCACCGAGACGGAGAATCTTGGTTCTGGATTTAGTGGTGGTGGGGGGATGGATTCGTTTTTTTTCTTTACAAAGCTGATTTACATTGTTGAGGCGGCTGCGTTTTTTTTTTTTTTTTGATGGAGTTGGCCATCCCCCTTCCAAGCACTGCGCTCGCTGCCGCATTAATCTACATTTCTAACGCTTCCAGTTGCTCAATCTGCCAGTTTTTTTTTTCTGTCTTGCCTTTTTTTTTCTTTGCCTTGCTCACTCAATCCAAACTTGGAGAGCGTCTCATCAGATTGGACAGGCTGCAGCCTCACTGAGGGTATCGCAAAAGCTCTCTGGAGGGACTCTATGGCGTCTAGTCTGTCTCTGGCACACCGCCTGTCTCCGACTGTCCGTCCACCTCCCGTCTGTCTGTCTGTCTGTCTGTCTGTCTGTCTGTCCAGAGTTTATCACTGCGGGAAAGCGCCAGAAAGTATGACTGTGTTTGTCGTCACACTGGAGCAAGCTGTTGTTGCCTGATGGCAAACAGAGCGCCACACCTCCAGGCTTGATGGACTGGTGTTTAGCAAACATGGGTACAGGCTGTACCAGAAATCAGGGCTTGGCGTTTGCTCGGCCAGTAATCTCATGTGTGGGTTGTACCCCTCCCTGCAAGCCCCGGCAAGGGTTTCTAGGTAGTTAAGACGTCTTAATGAGTTTGTTGGAATGCCTCATACACAAATAGCAAATCTGTGTTGTTATCGTCAAGGCCCATTTTTATACTGAGTAGAAAGTCTCAGAGTGTGATATGACCAAGGGCAGTGTAGTGTGTGTAATCGCACAACTCTGACAAGGCGTAACAGCAGTTCAATACACTTTATAATACCCGTTATTATATGAAACAAGAATTAATGCTTGTTATGGAATAGAACATAAACTACGTTAATTTCACCACTGAATGTAGTGTGACCACAAATATTTTAAGATAAACAAGAGCTAAGTAAGTGTAACTGATCATTTTTATTCCCCCTGCTGTTGGGAGGGAGTTGTCTTCAAAACTTCCATCTACCCTCATATTCGGTATCTCTGAGCCGAGGTCAAGGATAGCCATTGTGTCCAAACGGTGCCAAAGGACATCTGGATTCGATCAAGGCACCCCTCCCACAACACTGCCAGAAGATAGCTTCAGCCTGCAAGTGGAGTGAGACATGCGCGTCTGGACATGTCACTATTAAATTTGTTTAGTAGAGTTTGTCTTCACTCCTTGAGGCATAAGAGCATGGAAACAGGCCACCGGCTACTTGGAAAGAGCCGCACAGCCCAATTCCATTATCAACACGCAACCACCCCCTGCCCCAACCCCCCCAACCGCCCCACGCTCCTTTATCAGTCATGTGTGACCCAGAGTGAGATGACCGCTTCATAACAGGAACGTTTGCAAATAACTGATGCATGGTTTCCTCTTCACGTTGTTTTTGTGTTATAAACCGGCTCAAGGCGAGAGCCAAACCTGACACTTCCGTGCGACATTTCTGAAGGGTTATCTTGGGTTTGGGCTTGCCATATTTGTTTACCATTAGGAGGTGCTTCTCTGCTCTGACCTTTTAAAGCACCATACCAACCAGAGCTATTGTTGCACTCAGTATTTTCTGTTCTTCTTTTACTTTTTAACTGTCCACGCCCCTTGAACACTGGATTGTTAAAGTCCATTTGTAAACGCAGCTTCCCATGATTTGTTTTGCCAGTGAAAGTAGCCACTGCCAGTAGCCAGTATGTTAACAGAAGTTAAAATCAAAAAGGGAAATTGGACATTAAACAAACAAAAAGTGAAGGGAGTGGAAAATTTTTTTTTTACTCTTGTCAGCGTTATCTCGGTGTCAGCGGTCTAAACCACAGCCTTACCCGCAGGAGTGCACCGAAACGGCTCCCACCCATTCTGGATATAACTGGCTTGTTTATCACACTCTTGGTTATTGAACAGAAATGTCAAGCCTCAGCGTGCAGGGGTGGTTTCCAACAAGGTGTTGAGTTCTGTTTTTGAAAGGTCACTAATTGTTCTGTGTGGGATCATGATGTGTTCTATTCATGTTGGACATGCTTGATGCTGCGGAAAAAAGATGACAGTGCAGAACAGAATCTTGCCTTTGCAGATTTTCTGTCTTTGTGTGTGTGTGTGTGTGTGTGTGTGTGTTGGCATGGGTGCATACGTGTGTGTTAATAAACCAAACACACACACACACCACACACACTCATTGTGTGAGTCATTGTGTCTGCCTCCTTCCTGTTATTTTTTGCTGTCTTTCCTTCTCGCTATATAATACTGCACTTGTTTCCCAGCTGTGAGCGTGATTCATTTGTACAGCTGACTGGTATCCACATGATGAATCCTTGTGCTAGTCTGTTGCCATTGTGTGTGTCGTTATCATTTCTGATCCTAAAAGTGTTGAAAGTGTGTTGATTTTTCACTTTGTTTATTTTCCCTTGTCTCTCTCTCTCTCTTCCTCTCTTTTCACGTCCACCCCCCCCGTTCCTCCTCCTCCTCCTCTTCTTCCTCCACCTCCCGCTGGGCGTGTGAAAGTTGTGAGGAAGCTGCAGGAGTTTGAGCTGCCCTACGTCTCCATCACCAGCCTCCACAGCCCTGACTTCCACATCGTCCTTCGCAAAAGGTAAACACCCACCACCCACTCTGCTGCAGGATTCACCCTCTGCAGGATTCACCCTCTGCAGGATTCACCGTTTGCAGGATCCACCACACCTCATCTTTTCGGCCCTTTAGGCCAGTGTTTCTCAGACCAGGTTTTTCCTCAGACAGGTTTTCAGACCGAGGACCACTTCCCCTCCTTAAAAATATTTCAGGGATCACTTCCATCCATCTTAGGCTAACAGGGCTATGTAAATGCATGAGTTGGTGCAGCATCACAGCCCTAACTAGGGAATGGCATGAAGATATACATGCCGTGTAAACACACTGTGCATAGCATAGGTAGCTTAGGAAACATGAAAAAAAAAATATTTCGGCACAACTGCTCACAAAACACTTGGGATGTCTTGCGGACCACACTTTGAGAAACACTGCTCTAGCCTGTCACACAGCGTAGGTTCAAAAGGGTTTAAGGTTAGATGACCACAATACGCCCCCGTTTTTGCATGGATGTTCCCCATTTTCGGTCGCCTCCCTCTGGTAAAACATGCAAAATCTCTTATTTTCTGTTTTTTTTTTTTTTTTTTTGTTGGCTAAAGCATTACTGGTTTATAATTATGACTGCAGAACATTAAATGTCCCAGCTTTTTGTCTCTGAGGTCTGATTCCCCTAGTTTAACAACTGAAAGCAAGAGCTGCAGCAGAATTATTCTCAACAGTACTGTGTTCCCAGTTATAAGAGAAACAATGGCACTGTCTCCTATTGGTTTTGTCTGTTATTAATCGTGTGCCTCAGCATGCAACAGAAACTTCGCTGCTCCCTGCCAACCATTAAATGAGTAAATTGGCGTAAGATGTGCACGTCATTAAAGGCTCCGGCGGAGTAACTAATAAAAGTTTTTGAATGCAGAACAATGGACGCATTTATTCCATTCCTTTTCTCTTTCCATTTTTTTTTTTTCATGGTCAAGATAGTGCAGTGGTGTGGAGCACTACTCCTTTTGGCAGCAAGGTAGCAGGTCTATATTTGCTGTGTCAGTGCTTGTTGTAATTTATGCTCTGAGGAAGTGCCTGCTTGATCACATAATGGCCAGATGATGATGACGACAGCCATTTTTTACTAGACGCAGAGACAAAGCAAAAAAATCAAGATGTCAGCACTAAGACGCCTATGGAGTATAAATGGACAATAAAACTTTTGACGTGATCTTAAAGGAAATGAATGGCCTGGGAAGGTTAATAGGCGGCTTTCTTTCTATTGCTGTTTCAGCCATATCGTTTTATGTGTTGTGTATTGTTTTTTGTGTGCCTCTAATGCTCCTTATCTCATTTTGTTTTCTTTTCGATAAAGTTTTGTCTCTATGTTCTACATTACACTTAGCTGGTGCTCTTATCCAGACTTTTTTGGTTACAGGAACAGCCCTTGAGCCCCTATGGAGCAATGTGGAGTTAGATGCCTTCCTCAACTATGGCTGAGGGTGCAGGAAAGCATTAGTTATTTACTGCCCCACCCACATTCTTCCCAATGATACGGGATTCGAACCTGTGACCCTCCAATTCCAAGACCAGCTCCCTAACCATTAGGGCACAGCTGACCCCATTTTCTTTAGTGTCTGACATGGTAGTTGTGAATGTTCCGGCCATTCACTGCAATAAATGATGAGGTCATATTTTTCTCTGTATTCTCTGTAGTATCTGACGTGATGGCTGTGAATGTTCTGGGCATTCACTGAAATAAATCATGTGGTCATGTGTAGGCTAGAAGAGTAGAAAGCCCACATGGCCTTCCCTTGACCCTGTTGTGATCTCTCTAAAGAGTGAGCGTCAAGCAACACGGTCTTTCTCTTTTGATGTTCTGAAAAAGGTCAAAGAGATAACATTCCACCCCCCACCCCCACCCCCACACACACACACACACACACAAATCTGATGTAGGCATGTGGGTGCCTATGACTGAATCTAAATCACATCATCTGCCTCCATTTCAACAAAGCTCCTAAGAAGAGGGCACAGGCAGACACATGCATACTCACACACTCACACACACACACACTTTCACACGTGCACTACACACTCATACTTACACACTCACACACACATTCACACACACAGCATAGGAGTGTAGTTCACTCATAACAACTGTGTCTAGGACCCGTCTGTCTGCTCACCCAGCTCGATTGGCCTACAGGGATGTTTAACCCAAAGGCCGACATTTAACACTTGCTCTGCCCACAGAACTAACCCCCCCACCCCTCACCCTGGAACACACACACACTCACACACTCACACACACACACACCATCACCCCCGGAGCCTGGCCTCCTCCAGCTGCATAAATATGTGGGCTTTTCCTCTCTTAGCGAGACGTGTGAAGCTGCCCTGTGCGCTCCCACTCCGAGCAGCCAGCGGCGGCAGCAGCTGCTGGGAAAGAGCAAAGATGAGTGGTTTGCCAGAAACAGCTCAGCCTAGAGCCTAGAGCACACTAAACCTGGCTATGCTTTTGGTCATGGCTCAACAATTTCCACTCACACATAACAACTACTAGCATTTATTATAACACCTTTAGTAAGGCTCCCGTTTTCTGTAAAGCGCTGTGCCTTCACCATCACCGCATAAGTACACACATACACACTCTTTGTTTTTCTTTTTCACTTCCACTTCCACTTCCTCCCTCTCTCTCTCTTTCTCTCTCTCTCTCTCTCTCTCTCTCTCTCTCTCCCCACCCCATCATTTTTTTTCTGACCGTCATACACCAACGCATTCACGCATACATGCACACCTATTGAGATGTGCAGACACACTATTTCTCAATCATGGTTTAAACAGACACACTAAGTGGTCCGGATGTTGTCCCCCTCACTAGTTCAGTGCTCCCTCAAGGCCCCAGCCCAGTTGACCTACTTTTTCAGGAGAGGGCACGGAACACTGTGCGTGTGTGTGTGTGTGTGTGTGTGTGTGTGTGTGTGTGTGTGTGCGCACATATGTGTGCACATGTAGATGTGTGAATGCATGGGGGAAAGGAGTGTTTGTGTGTCACAGAGAGGAAGTGTTGGCTTTTGTGATAATGTATATCAGAGGCAGAATGAATAATTTTGTGTGTGTGTGTGTGCCTGTGCTCGTGTGTGTGTGTGTGCCTGTGTACTGTAAAAGGAATCTGGAAAACATCAGGAAGTTGTTGAAGATCATTGGATAAGTGTGCTCTCAGGGAAAAAAAAAACGTCAGGAATGGGAAGATGGGAAGGCAACCCATCATTGTTGTTGTGTCTTTCAAGTCATTCTAATGTGCATTTTGAACATTTCATTTCAAGATACCGTACCATCTCCCTCAACACTTGTGTTATTCTCAGCCCTTTCTCAGTGGGAAGTGGTGTTAATATTTCACGGCTGTGTAATTAAAGTGCGTTGACAGACGGTACACTCACTCGCTTGGGATGTTGATCCAATTTTCCTCCCAGAGCTCAAAGACTCCATGGCTCGCTCTCCAAGTCATTTTATTTCCCCTTCCTTTCATTAAACTTGGGTCGCCCTGGGTCGACCAGAACCACGGTTTTTGCTTTTACGTTGCTCAGAGCGGAGGCACACTCAGGCTGTGATCACCCTCCGCTCCTGTCGAGAGTCTTGTCAAAAGCCCCACAGAAAGCACTAGTGTGTCTTATCGAGAGACTGAGAGGCAGCCAGAAGAGGATGTAGGGTTTTGTGAAGTGGATGTCCAACCTCTTTGTCAAAAAAAAAAAAAGGGGGGGGGGGGGGGGGGGGTTGGTTGGTCTCTCTGGAGCGGTTGGGGAAAGCCATCAGGACCTCTGTGAGCACTAAAGCACTATGAGAGGGATGGCTTTTTTTGTGTGAGCTGAGGGGTCTTGCTTTTTTTTTGGGATGTGATTTGGTAAAATGGCACCGTTAAAAGGTGCTCCTCTTGAAAGGTCATCAAAAGTGATTGTATCCTTTTTGTCATTGTAAGGAGAAAAAAAAGGTCTTACACTTACACTGGGGCCTAATGTGAGGGAGCTAAAGCAAAAGTGCAGATGACGTGTCATAGTGGCCCTCTGCCTTTGGGTGAAAGTGATTTAAAGCATGAAGGCCATGAAAAAAAGAAGCTTTGTGTGTGTTTGTGTCTGTATGTCTGTGCACGCATGCACGTTTGTGTTGACCCTTGCAGTGTCTTCAGACAGTGAAGGGTGGTTTTAGAGCATGGGTAGATATAACTGGTAGATATATTGAAATATGTCGTAAAAGTGACCGATGTAATGCCATAATGCAGTTTTTTTTCAATGACATCTTGTCATTGGTATTTCTTGGGTAAGTGGCTGGACTCTTGTCCTTGCATACTTGACTGCTGTTGTCATATTCTGTATGTGCCCATTCTTGGCTTTTGTACAATACAGGGCATTGATTTGCGGGCAGTGTGTTTGGTTTTCTTGTCTAATGCTGCCCTCTCTTTTCAGCTACTGGGACACAGCGTATGACAGTGACGTCATGGACAACCGGGTGGGCCTGAACTTACTATACTCTCAGGTAATTACACTGGCACTGGAGGATGTCACACTGTTGGATGATGATAAAACAAAGAAATAAAAAGTGCTTGAAAGAAAGAATAAAAGGTTCTTGAAAGAAAAAAGAAACAATCACCACCATGGATGGTGTGAATACCAGTATGCACATGGGTGTCCAAAATACAGTACCAGTCGAAAGTTTGGGCACACTTTTCCATTCAATAGTTTTGCACGTGTTGTCCAAAATGCTTTTATAAAATTTGCTGTTGCACACTCGGTCATCTATATGTCCCCTCCTCTACAGGAGACGTGAGTTTTCTGCCTTTTTATGACCACTTACAGCCTAATTTTCATAACAATGGCGGCCTACCTTAAGATTCCACTGCTGGTAATCTAACAAGACTCATTTCATCTGCATGTCTGCTGTGTGTTTGTTTCCCTCAGGGCTCAAACATGCTAATGGCTCTGCTCTGCAAGTGGCTAGTGATAAAAGCATCTGCTAAACTACTATAAATGGATCTTATTTTCCATTGACCCTGAGCCTGCCTTTTTAAAAACATTGCATACACAAATGTACGCCATCGAAGAACTCGTATATCTGCTTTGGTGCTGCAAAGGTTCAATGTGTGAACTGTGTGCTGATGACAAGAAAACTAAAGCGAGAGTGTGCACAGATGTGTGTGTGTGTGTGTGTGTGTGTGTGTGTGTGTGTGTGTGTGTGTGTGTGTAGAGTTCACTTCCTGCTTAATAGGAGATACCCTGAATACAAAATGTCTATTTCACTCTTTGAGTCCCTTATAACAGACTCAGAAACACAGACAGCAGCACAGACCCATGGTGATCTTTTTGAGATGGAGGTCTTTGGTCAACACATGTCAGAGTGTTGTGTCTGTTTGACACAACAGACTGCTTGACTACCAAGATAAAATGGTCTCACACATTGTTATGTCTGCATTTGAAGTGATAAGCCTATGGTGAGAGGCTTAGATAAGTTAAGTGAAGAAATTTCAAGAAGCTCAGTGCAAAGCTGTAAGCATGGTAATGCTATGGGTTTTGAAGTTCTCATTTTGTTTGTATGGTTTTTATTTGAATTGTAATGAAAAAAGTCTGGCAGCCTTGTTGCTGTCATGTGGCCTGCATTCCAACCCAATACAAGGAAGTGAAGTCTGCAGCCTGTCCAGAAAAAGGGAATTGAAAGTGTATTTAAGTTTTTTTTTTGCAAGCATGGCTTTATCTCTTTTTTTTCTCTTGTTTGACCAAAGGTAGGCAGGAACTTTCCTTCAGTGTTTAGATAGTGGGCTGTTTAGCATAGATTTCTGCTTTTACTGTTGTTTATTTGCCAATTGCCCACCAGGAAGCAAGTTTCCTGAATTTGCCAGATAACCCTGTTGAGTACACCGCCCTTGGGAATCTACCACAGCCAATTGTGGATTGAACTTCTGTCAAGTAGCATCTACAATGCTATTCCTCCATGGTTGTGGGAATAGCAGTTATCCTCTGGGATAGTCCATGTAGGTGGTTTTGTGACTAATCCAGATAAGGAAGTGGTAAATCGCCTAATAGAAGAGACTTATGGCTTCACTCTCCTAGGAAAAAAAACCCGCAGGGCTCTTGTGTTAGAAGATGTACCACTTGCTCTGAGTTACCATAAGTCAAGTTACAAAACCCGCTCTTAAGAATACCCAACCAACCCCCCCCCCCCCCCCCCCCCCCTCAGCCTTTTGGTTTGGGAGAAGCCCCCTGTCCCCTTTAACAGTGCTTTGATGGGGTTTACAGCCTCTTTATTACATCCTCTGGAATAGCCATTACATTCTTTAAAGAAGCAGGATCCAATCATTTAAAGCTGTATCATAGTGATGACATTGATGTTTGGTTTTCCAGAATACCTCTCTATTTCAAGACTCTACATTCTTACCACAAGTGATTTTATGTATTCTATTAATGGCTATTAAATAAATGCAGTGATATGCCATAAACAGAGACAAGATGCATAAAATGTAGAGGATCACCCAGGAAGAGTGTCATTTACATATATACCCTATTGCTATCGAAGTTCCATTTTTACCTCTGCAAGAGAACACAATGCAACACCTCACCACTGACACAGATCGTCAAAATATAAATGTACAAATGATCTGAATAGCATGGATCAGTCTGCAGATTGTGTGTAGATGCCACAGATCTCCTCATACATGGAGGCCGGTTTCCCTTTTTGTCATCTGAAAAGCAACTTCTCACTGTCTTTGTCTGTCTGCCTGTCTGTTTCTCTGTCTCTCTCTGTCTCCATTCCCAGACGGCGTCAGACATTGAGCGAGGCTGGATCCTAGTAAACAAAGACCAGCACAGACAGCTCAAGTCACTGCAGGAGAAGGGCTCAAAGAAGGAGGTATTTCTGTCTGCCTGCCACCACGGGGAGAAAAGTCAGGTCCCCTGCTGGGGCTTACACATGGAAACAGATTCACATTTTACAAATCGAGCCTTGCTGTGGTCTTTAGAGGAGTTTTTATTTATTAATGAGGATTGGTGCCGATGTAGCCGTTTAACTCTTGAATGGCTGTTACCACTTGTGTCAGGCCCAGTAATTGCATTGCTGCATAATGCATTACTGAATTAGTTTATAAATACATGCAACTATACTACAATATGCTAGTATACTGACAGAGTTTAATAAAGAATGAAAACAATAGGTGCTTCTTGGGTAATTGTATACTGAGATGCACATATTAATCAAAACCATTAACCTGACACATCAACCCAAACCTGAATGTCTCATAACAATATTTGCTAATGTTAAAGGTATACTATTTCTTTGTAGTGTTAGCTGGATGTTAAAAATGATGATAAAAAATTTCCATGTCATCTTCTAAATGTAAACTCCCATGAATCCATCTCTCTTCAGTTCATCCGACTAGCTCAGACGCTGAAGTACTACGGCTACATCAAGTTCGACCCGTGCATCACCGATTTCCCGGAGAAGGGCTGCCACGTGATCGTGAGCGCCGGCAACAACGAGCTCAACTTCCACGTCAAGCTGCCCAACGAGCAGATGAAGGAGGGCAGCTTCAAGGTCACGCGCATGAGGTGCTGGAGGGTCACGTCGTCGGTAAGCGTCATCTCGAGTCTGCCACTTTACCACTCACCATCACTCACCATGACGTCTGCTCTAGCCAGACTTGCTTGGCTTATCGATTGCTGGACGCTTGTAATTTGATGTAGTGAAACACACACACAGGTATTTTCATATATTCTTTTAGCAGAAATTGAGTCGGTCTTCTATCCCCATTTTTTTGTGCTCATTTTGACTATTTGAATAAAAAGAAATTCTGGGCGCTAATGCTTGCAATTCACATTCCCAGTGCTCAAGCAAATGCTGCCAATAATGTGGTTCCTATGTAGCAACATCACCATGAATGCACAGGACTGATGCAAACAGGTCGAATAGAAACTCAGCTATTGATGTTAGCTGTACAAGTACCCTGCCTGTATTTGACACAGTGAGGTAGTTGGGAGGTGTATACAGCCCCAGAGCCTTGAAGCTCCTGCTCCTCTCTCTCTCTCGTGTTGCCATGGTGCCTGGAGATAAGACGTTGCAAGCACTTTCTACTGCGAGTGAACAGAGATAGATGGACCTGCTTAAAAGACTGCTGTGATCATCAGAACGGAGAAGCATCCTCTTTCCTGTTACCCCACCTCTCTGCTAGGCCCCCCATCCATCACCTATCTTTTGTCAGCTAGTGTACTGTATGCAAACAGCTAGTTAACAGATCAAATGACATGCCGGTACACAGGCGGAAATGGGCCGTTAAATCACTATGCTATTGTATGCCCTAGGCTAACCTAGAAGAGTTTGTTGTAAGTGATTCGATGTGAGACCAATAACACCAGTCATTACTGTTGCACCATGATTGATCTCTAAGCAGTAGTAAGGTGCTGAGAACTAGATGGCGTAAAATAGACTTTAACTTTGTGTGTGTACAAAGCACCCTGCTGTTGGCTCATCAATCTTTTTTTTCCTGGATGTTGAAATGAATGTGGCGTTCATAACATGTGGCCCACTTGACTGTTTCTAATTCCACAAACTGCTAACTCAGCGAAGGGCTAATTCGAGATATGCTCTGTGCTCTGACCATTGATTTAAAAAGCCTTGGTGTCGAGAGGCGTGTGTGTTTCTTTACTCGTAATTGATAATGTTAATTAAGGGATTCACACTCCACAAGGACAGACTGCAGTGAGCCTGCCATTACTCTAGGTCTGCTGAGACCAAGGACAGGCACGCTTGCTAATGGTTTGGGTTCTGATCATCTCCATTTAGCAAGTTTCTTTCAGGCAAACGTGAATAAAGGGTTGTCTGTGGCCAGGCTAGTATGTCAATGGCTGTACTACGGTTAAATGTAATGAACCCAGAAGAGGAATTGAATAAGCTGTTAACCCAGTTCTGTTCACTCCTATTTGAACAGGACCTTGGAAAATAAGCAATTCATGTAGAATTGGCAGCCATTTTCTAAACATGCAATCACAGCTGACCTAATTAGACAGCAAGAAAAAAAGTACTTCAAGTGCATCTCAAGACATGCATAGCCTATGTGCCTGTGCATGGTATCTTGCAGGTATAATTGGCAAAAGCAACAAATACTCTCAAAGCGTGACAGTACAGTTTCCTTCATCATCATGTCTTCACACCAAAAGCTCAAGTATGAGTCTCTGAACATGTTCCACATAACTGCTGTGTGTAATCGAGGTTCGTCATCATGACCGGGAAGAAATTCTCTCTGTAGTCACCCCGACATGTGTTCTGCCTAACAGAATGGCCTATTGATTACACAATAAAGCATTGGTCTCTACCATGCTGTTCTGTTTGAGTCAGCATCTGTCCTCACTACAGGGGGTGTTAGGTCTTGGGGATGCACCATACTCTCAGTAATAACAAAGTGAGTTAGCACAGAGCAGTTGGCTGTCTTGTCGATTATCAACACAACTGGCTCTGTCCTATTGAAAAGAACAGGTAAATCACATAGCTTTTAGATATGTGACCTTTCCTTGCTGTTGGACTATGATTCTGCAATCACTGACATAATATTTGTTCGATTTTTCTTTTTACCCCAAATAGTTCAGCCAGGCATATGTTCCTACTCTCGCTCAGCAGATCTTGGCTGTTTTAAAAGTCTTTCCCGATGACTAGTCTGAGCTTGTGTTGACTTAAAATAGAATGGCTACTCATTTCTGTGACTTGGCAGCCGAGTGTTGTGCAATGACGGATGTAGTCCAGTCGTGGCAAACTTGGGCTTTGCGTGACTCTAGCTGGTCTAATGTGGTGCGCTGTGGTGTTCAACCACTGTGAGAAACTTGACATCATAAGTCTAGCAGTGTGACAGGACTGCCATTTTAAAGGGTTTTGAGACTCTAAAACATGTGTTGTCCAAGCCCTGCCTTTGTCCCTTAGAGCAATAACAATGGCAGCTTGGGCCTAATAGCTAAGGAATTGGTGTTGGGATCAGAAGGGCTGCAGGCTCGATTTCTGTACAAGAAGAAAAAAATGTGGATGGGGGAGTGTATAACTAGTGCTCTCCTGCACCCTTATCCATGAATCCGAATTGCACTTCAACAAGGCATTTAACTTCACCTTGCTCCAGGGGAACTGTCTGTACCTGTACCTAATTCAAGTTGCTCTGGATGAGGGTGTCTGCTAAAGTACAATGTAATGTAATGGATCCTCTCTGTTCTCTGCTTCCACCCACAGCAAGTCCCAGTGGCCAACGGATCGGCCAACCCGTGCAGCTCGGCAAAGTGCGAGGTGAAGCTGGAGCTGGCCTTCGAGTACCTGATGAGCAAAGACCGCCTGCAGTGGCTCACCATCACCAGTGCACAGGTTGGCGACAGTAACAGGCCATTTAACATAACACCTGACACACCACCTTTCATTCATACATTATTCAAATGATTAACCCCACATATGCTGCATGTTTGTAGCAGTCTGGAGCACAAGACGTATTTGCTTCTGGGGAGATCTTGAATTTGGGGAACTGTTCAGGTTTTATTGTAAAGGTGGCTGGAAATGAAAGAAAAGTGTTCACTGGTGTCTATTTAATTTCATTACAAAATTCCTGTTTTAGATATCTCGGGGTATAGTTTATCTACCCTCTATAGCTATAGCTACAGCTCAAAAGCTATAAATGACATTACACAACTATAGATGTTTTATTTGACTTCAGACTTTGCTTTAGTCTGACACCATGTCCACTTATATCTCAACAGGCCATAATGATGAGCATCTGCCTTCAGTCCATGGTAGATGAGCTGATGGTAAAAAAGTCTGGTGGAAGTATCAAAAAGGTTAGTATTTGTATGTGTGTGTGTGTGTGTATGCATGTATATCCTTTTTTCTGGTCCTGACATGTTGTGATGAGTAACTTTTCTGTGAGTCTGTGTGCCTGTGCCTGTGCGTGTGTGTGTGCGTGCGTGCCAGCCAGTCTGACTGACTAAGTCAGTCATCATACTGTCAATTTCATCCATGAGGAGCTTGTTTCTCCCATTTAATGGCCTCATTATTCAGCACTGACTCGGTACATCTTTTGGAAACCTGGTCACGAAGCCTGAAGACACATCTCGGGACATATCTGTGTTATTTTATTTTTATCGAGCTGTCTGTCTGTATTGGGACTTCCTCATTAGCAAGCGGTCTCAAACCAGCGTTGTTGTTCCCTGTTTTAGTTTTGTGTTGTTTTTTTTACAGTCCAATACATATTTACACATGGTATACAGCTTATAGTGAAATATGAAAGTGGTACATTTCATAGAGATCAGAGATAAAAGGTAATAGTAGTAGAAACAAAATGTAAGGCTAATAATCAGTTTTATTCGTCATTACAACAGTAATTATAGAGTGAGGCAGTAACAACTGCATCTTAAAGTCAAGAGTTCCATGGATGTCATTTAATGTAAAATAAGGAGTTTTACCTAAGAATGATGCAGTGAGATACAGTTGCATCATGCTAAGGTTTCTCCAGTGGCCCCTTAACTGTTTGACGTGTTGTTAGTACTGGAGGCTGTTTATTGCATCGCCTCTTTGGGTCCCTAAAGCACACAGTCAATGAGCCTCTCTCTCTCTCTCTCTCTCTCTCTCTCTCTCTCTCTCTCACTCTCTCTCTCTTTCCCTCCTCTCCCTCCCTCTTTTTTTACTCTGCATCTCTGTGTCGGTCTGTCTGTCTTTGTTTCTCTGTCTCTGTCTCTGTCTCTCTCTCTCTCTCTGACATTCTAGATGCAGAAGAAACGGCTCAATGGCGCCCTCCACAGGTCAGACAGCAACCAGGCTGTGAAGTCTCCTCCATTACTGGTAAGATAACAAGCACGCTGCATAGAGGCAGGATGATCCTGTCTGTAGTTTTGTAATCTTACACTTCAAGGAATCTATACATTTTCAAGCCTTAAAGGTCCATTACATAACTTTAATGTATGTAAACAAAAATGTCTTAAAGCTTCAAATGATTTGTTTTTTCCTGCCTCATTTGTGTTGCCTCTATAAACACTTCAGATGAAAACAATTTCTTGGAAATAATAGGTTTGGGCAGCTAGTAGACCATGTTAAAATACAGACATGGAGATGGCCTGTGGTATTAAGATTTGTTTCTTTGTTCCTCCCTCTAGGATTCCCCCGACCCGAACCGTGAGCAAGTTGTCAAACTCTCGGTAAGTGACTTCTGCTGTGTCTGTTATTGCGTTTAGGCTACACGCCCATATTTCCCTGGACTGTGCCTCAAGCTTGGCTACTGTTGCACCAACAGTGTTGGCTAGTTTCCACACTTACAAACGATGCCAGACTCCTAAGACTTGCTGTGCAGGGCTGTATAGCTGTGTTCACTCTAGACTTTACATGCTGTTCTCAGAACAATAAAAACTGTAGGATTACAAACTACACGGATCTGAGTAACTACACGTGATTAGATTGAATAGTTTACACATCCTGTTTATTGGCTATTTTGAAAGGGAGAATAAAGTGTTTTTTATGAAGCAGACAGACCCTTTGCCTGTGTCAGTTTGCTCTGCTGTTGCATTGTTGATGCATAACATGGACCTCTTAAAGGTGAATATGTGAGACATTTACAGCAAATAATCATACATTTTCACCAGATATGTGTTATCAGAGATGAAGGAAGCATGTTAAATTGAGGCACTGAAAAGTAGTCATATGTAGGACTTGATTTACCGCATGCAAATTCTGTTTTTGATTTTGTGTTGTGCCTTTAATAACTGAAGGGTCTGATATATAGGATGTGTAACAAATGTGTTAAGCAGGATCATCAAAAATACATTAGAACATTATTGACACTTGCTTGTGTTTGTTTACGTTTTCTCGGCAGACCAAGTTGACCTCTGTGTCGCTCCGAGGCATCAGTGCCTCCAGCTCCAACAACGACATCAGCGGCAACGATTTCCATGGCAACTACGCTTTTGAGGGGATTGGCGATGATGATCTGTGATACCTCCCTCCTTGCCCTGCCCCCCCCCCCAACTGCATAGAGATGGAGAGATATGGAGAGCGCAGGAGACGAACAAAAAACACAGAACAATAAGGAGAGAGAGAGAGAGACATACGCATGCTCCAGCAGAACCGATGATCTTTGTGAGACCAGCCCTGCTGTCCATTCGGTTAGGCAGCAGTCTCCACCTTACATCTCTAAAAAACAGCCAGCCTTCATGGCTACAATGTGGTAGACCATTGCCAAATTTTTATTTTCTTATTTTTTTATCATTCCAATGCAGACATTGAGCGTCGAGCCATTATTCCATCACACTCCCCATCGTTGAGGGCCCTTTCCAAGCCTCTGCTGGGTTTTCATATTGTCTGTCTTGTCTGTGCGCATTTCAGAGAGTCACATAGGGCCCCCACAACTAGGAGAACTGTTTAGGGTTTTTTAATATATTCTGGCTGTGATGTTCACGGGGATGCAATCCCTGGTGTTTTTGTAAAAGTACCCTTGATCTAGAGGGGTTAGAAGTCAAATCTGTAGAGGAGATGGCATATGCCCTCTGCAGTGATTTTTTTTAATGCTGTCTAGTCAAAATGTTTGTTAGGAAGTTGCTGTTTTTAAAAAATGTAGATGTAAACAATTTGCCAATCACTGTGGTTTCTTAAAGTCACATTATGTCACATATTGACTGGGAAAGTTTTAAAATAGTAGTAATAGTAGTCTGGGCTTCTGAGGCTAGTATTTGTTTTTTTTTTGTTTTTTTCATTAACAATGCCTAAAAGCATTTAATAGGTATTTTAAAGAAATCTGAACGATTTATCTGTGGAGAAAGCGTCAAGAACCCATTCAGTGATTCTACTCAAGAGCTTCAAAGGTGGTCGCTCATTTGGTTCTTCAAAATATTCAAAAGGTTTTGGCCTCTGATAAGGACTTCATTCCCCTTAGTCCTGAAATCTGAGTTTTTTAAAAACCTGTTCATTCCTCTCATCAGACGTGAAGGGCATGGCATCATCTTGCATCATCTAGCAGTTTCGTTGAAAGTATTCAATGTTGCAGGCACCAAGGTTGACATTTCAAAGAACCCCCCCCCCTCTCTCTTAAGATCAAAGGTTGTTATTGACTGGGGCACTAGACCAGAATTTCTCCTTTTGACTTTGAATGGCAATGCGATGCAATGGAGTTGGTTAGACTGACCTTGTTGACGGCAAAAGTATGATTTGGGTTGCTGAACAGTATTTTTTTTTTTTTTTTTTAAATGTAGCACACAGACCAACATGGGTAAATTAACGAGATGAAAGAAAGGATATTAAAACTCTCCCACCATCCTCGCCCCCCCCCCCCCCCCCCCCCACCCTGTTAGTGTGCATAAAGAATGTAAGTCCAGTCCAGTGTTTAGTGTGATGTATTGAGTGTGACTGTAGATCATTTTGGTGAATCACTGTGTGTGATCATTCACTCACACATCACTTTAAGGATGCTTGTACAGTGACTCTCTGTTGGGGGATGTAACTAGGTCTCTTGTCTGCTTAGGCTTGGCTGTGGTCTCTCAGTGTCCAAATCTGACACTGACACTGTCCATCACCTGCAGTGTAAAGCTGCAATATGTAGCTTTTTTGCTGTTGGGGAGGAAAAAGGTTTTCAGTGTCAAAACGATAATTAAGGTGGTTTTTACTGGCCTGTCTGTCTATCTTGTGCCTCATTGCGTTTTTGTGTCACGTCTTAAAAAACTTGGATGCTGTGTTTGTGGAGATTCAAAACATGGATAAAGAAAATCTGAAAGTGTAGAAATTGGGCCATCTTTTTAGGTGTTAGTTTAGTTATGTGAAAAATTTTGCACAGCAAAAAAAGCCCCTACATATTGTACCTTTAATCCAACATTGTAATGAACAAAAAAAATGTATGTACAAAGATATTTTCTTTTTTTTCTTTCTTTTGTTTGCTGCCTTAAATAGTTCAGATGCCTTACGCAGCTGCCCAGTCCTGACCCGGCACTGGGCGTTGCGGATTGGCTCTTAACCTCACCCTCGCCTCTCTGCGCCAGGCAACAGCCAATGGGAGTCCCTGGCTCAACATTTCCTGGCAAATTCGGAAGGATTTGATTGGTTAGTTTGGCAGAACTGCTTGCACTTGCTGAACCTATGACTATTGCACAGTATTATGAGGGACTAATTGCTAATTTATTGAATTGTGTGAAAGAGCAAGAGCGGAAACGTAGAACCATGGACAACTACATTAGGTAAACATTTCAAAAGGGGGGGGGGGGTTCTTTAGATCTGTCATCAGTTCTCTGTTTCTTTTTTTGTTGTCATTGTTGCTGTTTTTCCAACCAATATTTTTTTAAAGGTATCTCATAAATGCCAAAATGATAGTTTACTAAAGCATTTTGCACAAAGAAACATTTTAAGAATCATGATAATGTCACTTTTATATATGTACATGCAATTAAGAGTATTCTGAGCATTTACTAATCTCTTATCAATAAATTGTTGTAATCATGTAGAACAATGTAATCTAAACTGTGTAAAATACTATAAACTAACATTTATCATTGTTTACAGAATTGTAGAATAGCATAGCAAGAGAGAAGTGTTTACAAATTCCACATCTGATTTTTTATTTCTTTGATCTGAATAGTTATGCATTCTGAAATTTGCTAGGTTGAGCATCAGTCCAGGGGCAATGTGTGGATTTTGTATTGTAGAACATTCATTTTGCATTTTGTATTTGACAAAACCGATTTTTTTTAAAATCATCTCAGATTGTGTAATACAGCTGATTCACGTAACCTTGGAACAAAAAAAAAAATTGGCTATCATTTTTGAAGAGACATTTTTTTTTTTTCGTTCAGCCTTCCTCCTAGTACATGAGAATGTGAACTACCCAGAGAAGGATGAGGACGAGGATCTATTTTGTCATTTGTCTTGTGTTTCCAATATGGCAAAGTTCTCCTAAATGGGTCAAACGCCCAGCTGATAAGTTTTCTTGGCTTACTCTGTGTTGAAACACATTTCAGAGTTGGTCATGGTTTCACTGAATTATTTGTATCCTGTGATTGATTTTCTGTCTTGACATCAGTGGGATTTAGAACCGACCTCTGTGAAACAAAGAGGCAAACTGTTGCTACTCTGGAAAACAGAGTATCTCTTGCCTCTCAGCATGATTTCATGTTTTCCTTTCAACTGCCATGAACTGTTGAACGCAAATAAATGGAAACTGCAGAGTGCTGGAACTCCAATAAATTTAGGTGCCAAATATCAAAAAACCATCACGATCAGAGTCATTCATTTATGTTGTGCCCTTTGCTGCAAACGGGGGAGTTGACATCATGATTATGACACGAGTGTAAAAGGCCCAATTTAGCTGCTTTTTTTTTTGGTTTGCTGGATTACATGTGTGGCTCTCAGTGAGACAGCAAGTCTGGATGACTCTTCAGAAGCTTCTGGAACCTACTAGTCAAATTCTTGTGGTCGCTGTGAGCATCCAAGGACACCACACCTCATATCACCTCATAATTTCTTTTTCTGTAAATGTGATTTCCATTTTTTTTTTTCCTTTTTTGCTTCTGTCCTGGTTTGATCAGCTTGGATTTCAGTGTGGGCTCCTGAATAGTCACACCTTATTTTTCACTTAAGGCTTACTAAGAGAAATGCTTTATTATTCTTTCCACACAGCTGGGAGAGTAGCTTTGTGTCTTTTGAGTCACTGGCTTCCAAGACTGGCTCACTCCTGATGTCATGGCTCAACGTGTCTACTTTACACAGTTGATTTGTGGTATTGGTACCAGCAGCACACAAACTGTTTTTTTTTTTCCACTGCCATGAAGATAATTCTCCCTCCCTCCCTTCCTCTCCCTGTCGACCTGTGTGATCAGGATTCTCATGCTGGTGTGACTGCGGCTTTGTAGAGCACTGAGCCCACACTGGCTGTGTTAAAGCACCATTAATCAGGTTTTCTCTCTCTCTCTCTCTCTCTCTCTCTCTCTCTCTCTCTCTCTCTCTCTCTCTCTCTCTCACCCCCGCCCCCCCTCTCTGCCACAGCCAGCCGCTCACCATGCTGGCACACACACTCTTCAAGGCATCACTCAGTCATATGACAGTTCCTCACTCTTAGATTCCCACACTGGGTGCCCAGCAAGTGTGACAGCGAACAGTGTTACAATGTTAAAAATGTTAAATGATAAAAAAGGAGGGCTTATAGGGACCCAAAAAATGCCATACTCTACCAAAGACAGTTGACTGGTGGCTCAGAATAATGCTAAAAGGGTAGTTTGAGGTTTCTTTTGACATTGTACCCTGTACTGGGAGGTGCTGTAAATGACGCTGGTGAAATTTAAGGCACGCATCCAACGATTCGCTGATTTGCCCGAGGCCTCCTCTTTCAACTCACAGCCTTCAGACCAAAGTGTTTGTTATTACGAAAAAAAATGCTTCAGGCATACGATCCCCTCAATCGCACTCAAAACAAGCTGCTTGAAGTAGGTAGGTGATGTAACCTGCCCACTGCAGTGTGTAATTGCAGTTTTTTCACTCAATTACATAACCGTGACACAAACACTGTGATCAGGATGTTAAAATGCAGCTAAATTGTCAATTTTCGTCGTATCACTCCTGAAATTAAAAGGTCATAGGAACTAATGCAGAACGGGGAAGGAGACATTATAATTATACTTTATCCATTAACTGACATTTGTTAAATGCCACTAGTAATCAGTCTCAAAAGCCAAAACAAAAGGCATTTGAAGGGGAGGGAAAGAGCTCAACAGAGGAAATACCAAGCACTCAAAACACAAACACACATACACTTCTTTTTTTTAATCCTTATTTTAATTTCAGAATACTTAAGGCAATCATGAAACCACTGCATAATTACAAGAGAACACTCAACAGCACCATGGACATCTACAAACACCTTCACCTCAAACTCAAATCATCTCTTGGCAACCTGAAAGTTTTTAAACTGCATATAGTCATGGTCCCTATAGTTTTTTTACCCCAAGGCCCATCCCCAACCCCACCCCCTTGACGAGCAACAGAAGTCCCACAGACAGCTAAGATGTGGTTTAACATTCCTCGGACAAGGGACACTTAAAGAAAAAAAAACAAAACAAAACACAAAAACTCAACTGTATATATTAAAAATATGATTTTCAAACGGATCAAGGCAGTCACGTTTAAAAAAATAAACGCTATTTATAGTATATTTCAACTTGACACTCTCATGCTTATCAGACTTCAAGTGAAACCAATGAAAGAAACAAAAAAAAAACTTGACAAGACAAAAAATAGCTATTTCACAGTTATAAGACTCAACTATCTGCCAAAAAACTCAGACACAGTCTTCACTTCACTTCTATTCCCTGCGGTGCAAGAGCTGAAAAAGGAACAAGTTTGGAACTTGTGTTAAGAGCGTTACAAAACAAACTTTCCAAGTTTTGTTTTGTTCTAATAAGGAGATAGAGTGGTGGTTGGATGGGTCAGGAGGGGGGGGCAGAAGGAGAGAAAAAAACAACTTAAAAACATCATGATTGGCATCTCCATAATGTCTGACACAGACAACAAGAACAACGGCATGGCATAAGGTCACAGTGTAGCCTTGCATCCCATATTATTCTGCATGCCTTTTTTCCCCCCTTTTCCCGCAGCTAAGGCAGTGCAAGAACCACAGCAGGGCAGGCTTAGTTAGGACATCAGTGCGCGGAGCATTCGTTTTTTTAGTGTCAGTGGCGTGTTTGGCAAACGGGACTCCCCTAGGTTGTGCAGTGTGAACGTTCTGTCGGAGACGCTAGGCAGGCTACAACCCCCCCACCCCCCCACACACACACTTCATCATAAAGGCAACAGAACATTCCAGTCTGTTTACATAGTTGCCTTTTTTCTTTTTAAGTTGTGCACGATTCTTCAACATAGCAGCCAATGAATATCAGCAGACACACTCTTGATGTGATGGTAACAGAAAAACAGGATTGAGGACATACACACACACACACAAAACACCATCCAAGGTTATGCTGGTAGTTTTCTTTTTTTTCCTTTTGACACTCTTAAGAACTCACTATACAACTGTTTTACAGCTCATGTTCTTTTCTCCTGATGTACAACTGTCTATTAAGTCTGATCGGCCTTCCTCTGATCTAATATTAAAATCTACTCAGTCTCAACATTCATTTTCTCATCTGCACACATCCCCCTCTCCCATTCCACTCTGTTCCTTTCTCAAAATCCCCCTTCCCCCATCTTCATCAGACTCGAACATCAGGGAACGACCACACTAAACTACACCACCTCCCCTTCCTCTTCCTCCTCCTCTTCCACCATCATCTCCTCCTCTTCCTCTTCATCCTCCTCCTCCCCGCCACCACGGCCGCCACCGGGCAGCTGCACCTTGACCCATCCGTCGGCGGCCAGGCCGTGCTTCTTCTGGTGCCGCTTGTAGTTGTCCCAGTGGCCCGTGGTGTAGCCGCACTCCTGGCACTTGTGGGGCTTCTCGCCCGTGTGCCGCAGCATGTGGCGCTTGAGGTTCATGCTCTGGTTGCAGCTGTAGCTGCAGAGGGCGCACTGGAAGGGCTTGGCCCCCGAGTGGACGCGCTGGTGCCGCTTGAGGTTGGCCAGGTTGCCGCAGGCGTACTCGCACAGGTGGCACTTGTACGGCTTCTCGCCCGTGTGCACGCGGTGGTGCCGCTTCAGGTTGTCGAAGTGGGCCGAGGCGTAGTCGCACTGCGGGCACTTGTAAGGTTTCTCGCCGCTGTGCGTCTTCATGTGCCGCGCCAGGTGGTTGGGGTAGTGCGTGAGGAAGGGGCAGGCGGCGCACGTGTAAACGCGCTCGCTGCCCCCGCTGCCCGAGCGCTCGCCCGCCATGCCGCCGCTCGTGTCCTTGGTGAGGAGCTCCAGGGTGCAGCGGGCGCAGATCTGGGCCGAGGAGCCGTCCTCGTCGTCCAGGGCCACACCGCACAGGCGGCAGGTGAAGGGGAAGAGGAGGGGGGGCAGAGCCGTGGGGGGTTGGGGCTGCTGGGGAGGAGGGGCGGCAGGAGGAGGAGGAGGAGGGGGGTGGAGATCAGGAGGATGGGGACGCTGGTGGTGGTGGTGGTGATGGTGGTGATGCTGCTGCTGTTGTTGCTGTTGTTGTTCTGGTCGATGGCTGTCAAAAGCCTGCAGGAAACCTCCTTCACCAACACCCACTGGGAGATGAGCCAACTCATTCCGGGACACCATTTCTAGAAGAAAAAAAAAAACGGTAGTCATTTTACATTGGTTAAAGATGGAGAGAAACTGAGCCTTGTGTTTACAGTACAACACATCCAACATACGTGCTAGTCTAACAAAGAACTGTCAGTCATGAGTACAAGGTCAGATTCTCATGCTCCCATCAATCCTGTAGCCAAATGCTGTAATATTACTGAAGATTCTGGAATATTCTGCCCCCGATCTTCTCTAGGATACTGGTACTAAAATCACTTTCAGACGTTAAACAGTAACTGCATTCTAAAATGTGTTTTTTTTTCCAGCTGTAACCTAGGTGACATGGCTGATATATGAAGAAACACAATTACTTGTGTTATTATCAACAAAAATCGTGTTTATAGCTACAAGCCTTTTGTGGCATTTTAGAGCTTAAAAAAGGTCTCTGTGCCCAGTACAGCTTCAAATGTACCACAGCATGTGATGATAATTTAGTACACAGTGTACTGAGCGTACACAGATACACCATAGGGGATACCTAAATAGAGGCCTTATACCTACCTCTAACTAGAGGTGGGCGGGCCTAGTTACCCCCATCCACCAATTGAAGTGCAATATGCTTTATAGCAACGCCTCCAACATCCTAATTTTTCACTCATTGTCCCATGAGGCCCCTCAGCTTCCCCACCCATTCTAGAAGCTTGTGTAGTTAGGGGGCGCAGTTATCGTAAACAAGTGGATGACCACGCACTTCCCTTTGCCACACTTTGGATGGGTGCAGGATCACAGAAGTTAAAAAGAGTACAAGAAAGAAAGCTGTCCACACACTGACTAATAGAGCTCCCAATGATTGTAATAATATGATATGAATAATAATAATGATAAAACCATTGGGAGCTATATTAGTTGGTGTAGGGACAACTTTCTTTGTAGGGGGTACAGTTACCCTTTAGTGCTGTATTTCTAATAAAACATGGCTTGGTCAGATTGTTACTATGCAGTTACAACAGTTTGTTTAGACTTTACAACAAATTTGGCAAGTGGAGAAATAGATATAATATAGTGAAAAACTGAATTACTGCATAGGTGTGCAATTAATGACTCAATCACAATTGGAAATTCAACCAAGATGTGGTATACACAAAAAATAACCTTTTTTCATCTCTTGTGCTAGTATGACAAGACAGCCTTTTATATATATATAAAACTGCAAGATAGGTGGTTTGAGGCAAGAAGCAACTGTGCTGGTTGTTCAGACTTTTGCTGGCAACTTGATGACTGCACTAAAAAAAGAGCATTTGACACAGTCACGGTTGAAACATCACTGCACAATTGGAGCCCTAAGGGCATTGCATCACCGCACATAACCCCCAAGCCTTAAATCTCCCGTCTCCCCCTTCCATTCAAGTGCTGATCCTCACCATCATTGCTAGTCCTTGCTGCTTCCCCCCTGGATCTGTGGCTCCTAAGGGGCCTCCGCAGGCTGTGGCCCCCACCGCCTGCACTCCCCCGCGGGCCTCCGCTGATCCGTCCCCCCCCTCCCTGCCCTCCGGGGTTGTGTGTGGTGGTGGGGGTGGGGGCAGGGGCAGGGACAGCGGCGGTGTTGGAAGCGGCGGTGGCAGCAGCAGTTGCGGTGGTGGTGGCGGCAGTAACGGTGTGCATGCGCTGGTGCCTCTTGAGGTTGCCCAGGGAGCTGCATGCGAAGGCGCAGTGCTGGCACTTGTAGGGCTTCTCGCCCGTGTGGATGCGCAGGTGCCGCTGCAGGTTGACCAGCTGGGCCGAGGCGTAGGCGCAGAGCGGGCAGCGGTAGGGCTTCTCGCCGTTGTGCGTCTTCATGTGCCGCTTGACGTGGTTGGCGTAGCGCGACGAGAAGCCGCACAGGTGGCACGAGTGCACCTTCAGCAGCCCGTCGGGCCCCAGAGCCCCGCCCTCGCCCCCCTCCCCCAACTCTTCTCCTCCTCCTCCACCAACACCACCCCCCAAAACCCTACGGAAGCCCATGGGCCCATCTCTCAAGCCCATGCTCCCTGCCTTGCAGCAGTGCAGGCAGTAGGGCCCCACAAGGTCCACGCCCAGGGGGTCCTCGGGCAGCCGGCCGCAGGCTCGGCAGGACAGGTAGCTGGGGAAGGCGGACTCGGAGGAGGGGGTGGTGGAGGCGGATGCGGAGGCGTTGTTGGTGGTGGATGCGCTGTTGTTGTTGTTGTTGGCGGCGTTGGCGGTGGTGTTGTTAAGTGCGTTGCGCTCGCTGCGAGGCTCGTCCGTGTCACTCTCCATGCTCAGGCGGCTGTAGGAGGAGCTTTCCTCGTCGGCCAGAGAGAACACGGGCAAGCTTAGGTCATCTGCGGAGACACACCACACACACACACACACACACACACACACACACACACACACACACACACAAACACACACAGCAGAGGGGTTAAGCTGTGCATGGTCCTGAGACCATGTGGTTGTAATTCTCATGTCAGTTAACAGCATCATTATATTTTCTTCGATCTCCAAAGGAATTAAGATATAAGTTTAAATCAGTAACATATGCTGGGGAGAATGGTAAAGTTTGTATATGGAATAAAATAACATGGAAAAAAAAACATTTTATTGATAAAAACCAGTCAGTCGTTTTTTTTACATATCAAGTAGTCATTTCATTCATTACAGTGATGAAGCCTTTTTTGACCAAAATGAATCAATGAATTGAACGCAGCGAAATTGATTGTCTCTCTCACACACACACACACACACACAGAATGAATCATCAAAATATGACTCGGCTGACATTTGTAAAACAAAGACGATGCGATCTCATCTCACAAGTGTGTTACGGCGGGTCACCTAAAGTGTATGTTATATCAGCGGCTCTTTTTAAAATCACGAGCAGGGCTGCAAATTAGCCCTTTTTCATCAGCCCCTCACAAGCGATAATTAATTACACAGTTTATGTGAACAGAAACCGAAACTTGTATTAAGGGAGATACAGGTCTTCACTTCACAATGATGAAAGACTTTATTTTGCAATCTACTTTTTGCATCTATTTGTAGCAATGGTTTTAGCAGTAATGAATGGGTCATCCATTTACAAAAATACAAGGCGTATACTGTACCTATACATGAATGTATGTAAACATTATAATGTAGCACACACACACACACACACACATTACTGATTTCTATTACTCTACTACTCTCATTACATCAACAGGATTGCAAATACTATGCATTGAGACAAATAATAGAAATGGTCTTAAATTCTAATTGAAGGAAAACAATTGTACACTAGCAACAAACTCATAGACAGTGATCATCATATTGTTCTCAAAAACAAACTTTACAGCAAAAGAACAAAAGCACAACAGTCAGGTAGAGCGGCACCAAAGTCCATCTGCAAGTCCATCTTTTTTTTTACTTAAATGACCGCTAGCATTCAAGCTATTTAACCTTGTAAACAACGCACCCTGGTAAGTAATCAACCTTTTGTTTTCACATACTTACTTAAAGTCGCAGTCCTCCACTAAAGAATAGAGACAGAAAAAAAAGCGAAAAAAAAAAGAGCTGCTCTCTTGGTTATAAAATCAAAGCATGTTAAAATAGAGTGTCCTTTCGAGAGGAGAGCCTGAGGAGAGAAAAGAGGAGAGGAGAGGAGCCGAGAGCTGGCCCCCTGTCTCCACGTTTCGTCTGGCTGTCTGGAGAAACGGCCTTCTCTGGCGGCGAGAAATAACTAGCAAAGCGAGCCTGCAGCTGCCTCCGTATACACACACACACACACACACACACACACACACACACAGGAACACACACGCACGCACAGGAACACGCACGCACGCACAGGAACACGCACGCACAGGAACACACACGCACGCACACCAAAGCAAGAGACGGAGACAGACAGGCAGGCAGGCACGCACGCACACAGCGTCTCTCTCCAACCAAGAGCAGAGTAGTGAGAGTGTGAGTGCGAGCGAGAGCGAAAGGGAGAGTGAGAGACACGGCTGCCCGGCCTGGTCTTTATATTGGGCTTTTCACAAACCCCTGGTGGATGATTACTCTGCCTAATGATAATGATGATGACTATAATGGCCGTCCTGATGATGATGAGGGGAGATGATGATGATGATGATGATGATGATGATGATGATGATGATGATAATGACACAGAGTGGAGGCGGCAGCCATGATGATGATGATGATGATGATGATGATGATGATGATGATGATGAATAAATGCCTTTCCGTAATGGTGTCCTTGATGATAATGGTTGTCTTGATGACCCTTTATGTAATAATGGTAGCAGATTGCTATTTTTTTTCTCTATCTTTCCTTGCTTTTTTTTGGGGGGTGGAGAGGATGGGGGCGGTTTCGGCGGTTTTCAGTTTCTGCCAGTTCACCCCTGACAAGGCTGTCATCAGCAGAACACAGTCCCACGGCAGCCCACACTGCCAAACCCCCCCCCCAACCATCTCTCCCTCACACACACACACACACACACCGCACCACATGAGAGATGTTAACCATTCCCAGACTGATGCGTTCCCATAAAACACTCATTTCCCCGCTAATAATGTTCCATTTGCATCAAGACACAACAAAAACCCCAGACATTAAGCTCGCGATAGCATGAGAGAGAAAAAAATAAATAAAAAAAAAAGACAAAAGGAGTCAGTGTGGGGACAGATAAGGATCAATAAATTCCCCTCAAAACCAATGACAATTTAGAAATGATAAGAATCCATCAACGTTTGAGACAAGCTATCTGCACAGATTGAGGTTATAAATGACTTATATGGAACGGGCTGTAGATACTCACATACAGTGACATGCATGCATGTCCACATAGGCTAATGTCAGTAGTTGTTGTCATAGGTCATACACTGTTTTCATTTTTCACACATTTTGAAGAACAAGGAAATAAAAACAGTTGAACACTGATGGTTTTTGAGCGCTCACAACTGCACATACTACACAAAAAAATGTCGTTCCATTTTAGTATCTAGACATTATTTCGATGTAGAATTTTTTACAATTTAAAAAAGATGCAGCTTATGAACTGGAAGCCTTGCGTTACGTTATGTTAATTGAATTCAATAATTTCAAGCCCTTTAAGGATTAACAAAATGTTTAGTTAAACTACCAGATGGTGTGTAGAATTAGTGTGGTGATGCTAAAATTGGTTAGCAGTCTGGTCGATGTTGCTAAAAACAGATGCTAACTGAGTTAATCTGAGTCCTTCTCTTCTGTAGCAAACTGAATGTACAGAACTCAGTTTTGACGTCATCCGTCACGGCCCCCCAGACAAATGGGCCTATATGACTGCAACATAAATGCAGAGAATGAACAGCTAGTTAAAGTAAAAAGGAACTAAACTTTCTTTTCAAGCCAAAAAGTGGGAACACTGACTACGGTCATGCTAACAATTAGCTGTGAGATGTGTCGAGTACATTTTATTTTTAGTGAACTTCGAGGAACTACAGTTTATGTGGGTGTGGTAGCATGTGAAGTGGTAGGGTTTTCTGATTTTCAGATGATTCATGTGACTGGATTTGATCATTTTTGAGCATTTACATGTTTAAGCAACATGCACTCCTGTAATTTGGAGATCTGCCTGATTAATATGCAAATTACTGTGACTTCATGTCTGAAAATATTGAGCTATATAAAATGTTGGGATTTGAACATTTAAGCATTTACATGTTTCCATAAGCAACAATGTAAACTTAACTGTATAACTGTATTTGGCATTTACTGGAGATATATATGTTTGTATAAAATAAAGCATTTTTAGTAATAAGCAAGAACATATTTAGTAAATAGATGGTACATGTTACATACAGACAGGAGGACATTTTTATGATAATAAAAACGCCTGACATTATGGTCCACAGACCAAGTAGCGAAAGACTGAAGGATTTGCTTTTACAGGTGAAAGAGGACATATCAGATATTGTGAATGTTACATAAGGACTTACAGACTATTTTTTAAGGACATTCCCAACTCCCAACCCAATCTCAGAGGTTTGTTTTAGCAACATTTTAGTAATCACTTTCATATTATTATTATTATCATTATTATTATTATTATTATTATTATTATTATTATTATTATTATTATTATTATTATGATTATTATTATCATTATTGTTATTATTATTATTATTGTGTTATTATTTTATTATTGACTATTATTTTGTTATTATTTTATTATTGTCATTATTATTTTGTTATTATTTTTATTATTGTCATTATTATTATTATTATTACTACTACATCGTATATAAATATTTTCTATTAATAATAATGACCCAAATAATGCCCAAAATTCTTATTGGCCATTATGTTAAGTAAGCTAAATTAAACATCAGGAGATGTGAGAAAATGTAGCGACAAATAAACATATTGTAGTGTTTATCCATGAATAAGCATAATGTAGTTTTTGAGCCATGAATAAGCATAAAGTATTTTATATCAGATTTTTCAGTGCTGAGATACTGAAATGTATTAAATGCATTCCCATGAATGAATTTACACAGGGTGCAGGGTGTCAAATGTACATGTTCATGTAGTTCCAAACAATCCAGTACAAGTTACCCTCTGGAACTTGCTCCCTTCACACATAACACTGACTTTCTTCCCCTGTTCAAATCCAGACTAAAAACCCACCTGTTCCAGATAGCTTACTCACTCTGATTCACTGTTCTATTTCGTTTGTGTAGCTTTTCTGTGTTTTATTGTTTTTTGTTATCATTGTAAAGTGTCCTTGGGTGTTCTGAAAGGCGCTTTTAAATAAAATGTAATATTATTTATTTATTTATCTATTGGCTAGTGCATGACTACATTTTTGTGTCGAACGTTTTTCACTTGGCGGAAGGAATAGTAATGGCCTTGAATAATCTGCTTCCCTGACAATATCCTGCCTTAAAAATGTTGCAAGTCATGTGACTATGGTTGGCCTCTACTGCCCAAATACTTTGAGCATAGCCCACTTAAGGGGACACGAGCAAAAAGGGAAGATCACAGCTAGCGAAACAAAACTTGTATTCCAAATCAGCTATGTAGTGAAGAAACCATAGGTTTCAAACTAACAATGGTAATGCTAAACAAAAATGAACGGGGAAAAGTGTACTAGGCGTGCAACAGAAGGAAAATTATGGTGCAGTGGTGGCTATTTTTAAAATTTTTTTGTGGTGGTGGTGGTGATGAAAACATTTCGGGAAACTCAACTCGACCGTCTCTGGTGATAACTGTGTGAAAATGCCCAAATCACACTAATTACCTCCATTAGATCTTTGGACCAAGGGTGTGCTTCACCTAAATGGTCGATCAGTAACACCAGAGACCACTCTGGTTGAGCACAATTCTACAACCTTTGGTCAGAACATCTGTGGTCATACACAGCCTTAGGAGTTACAACATGATTGTGCACAGTCATCAGGACTGTGAACTGCCAACCCTTTAACTAGCAAACAAATCCCATTCCCACTTAGGTGGGTGTTGCACACTAGTAGTGGACAGTGAGGTGTACATACCACCTTTTTCTTTTACATCTGTTTTACGTTTCTTCTGTACGTTTTCATTATCTGCCTATGCAGATGATTAACTTGCTTTTAATCAGCCAATAAAAAAACGTTATGCGAAAATCACTGTGCTACCTTGAATTCAACCACTTTCAGCACAATCCACTCAGGTCAATGAATACATTACAGTTGATGTCGTATTTGCTTGCAGCAGCAATTTCAACTTTTTCAGGCTGCAGACCCCTTGGCTGACAGAGACACAGTGGAGGGACCTCATACTACACACTCTACAGCACTGTGTGGGTTATTAATCTGTATCATGTACATTTGAACATGGTAATTGGTGGCAGATTCGTAAAAAGTGAAAGTAATCTGTATTCACACAGCACACCACCACTTTTAAAAGCAGGTGCGTGTGTGTGTGTGTGTGTGTGTTTTCTTGTTGTTTGTTTTTGGAGGGGGGGTATCAATTAATGTTTGGGGGGACCCCATGCATTCGCTCAGATAAATCCCTCAAGGTGTCAGGAGCCACTTATTAAAAATCTCAGATTAGCAGTGATGACATGTTGAACCATCACCACTGAACACTGCCACCTCCTGTCCAAACTGCATATTACACTCTGAAGAGTGCCTGCTCCATGGCCGTGGGAAGACGTTTTCAACCGGGGGTGCTGTAAAAAAAAAAAAAGGATGGGGTGGGTATGTGTATGGGGGGGGGGGGGGGGGGGGGGGGGGCTCAATAGCTTAATGATGATATCTGGGCTTCTATTGGGACTTTGACTTTGATATTTTGGCAGCTGTCAGTGTTGTTTAAAAGGGGTTTCCGAGCTGAATTTGGTGTTGATTGATCGATGTTTTCTGACATTAAAGTACATAAAGCTTTTTCATCTCCATAGGCGCAAATGGAGGAAATGCTTAACATAGGCCTACGCTGCCCATAATTTTGGGACTTCGGTTTTAATTTTTTGAGTGATGGAAGTATAACTAGAAATGTCAATGAAGTTTGGTGATGATTGATAGCCGTTTTTGGGCACTGTGCTATGTTAAGCCTTTTCCTATCTTGGCTATAGACTTCAATGGATAAATAGGTTAATGTTGACATCTTCGATTCTATTAGGACTTCGGCTTTGATTTTTTGGCAGTTGTAAGTGTTGGAGAAAAGGGGTGTCTGGGCTGAATTTGGTGATGATTGATGGATGTTTTCTGACAATAAGGTAGCTCTTTCCATATAGTGGGCGCCTATGTAGAAAAAAAACGTTTACTGTCGATTGCGTCCACAAAAATAGGATCTCACTTTTATTTCACAGACGTGGGAGAAGGTAAGACTACAGATATCCATGAGAAGTTTGGTAATGATTGCTCGCCGTTTTCTGCCATTAAGCTACGTTAAGCCTTTTCCTCCCCATAGACGCCTATGTAAATGAAAAAGCTTAACGCAGACTACGTCCATAATATTGGGATTTCGGGTTTGATATTTGGTGGGGTCGTAGAGTGTATGGCAATAGATGGTCAGGAGACGTTTGTTGATGATTGATCGTTGTTTTCGAACATTACGCTACAATAAGCTTTTTCACGTTAAGTGTTTTAGGATGTCCCCAAGTAAACGTGCCGCGGCGGGCAAAATTAATAACCAGATGGTCTTACCTTAAAACGCGGTTTTGATCACAGGATTTGTCGCAATTATTCCACTTAAATCCATGGTTAAATCCATACCCAACAGCTAGCAAGCTGGGCAGGCTATGTGTCTTCCGTTTCCGTTTGTAGATTCAATTTTACATTACCCACATCCAAAAATATGTCTTATGTAAACACATATCTTAGTTAGTTATATTATTTCAACTATTAAAATATTCAAACAAATTAATAGTATAAAATCCCACGGCCCGTACTGTAACTGTAAGAACTGATGTTGCAGAGATCTCACGGGAGTAGAATGAAGGTACGGTGTGCCTAGCATACCATGCACTGATGCAATGTGGCTACGTAATGACGTAAAGTCGTAACCCAGCGTCAACAGACACGATTCGAAGTTCATTGTTTTTATGCCATGTCTAATGTAATAATTTATGTATTTTAAAATTCTTTTATTCTTTAAATTCTCTCCTCGTCTTCCCCTCTTTTTTTTTTTTTTTTGATCGGATGGGTAACTTGCGTAGGCTTCCCAGCGGGGGGTGCTGCAGCGCCCCCAGCACCCCCGTTCCCACGGCTATGGCCTGCTCTGTTTGGCTTGACTGTCCAAATGCAGAGGATCTGTGGAGTAGCGCAGTGTTTTTAATGTTTCTGTTATAAATCTGGCAGAATGAAAAAATGCTGAGAACATGAAAAGGTTACCATACGTAAAATTGTTACCATACCTATCTTTCTTTTTTTTTTTTTTGGGGGGGGGGGGGGGTATGTTACCCACTGTATATATGTATATATGCATGTAAAAAAGCCTGCATTGTTTTTCCTGCTATTTATTTGAACTATATTTAAAGTATACAGATACATGTATTTTGATTGCAATTGCTAAGTAATTCAATAAACGGAAACTGCAATAGGTAATGTAAAACATTGTCACAAAAAATAACATTCCTAGTGGTGAGCCACTTTGCTTTACACTGCACTCTAGTGGGCAAAATGTGCATCACACTTATACACTTGAACATGAGATACCACTATGTTGCATAAGTTAGATCGAGCCGGATAACGTCAGGGTTCAAATTTATACACAGATCAGTGGCGTAAAAATACTGCTATGATGCCCGCGTAAACTAACTGTTAGTAAGATTTTTTTTTCAGAATTTTGTTGTGTTGAACATTACATTAAGGTTATGACAAAACAATGTTTGTAATAAATCATAAAAACTGTTCTTGATGCATCTCCAGCCCAGCACTGTTCCATACAGAATAGTTTATTATAAGTAGTATTAGACTCTTTTCCTAACAAATGTTCTTCTACATCTCAAATTTGAACTGATTACACAACAAAATAGTTTAATATATTACATTCAGATCCTTCACACTGCTTTCTGAACTCACCTGCAAATTTATCCAGCCCTATGCATTTCCCATCGTTGTCTGGGTCTGTAAAATCAAGATCTTGTCCCAGGATAAGATCACTCTCAAAGGTGAGGCTTGCTGCTGTTTCAAGTCCTATACCATCATCAGAATCCACTAAAATAACAGACAAACATCAACAATTAAACAAAAAAAAACATTAACAGAACCCTTTCAAACTTACAGACACGAAGCCTGCTAACACATAAAAATGATTTAATTCAATTGTGAAAAACGGGACAGGAAAGTTTTAGTACAAATAGGCTTGCACAGTCCAAACACTGGGGTGTCGAGCTTGTAATATTAAAATGTATAAGTACAAGTTGAAAGCCTATGTGTAGATTCATCTTAAAGGTGCTGGTCTTTTGATGTGTCTAACTATATTTGCCACTAACCTATAACATTTTTGTCAACGACGAACATGAGGGAATCATACAGATGTCTCTCCCTCAGTTTCACAACACTAAAGGCCATTTGTGTTAATGACAAGCTATACAACACACATAAAATCACGACATCTATTTGACGCACACATAAGCACACTAACATACTCAACTATGAAACAGCACTGTCACCAAATGTCAGGTCAACAACCCCCATCACCACATTCCCAAGTAAGTATGTCACTCAACGGCCCCAAACTCTTGTTTTTGGATGGATTTCTTACACTTTACAGGTTGTGGATTCTGCTGTTTTCTTCTTGGCATCTTCCAGTCGCCCTCTCTGGTCATGCACCTGCTTCACGACGCCTCATGAGTCTATCAGCTCATTGTTAGCAATTTGACATCTTTACCGGATTTAAAGGCACGGGTTTGTGTAAAGGAAAGCGATTCAGAGGCGCTGGCACTGGGATGTCAACAACCCCATAGGAAAGAGTTATTGCACTTATCCTGACATCCAAAACACGAATAGCCCCTGTGTTGGACGATAACCTGGCGTTAGCTTGCCTGCTAGCCACCAACTAATGATAACTGCAGCTGACAACAATAAATAACATTAAATATTGACAGCGACTAAATGCTGTACATCGAAGAGAGAATTTGTCGCTATATTAAGTCAACACACGCTGCCTACAGACGAATTGTCGTATGAAAGCTATGTATCTCTGCTAGGTCGGGGGGTATTTGCACTTTCCATGTGACTCCAACTGCAAAAGCTAATACTAGCCCAGGTAAACCAAACTGTCCAGATAAGAACCGTCAGTGTGTAGTTGAAAATTATATAATTATCAACAGATAGCGATGTTTACTGATTTTATTTAAACTATTACATAAACAACGTAGTGTAATATCTGGCTAGCTAAGTCACTGAGCTACCTGTCAAGATTACAAGATAGCGAGCTAGCTTGCTAAAATTAGCTTGCAAACTGAGAAGGGGCTAGATCCTTAGATATCTCACACGTTCGGCTTGCTATTTTAATTCTATTTGCCACGAGCTAAGCTATCGATGATGATAACTTGGATAGTAAACAGGCTATCCTAGCCAGATAGCTAACAACATTTCATAAACATATTCATAGTTTAGATTGTACGTGGTAATAATAACATTCTTTATATGCAAAAACATACGCATCGTAGAAAATACAATACCTAGCTATCCGCCATTCCATAACAACATCGGCGACAAAGAAAGGCAATTAATGAGTTTTTTTCATAACTTAATTGATTTTTAGATTGCTATTGTATACATTCTCTTCCGCTATATTACATATTTCCGTTTCCTTTTCCCATATCCGGCTCATTGGGACTTGTAGTTTTTGAGTGTTTGCGCATTAGCCTTGCATGGATGAGATGTTGGCTGACATGGCCAAAAGGTAGTCTAAACAACGGGTTTGAAGTGGGTACAATACCATTTTGTTATTCTTCATAGCAAATGTGCTCAAATAGACATATCTATCGCTGTGCAGGCTAAGGCTCGCCTGCACATCACTGACTGTAGGCGATGCTCATTCGGTTGTAAATTATTGACACTGCATGCACAGTCTGGTCTCCAGTGTGTTTTTCATTCCTATTACAATTTATATCATCTTAGCAGAATAGTTTTTCTATGACAACCCCTTCAACAGAATCTGCTGACCTGCCCAATGATAGGCCTCTATTAAAAAGGCAATCCATATTCTTTCTTCTTGGGTAAAAAAGCAACGACGTTGTCAGTGGTAAAATTCACTTGGTCACATTGGAGTGAATAGATAGGGTGCCTTTTTTCAGTCTTCGATTTCCTCCGCGCGTTTTCTACTGGACGTGTCTTTTTCACGTCTGCTTCTATAGGCCATAGCACACAAGAGGGAGGGGATCTTTGAGGTTAACGGGGATCTCCTTGTCAACGTCATGTAGCGTTGCTCGGACCGTGGGATCCAGTGAAACATGCTGTAGACCGAGGGTTGACGGGCAAATGTGCTTTACAGCAGTAGGAGGGTTCGGTAAAAGCCCACCGTTCTCGGCTGTTCAATGGGAGGAGCCAATTGGCGGTACTGAGCTGGGAGAAAGAGGGCTGACAGAAGGTAAGGTGCCGTTTTCCCCGTACCTTAGCCTTTAAATCTACATGCCTTATCTGATTTTAACATAAATAGCCATTTCAATTTTATCAAATGTACAAAATATGCCGACAGTCCCTGCAGTGATAGATTTATGCATAGGAGAGATGGAATACGTAATAAACTTGCCACTCCCTGCAGTGTAGTGATACCCTGACCAGACTATATGATTAATTATTTAAAACACAGTGGTTTTCAAAGTAGTCAGAATATGTCTTGGTCTCAGCCCAAATACGCGCTTTATTTTTGTAAGCTTTCGACTCTGGCCAAGGACATCCAGCGCCTCAATTCCAAAGTGGACACGCTCTTAGACGAATTCTTGCAAATCTGTCGACCCGTTAGACTACACCATTAAAACTGCAGGTGAATAAAATGAAGTGGTTGTTAAGGTATCAAATCGTGTGCCTGCGGGGATACTGGAGACGTGCCAATCATATGTTTGGAATATGCTATCAAAACCCGCATTGGCGCTCTTCTGTCCGGATGGAGTTATTTAATGGGGTCTGCGTTGTCTCCTCCCTCACAGATACATGCCGCCGGGCTGAAAACGGACCATGTAATTTCATGATTGCATAGCAACAGCTTTTCAGTAGTTTTGAGCTGGACTTTGCGGAAACTGGTCTATTGTGGGTTTTATCGTGCGGCCAACCCAGAATGTGTTCGCGCATTCCGCAAACAATCCGGACGTGAAGGACGGCGTACCTGTCATGTTCAACTATTGTAGTAAGCTACACGCCTGGGTTAGTACAGCGGGGGTAATCGCAGAATGTGCTTGACCAAATGTATTGGGGACATTAACATTTAAAAGCCCTTAGACCACAGCCGCTTTAAGCTATTACCAGTTCATTCTGTCAGTGATTTCTTTTTTTAAAGATTTGTTTCGCAAGGTTGCTTGGCTATGCCCATCATTTTTCTGTAGGGAACAAATTTGTTTTTTTCTTGCAACGTGGCATTATTGACTGTCAAAAGCCTATAGTATGTAGGTCTATGCATATTTTCCCTGAAGGTAGACTCAGTACTCGGTTACTCTGGTGTTAGAAATTGCAACGCTGTTTCTCTGTAATCAGAATCAGTTTTATTACCACACTATTGTTGATTTAATGTCTGAAGTCTATGTGGTAGTGCAAACTAAAATATTCTAATATGTATCCTTCTAACAGTTTACAAAAGAGTTAATGCAGAGACAATAGAGTTCTGTGCACCGAGGCAGAACTCTTGCATGGGATCAGTGTTCTAACTTGAAATTTGGTGCCTCTTCATTGTGGACATGTACTTGTATCACCACTCTCAGCATCCAAAGAGCCTCTGAAAAAAGAGGTCACATGACTACGAGTAAAGTGTTCTCACCTAGCAACAATAACAGCAACAGTTATTGTTGTGGCTGTTGTTCTCTTATTAAACTTCTCAGTTCCCCGTGGGGAACCACGGTCCACCTTGTTGTAAGAAGCTTTCATGTTTGTGTGGCAGGGCAGGGAGAGAGAGCAGCACCATGCTCAGAAGAGACGGGTGTGTGTGAGTGGAGCCAAAGTGATTATGTAACTGGGGGGGCCTGAATGCCCTGATACAATGGCTGACCGCAAGACAGTGCAAGCTGATCTCTGTGGCACAGCCAACTCGAGCATATTGCCTTAATCCCCTACAGCTAAACCAGGCGACCAGTTTTTCTGGACTGCATTTCCTGTTAGTGTGTGTTGAGATATGTACCACCAGGGCATCTACTGGAAAAGTGAGTGTAAAATAACAGTCCCTGTATAATTCAACTATGTAACCCAGCCATGTTTTTGTTTGGCTCCATGTTTTCTTTTCTTTCATTTAGCCAGCACAGGGGATGTTGTCTCTTTGTTCTGAATGCATCCTAAAAAAAAGTGAGTATTTTGTGTGAAATGTCAGCTATTCTAGTTGCAGAGCAGCTATGATCCCAAAGCAGTCTCGTTGCCATTGATTTTCCACCAGGCTTTCTGCCGTGCCCCCCCACCACCACCACCCCCATCACCCCACCGCTCCCTCCCCCTCTGTCCTCACTACCACCCCCACCCTGGCAGCAATGATCTCATTCCAGTGCTGTAAGAAAACCAATGGCTCCCTGTTCAGCAGTCACGCCTTGATATCTGCCTCAACTTAACGTGATGCTATTCAGCGACACCCACTGAGAGCTTGACCCCAAGCCATCCATAATCGCCTGCTATCTTTCATCGGCTTAATTTTGCACACACACACATCTTTGAGCTATTAAGTCGTCAGAAGCCTGAAGTTGAGCAGAGACGAGTGCACATGGAGTAGTACTGAAGGAGAGCTGTAAGGGCGAGGACGAGGCTTTGTTATGGAGATTGGATGATGATCAAAAAATATATATATATATTTTTGCTGTTGTTTGTTGATGAGAGAGTATGAGGTATATACATAAGTGTGAGTTATGCGCCCTGTAGGTGATACAAGCTTGGCACTGATTTCCCGCTTTGATGATGACTCTTGATGATACAGTCTTACAGTATGTATTGGCAAACAAATTATTCATTCATTCATTCATTCATTCATTCATTCATTCATTCATTCATTCAGGAGATGATGCTGGTGGCTGTGTCACCTAAAAAAAGTGGCTGTTAAAATAAAGTAGGCAGGAACACTTAATGCAAGGTCATATGCACGTACTGGTCTCTCTCAAATATCATAGATCAGTCTACCCTGACTAAAAAACATTTGGGCAGGCAACACACACACACACACATAACACACACACTCACAAAGAAACCCACTAGCATGCTTGTTAAAATCACGTGGAGCAGTGGCTGTCTTCAGCGGAAGTCTGTGCCCAAAGGTCTGAGAAGGAGTCCCCCAAAAACGCTGCTGTTTCCCTCACAGCGGGAGCCTATTATCAAAAGCAGAGGAGGACATCCCTCTCCATTCCTTTTCTCCCCACCTCACAATAACGTCTCTATTTTCCTTTTTTGTATCTCCCTCCTATTAAAGGAGAAAGCAGACTGGAAAAAGATGGCCTCCAGTAGAAAAACTGTCTTTTTTCAAATTTCTCAGTCAAGCGAACAGCATGTTGAACATGTTGGATTGGTGGAGGACTCCATAATCCAATTCCAGAGCATAATTTGCAGTGACTGAAAGGAGGAAAAACAAACCACTGTCTCGTATCAATCAAGAGAGTACAGAGCAGCTTTGTTTCTCTAATTCCTTTTTTATACTTTGGATCTCTTTGAGACTTTTGTTTCTTTTTTGTATAGCTTTCTTCGGCTCATTATCAGTGCCCCCCCCCCCTCTCTGCTCTCTCAAGTCCGTGTTTGCCTCAAACCCCTTAGGGCGTCAGGTTGGTGGAAGTCCTTACCCAGTTGTGCTCTCTCTTCGACATTGTTGTGTTGGCACACTCTCTCATGCCTCGATGTTATGACTAAAGGCCATGTTTGGTGTTTTCTTCAACCTACTTATCAGACTGTGCTTTTACTGTCCGGCTCCCACAAGAAGCTGCTTACTGAATATTAGTCTCCTCAGATGTATAAAAGAAAAGTGGTCTCTATCCAAATGCATTCTGCTTCTCCAGTAGATTAGCATTTTATTTGTTGACTTTTTAAATTTCTGGCTGATAGATGTAACAACTGTTAACCGATTAGGATTTAGCAGCTGTAAGTGTTATTACCTTAGGAGGGGGATTTGGGATATGGAGTTGGATGTGAGGTGTTTTATGCAGACATTGTATTGAAGACATTCTGTCTGTGTGTGTGCGTGTGTGTGTGTGCGTGTGTGTGAATGAATGTGGGTGCTACATATGAAGGAGGAAGAAGGTGCGTTTGAGAGAGAGCATACAAACACTCAGCATGACCATGCATTTTTGTGTGTATCTGTTTCTTTGCACAAGTCGGTGTATTTGTTTGTATATGTTTGTGTGTGAAGATTAGCTTTTGTGTGTGTGTGCGTGCGTGTGTGCGTGCGTGCGTGCGTGCGTGCGTGCGTGCGTGCGTGCGTGCGTGTTTGTGTGTGTGTGTGTGTGTGTATGTATGTGCATTACTGTGTATCTCCCAGTATGTATGTCAGCGTAGGTGTACGCGTGTGTGTGGGCGACTTGTGCTATAAATAAGCCCCAGCATCAGTGAAGGCACCATGCTTGGTTTGCTCGGGAAGCTGTGTATTCACACCAGATGAAATGTCTTCCTGTGGGTTATAGGCCGGATGTGTATGTACAGAGGGAAAGAGATAAGATGGTCTGCTGGGAACGAGCGATAGGGAGACAGAGGTTGGGAGCATTGATCTTGGCACCTTTCACACAACCCGTTGTGTGTGTGTGTTTGTGTGTGTGTGTGTGTGTGTGTGTTGATGGGGACACCATTCACCTGTTTTTGTGTGACTGAATGGAGATGAAGATGTCACGGGCCAGTTTCTAAATGTGACCCTTGGAGACTGGAGATGTTGGAGATTAGTAATTGTTGACTTGCTGTTGAAATGTTGTTGCTGAGTCTGTTTTTAAGTACTTCCTGCTTGTCTTATCTTAAATCTGCTTATGTTATGTTTTGGTTAATGACTTTTCTATTGATGGGCACAAACGTACTTCAAAGCCTGTGTTTAAGAGGTTTCTTCCTTTTCCTTTACCTCTTTTCACAGTTATATTTTCCCAGCACCTAATAGGTGCAGTATTGAGCAACTAAAGTGTTTTTGCAGAATAGAAGGGCATTCAGTTCCCTCTGTTTGACCCCCAGTTAAATAAAAACCACGAGTCCAATTGAGTCAAATCACCTCATGATAAATCTGTCCTGTATGGAGGAATGTTTTATAGCAAATACATGGAAATTGCTGTGTTATTACGGTTTCATGTCTTTCACTCTCACTGTCTCGTAAATTTGGGCCAGCAGTGGTTTCTGACCTTGTTGCTTGTCTCTCTCTCCCTCTCTCCCTCTCCCCCCTCCTCCTCTTTCTCCCTGTCTCTCTTTCTCCTGGTTTTCTTTTTTTTCTCGCTTTTTTATGGACTGGTGATTTATCACCAGGGTGATGGGGCTCCGGGGAAAGGAAGTAAGCTGGTGATGAGGATCAGTGCCCTGTCGCCCCTAGGACATCTGAGAAACAAGCTGTGATAAAAAGCAAGAAACAAGAGGATTTTCTTTTGTTGCTTTTTTTTTGTTTTGCTTTTTTTGTTGTTTTTGTTGGCCAGCATCCTCAGCATCCAGCATATTGTCCGCTTACTGGAAATGTTCATCGCACAGGCTCCTGTTTCACTCATACACCACAAGGCCTGTCTCTCTGCTCTCGCACGGCAAAACGTGAAGAGAATAACACACACACACACACACACACTCTTATATTCCCCCCCAAGCCTTGCCCTGACCTTTCTTGACTGCATGACCGTTCGGCTAGCTGTGCGGTTTGGCTCCAGACCATGAAGAGACCCAAGCAGCAGTCGCAGCCCCTTAGCTTCCTCAGCTTCTTCAGCCGCAAGCCCAAGGCCGACCCCAGGATCGAGAAGCCCTCCTCGGGAGCCGTGAGTCCGGAGGTGGCCATCACACTAACGCCCAATGAGCAGGAGGATCCAGCACAGCAGGTAAGGCCTGAAAAGTTCACGACACATGGGGCAACATTTTGATGTTGCTGATGTTGCCAAGCAACAGATGCCAGTAATGCTTGAGCTTTTGGGGGTTTTTTTCGCTGCTGTTTTTCCAGCACATTTTCATCCAGAGAGCTGAAAGCAGCACACAACCTCTTGTGATCCTCCAGTCCAGAATAAGATCCTATTGTGTTGTGGCTGGCAACACTTCCTAAATAGCTGACCTGTGTATGATCACCTTCAAGTAGCTGAGGAACATGTATTCACACTAAACGTTTAATGTCTTTAATTTCCATTTCCTTTACCTGTAACACATTTTTTTTTAAAAGACATGGAGAGACATGGACATGAAGCAGTAAAGTTTTTTTAACAGAGCTTAACCAACCAAGTGAAGCCAAGACAGTGACAGTGCAGGGTTATGAACTCAACTCTGAATGAATCCACATGCTCGTAACAATATACAGCACACTGTAACTCCATTTGAATATAGTAAAAAAAAAAGGACACCGTTTTTATTGTTCCACCTCAGCAAAAAAACAAACTTGTCTTTGTCTTACTATTTGCAGACACAATGAAAAGCAAATGGAAAACAGCAACACAGCTTAACAGCACAAACACACAGACACACACATACACACACACAGGCACATATGCTAACACGCATGCACACAGACATGCACACACACACGATCCAAACACACCCCTGTAAACACAAACGATTTAGTTTATCAAAAAAAAAAGACAAACATAAAAATGGTCAATACAGGTTTATAGAAAAAAATGTCAATATGATAAATATCAAAAATAATTAATATTTAAAAACAGGAGTAAATAACATATGGGTTTTTGCGTCGATGCAGAACAGAAGGTTCGAACGGTTCGGTTCTTGACGGGGCTGAGTAACAGCAGCAGCGTTTGCCAGAGAGTGAGTGAGCAGTAGCCAGTGGGGTAATATAGCAACAGTTGGCCATGGAGCAGGACATGAACAGATTGGGCATCTTCTCTCCACTGTCACCCCTTAGCCTCGCCGAGTCTGTATTTAATTAGTTTGTTTATTTTAAGTGTGTTCTCCTCTCGGTTGCCAAGAAACAGAGTGGTTTGGCGCAACCCCCCTCCCTACGCTCATAAACACTTGAGTATAGAGTATTAAACATGCGAGCACACACATGGACAGAGAGACAGTAACACACGTGTGTGTGTACACACACACACACACACACACACACACAGATTCACCCATAAATACACACACACAAATGCGCACACACATACACACAGATTCACCCATAGACATACACACACAAATGCATGCACACACACACACACACACACACACACAGATTCACCCATAGATTCACTCATAGACATACACACATACACAAACGTACACACATACACATACTCACAAACACATGTACACTGACTTACAAACACATGCCCTCAAACACACAAGCACACAGGCTTACATATAGGCTTACAAACACAAATCCCCAAACACACACACAAACACACATGCATACAAACTCACATAGCAGAAAAGGTAGGATGTCAATATCTGTGTTACTGGCCGAAAACATGGTCCACAAGGAAATGAAGGAGATGGCTGGGAACACAGTTTTCTCTGCTGTAATTGACTGTTTGGGCTTTGAGGTGGAAGCAGAGTGTGTGTTTGTATGTTGCTTAGCATACGGACGCTGGCCTAGCTCTCCGCCATTGGCAAAAGCAGTAATTACGCTGACCTGACACGGTTTCTGGGCACACACCAGCGGTTGAGGGAGTGAGAAAGATAGTTCTGGAAATTGTTAGTTGCCACCATGGAGTCCAGCGAAGCCATAAAATTAGTGTGGAATCTTGACCAAGCCGTAAGCGAAGCATGTCGTTTAGTTGAACCTTCATGGGAACAAACTGCAGTGATTGTGGCGTCGTTGGAACTGCAGTGGAAAGTTACTTGAAGTGGAGGGGAGAGCTCGGCGCAACTGGGGCGAATTCCTGTTTTCCTCGGTCATGAGGTTCATTTCAGAATGATTATGTGTCCAGCTAGTGAAGTGAAGTGTAATCCTTTGTGTCATATCAAAATGACTTGTGTTTTTTATGGTCAAAGTAGAATACTGTATATTATAAACCCAATAAGTGTTTTAAATAGTATCATGACAAAGTTTGTTTTAGTCAAATGTAATTTTAATCCCTAATGACATGTGGAGCTACTTAATTTTCTTGGTAAAAGAATTTTCTTTCTTTCTTTTTCTTTCTTTCTTTCTGTCTTTCTTTCTCTCCCTCTTTCTCCCTCTCTCCCTCTCTCTCCCTCTCTCTCCCTCTCTCTCTCTCTCCCTCTCTCCCTCTCTCTCCCTCTCTCTCCCTCTCTCTCTCCCTCTCTCTCCCTCTCTCTCTCTGTCTCTCCCTCTCTCTCTCTGTCTCTCTCTCTCTGTCCTTCACTCACATTCCCCTTATCTCTGTCTCCGTGTCTGTATCTGTGTCTGTGTCTGTGTCTTAGGAGCCGAATGCTGCCGCAGAGAGCCAGGGTGAGATGGCTGGCAGTGGAGTGGTCGTGGATGGTGGTGGGCATGGAGGTCAGGAGGAAGGGGGGGTCACGGCCGCATGCTGCACGGGGGACCAGGAGCAGGAGGGGGGGCCCGCCAGGGGGTGTCATCAGGGGGTGTCGGGGGCCTCGGCCGACTGTGGCAGTGGCTCAGGCTCTACGGGCGTGCTGACCCTCTCAATGTCCAGCCAAGACCAGCTTCAGATGGAGCACCTGGAGGTAGGGGCTGGAAATGTTAAAAAACCTTCCAGTTTAATCTTAAAATGGTCTTCAGTTGTTGATTCTCTATGTATTGTGATTTTACTGTGATACTCGTAGAAGTACTGTGGTATAAAAGTTGCCATCAATTTTGTGTCCTACAAAGGCAAAAGACCTTAACTCGTGTTTTCAGCATTAGGGCAAAGATATTAGATTTAGATTGGCAAATCAACACCGATTATGTAAAGTAATGTTATAATTTTGGATATGTATGATTAAATGTTCCATTATATGTTGATGACAGAAAAGATGCAGCTTTTTTTCTGTGTTTTCTTTTTCTGAGAAATGTGGTAACACATTAAGCTTGCAATCACACAGCACAGCAAAAAATAAATGGATTTATAGCCTGATTCAAAAATACGTTTTTGGTATGTTTCGGTAGTTTTCCAGTCCATGATAACTCTGAGTGGGGTGAATGTTTTTTAGAATCCAGTAGTTTAATCCCCAGATAATTTGCATTGACATTAATAGAATGAATTGCCAAATATTGACGCACCTGGAACCTTCAATTTAACTCTCATCGGGGCTGTGAGAACGTCTGCGCGCGACGTCAGAGTTTTCTTATATGCAGTCTATGGTTGTTAGTGAACTACCAACTGAACTGTCTCTCTCTCTGCCCCCTCCCGCACCTGCAGGAGTGTCCTCTGTGCCTCCTGAGCCAACCCCGCGGCCACTTCCCCCGCCTGTCCTCGTGCCCGCACCGCGCCTGTGCCGACTGCCTGCGCCAGTACCTGCGCATCGAGATCTCTGAGTCCCGCGTGGGCATCGCCTGCCCGCAGTGCCCCGAGGCCCTGGCGCTGCCCGACGTGCGTGCCATCCTGGACGACAACACCCTGCTGGAGCGCTTCGAGGAGTACCAGCTGCGGCGCTTCCTGGCAGCGGACCCGGACACACGCTGGTGCCCCGCACCTGACTGCAGGTCAGCTATCTACCGTAGGGCAGACAGACAGACAATGGGCCACAAACCACAAGCACCAACTGATGATGTGTGTCATTCATGCATTTTCTAGTAGTTGTGTCATTCATGTTTACTGACATCTCTTGGTCTGACTGCAGGTCAGCCATCAATAACAAACAATGGCCACAACACATGTACCAACTCATTTATGCATTTTCTTTCCTTGTGCCAGAGTATCTACATCATCAAGTACAGTGTAACAAAATGTGTAACAATATGTAACATTATGTACCTACACTGTACCTTAGGGTTAGTGTGTTAGTGTTAGGTATGTACAATGTAAGTACGTAACATTACATGTTGTTACATGTAGATGACGCTAAAAAAGGAACCATAAAATAAAATGTCACAGACAGTTCTTTCTGCATAGCCACTCTTCAGATAAATACCACAACAAGGCTAACGCTAATAAACCACTCGCATCCCCAAATGGCATCTCCATCCAGCCAGGCAGCCAGGCAGGGCAAATGAGAGGCCTCCCTGCCGGGACTCCTTCCATGTGTGGTCCCTGTGGTGTTATTCGGTACGACGCACACTCTGGGGAAAGTAAAAAAAAAATGAGAGTGAGAGAGAGCAACCCTCCCTCTGCTGTGCAGCAAAAAACACCAAACCACACAGTCAGCTGAAATCCATCCCTGCACAAGTAAAAAAAAAAAAAAAAAACACGCATTTGAAACAAGACCCCAAGACCATTATAGTGTTTAAAAAAAATGGGTCTCTCAGTGGAGAACTGGAGTATTATGAAAAGAACCGCACTTCATGTTGCCTGGCTCTAGTCACAGTGAAATTGTATTCTTAAGTACATTGTAATGAGCTATAAAGAATGTCAACACGCTGGTACTTTACGTTTATGGTGTAATTATCTAAACACAGTGTTTGGGGTTCGAGGCAATGTTATCATTCAGCGAAGTGGCGAAATAAGAACCAAGGCAACCATTGCTTATAGCTGAAAAACTCTGTTACTCTGTACTTAACGGTTAACTGTAAAAAGAGGGCCTTAGTGATGTAAAGTGTTTCCAGAACTTTCCTTTGTGTGTGTGTGTGATCTGTGGACTTTCTCTCACGCCACACCAAGGCTGTGCGACGGTCGGTGTGCGACGGATGGAGCCATTGATGCTCTTGCCATTCTTGCATTATGCATGCCCCCCTCCCGCCTCCCCGTCCTCCCCGTCCTCCCCCCTTACCCGTCCCCGCCGCCCACACTCAAGAAGAGCACTGCATTGGGTTGCCAGCCCTGTAACCGGAGAGGGCATCTGATGGGAATCGGTAGAGGGGTAGCTGGAGGGAGGGAGGGAGGGAGCGTTGGAGAGGGTGGCGGTGGTGGTGACTGTTCTCTCCGACGGCCTCACCAGGGGTTGGGCGTCTCATGTGGCAGCAGCCAGCAGCCAGCAGCAGCCGCAGCACACACACACACACACACACTCACACACACACACACACACACACACACACAGACACACACTCTCTCTCTCTCTCTCTCACACACACACACACACACACACACACACACACACACACACACACTCTCTCTCTCTCTCTTACACACACACACACACACACACACACACACCGACACACACACACACACACAGAGCAGCAGCGGTGGTGGGGGCGGCGGCTAGTATCATGGGGAAAGCCGTCTGCGGCACAGCAGCAAGAGTTTTTGCCCAGAGAGCAGCGATGCCTCCGAGAGCCTCAGAGAGAGATCAATGCGGCATTTTGTTTCTGTGAAATAGTAGCATGACTACATGACGGGGTTACTGATACTACCATCAACTGCTTAGTCATGTCAAGACATGTTGAACATCTGTCGGACTGTAGCATCAATTGGCCAATCAACAATCAATGGGGGACAGTTGTTAGTGTGAAGTTAAATGTAAACTCTGTGCTGATTGGTTGGCAAGGCTGAATAAATATGGCCGCTAGTGTGCCTGTCTGTTGTGTGAGGATGTGTTTGTCGGTGTGTTCATTTATGTGTGTATTTGTGTACGTTTGTAGGAGTATGTCTTAATGTAGTGACAACAACTGGGCTGCAGAAGTTACAGTCTAATCCCATGTATTCCAAATCACCTGGTTGATAACTGTACAGCTAAGACATGTGATTTCACTAATGAACTCTTCTACTTTGCTAAAGATTTGTGATAATTGGGGTCAGCTAATTTAGCAAATGGCTAGAAGAGATATTGTATATTGGATTGTAGCTTCTGAAGGTCAGGTCATCCCTTACTATGTCTGTATCTGTGTGTAGGTACAGTATGTGTGTGTTATTGCGTCTGCTTATATGTGTTGTGTGTGTATGTTGTGTGTGTTACAAACTGTGTGAGTGTTTACCTTTGTGTTCTCTCAGTCTAAATGTGCATGCTTGGTCTCTCTAATTGTAAATTGTGTGTGTTGTGTGTGTTGTGTGTGTGTTGTGTGCGTATGTGCAGCTACGCCGTGATTGCCTACGGTTGTGCGGAGTGTCCCAAGCTGAGCTGTGGGCGTGAGGGGTGTGACACGGAGTTCTGCTACCACTGCCGGCAGCTGTGGCACCCTGACCAGACCTGTGACCAGGCGCGGCGCCAGAGGGCACGCTACACCTCGGGGGCAGAGGCATCCACGCTCTACGTCTTCAACGAGGAGCCCGGGGGCGGTATGTCACTCACTGTGTGTGCGTGTGTGCGTGAGAGAGAGATAGTCAAAGACTGAGACAGAGAGTGAGAGCATTTTTGCCTGTGTGTGTGTGTGTGTGTGGGTGTGTGAGTGAGTGAGAGAGAGGAAGATGTGTAACTTCTTGTCTGTGCATTGGTCGTGTGTGTGTGTGTGTGTGTGTGTGTGTGTGTGTGTGTGTAAAGTGAAATGTAATAGGAACAGTAAAATTGACTTCGGTCATGCATGAAATAAGCACTAACTCTACATAGCAGTTTAAAAAATTGTGCTGGATTTTAAAGTTGGCCAAATCAAATAAATCAACATAAGTGATTATTAAAGGCGTCCTTCCGTCAAAAAACACTTTTAGTAGCTCTATTTACAATGTGGTGGGTCACAATAAGTAGTATATGCACGCAGCATTCCAAGACGTGAAATTCGACCCTCATGGTTTTACTGGTCATTGAGGGGTCGAGCTAACCAAAACGAGCGGATCAGAGCATGCTAAACCTATCTACGTCACTAGGTCGTAAGCCCCGCCCAGAGCCATGTATGGCAAGCCCACATCCCAAAGGATTGGTTGACAGAAGCTAGGTGAGCGAAAGACAGCGAATTTGCCCAATCAGAGGTGCCCTATTGACACGTCATGGATATTCACGAGGGACACCGGAAAAACCAGTCGTTCAACCACTAGACCTGTTATAGCTTACAGAAAACAGCGTCAAACAAGAGATCTAGGACATAATTTTTCACAGAAATGACGCACAATGCATTCAACCATAGTGGCGACACAGAAATATGAATAAAAATAACGATGGAAGTTCCCCTTTAAGACATTCTGATGTTGATTCTGAGTTGAATTCTGTAGTTCTAAACCGGTTTTGACATAATATGTTGAAATGAGACACTCGTCTCTCGCCCCACAAGTCTCCTCATTCCCCATATTTCACTTCAAGTTATCTCACATTTCACAAGGATACAAGGATACAAGGATGTTTTATTGTCACTTTAATAGACTTACTGGGTAGAGTAGGGCATGAAGTGAAATTAGTGATTGTTTAGTCTAAAACTGTGCATGGGGAGGGAGGAGTAAAGTGCATAGGATATAGTTTGAGGATGGGTGTGTGGGGGGGGTTGGGGCATAAAGTGCACAATGCAAGCTGTGTATACAGTTCAGATGATGTCTGTGACAAACAAAAGAACTTAACCTTAACCTTAAACTTGAGCCTGAACTTGAACTTCAGATGGCCCAGTGTGGTTGTAACTTTGCGTGTGTGTGTGCCTGCAGATGCGGAGGAGATCAAGGCGTGCCCACGCTGTGGCGCCTACATCATGAAGACCAACGACGGAAGCTGCAATCGCATGAACTGCACCGTCTGCGCCTGCCAGTTCTGCTGGCTCTGCATGCAGGAGATCACTGATGTGCACTACCTCAGGTGGGCCAGGCTCTTAACATAGATACACACACACACACACATACATATATACACGCACACACACATAGATACACACACACACACACACATTTACACACACTCAAACACGCACGCACGCACGCACACACAACTGCAGTCCAAGTCCAAAAACTCAGACACAATATATTGACCTACAGAAATCCCTGATTTGAACTCAATATTACTGTGCTTAACTTTGGGGCCGTCTTCGATTTTTCCACTGCTGGATGGCGGCCAGAGCCAACTTTCAATCGACCAATCAGCCAAAAGCTCTCTTCATATTTCCATGCAGCTGCAATCTGACCCTTTTCTTTTTGCCAAGAGCAGGTTAGCAGAATATAAGAAACTCGGCCCCGCCTCTTGGCATTTTTTTCCAAATTGTGTGTGTGTGTGTGTGTATGTGTGTATGTATGTGTGTGAGAGAGAGTGTGTTTGAGTGTGTGAATGTGTGTGTGTGTGTGTGTGTGTGTGTGTGTGTGTGTGTCTCTTTGTCTTTGTGTGTATGTGTGTGTGTGTCTGTATGGGCGTGAATGAAATGGAGGACTATTACATTTCTCTTTTATCAAGAGGATATGCCCAAGCAAATCTGCATTGCTGCTGCTCTTAAGATCTGTCTGACCTTGAACTGAGCAAGTGTGGAGATAAAACATTTGAGCCTCGAGTTAGGTCTCAATATCTAAGAATTGTTGGTCTTTGCATAAATACATATTTGACTGACTGAGTGCCGTAGACACACACACACACACACACACACACACTCACAGAGTGAAGGTCGCAGATTGTTTGTTCTGCTGGGTCGTGCTCTCTCTGTTCCTCATGGCTTGGTGACTCAGACCGTCCCCCTGTTCTGTCCTTGTCAGAGGGCTTTCTGCCCTGCCCTGATCTGGTCTGGTCTGGTCTGGTCTGGTCCTTCCCCTGGACAGCCTGTCTCTCCTCATGACAAAGGACAAGGTGGCTAAGTCAGAAATAATGTGCACGTGTTCACTATGTAAAGGGAACAAAACAATGTAACTCACTCACTATATAGTGCACACAGTAGTGAACGAGTGAGCATTTCACATTCAGCCACCTTCTCTATTCCCTGAGGGAAAAAAAGGCCAGTGATTTTTGTATTCATAATGATAATAATGCATTTTATTTAGATGTGCCTTTCTAAACACCCAAGGACACTTGACAAAGCTAATGAAAACAATAAGACACAATAAAGATTAAAGATTCATAGATATTCCCACATCCACCTCTTTTCTAGGTGCAGCTTTATACTGGGTTACCTTATCCTGATGTCATTCCTGTCGCAGTGCTTAGAATAACCCCCCTCCCCTCACCACCGACCCCCTCCCCCTTCCCCTCCCTCCCACCCTCCCTCCCACCCTCCCACCACTGGAGTATGAGACTACGAGTATGCCCAGAGGGTTGAGATTCAGAATGATGGCAGCTGCAGAGGGTCATAATTCATTAAAATGGGGGTGGGCTGTGGCCTAACGAAGGGTGAGATCATGCAGGGAGGCGTAGATCGATGCGGCACCAAGCAGACTACGGAGCCAAAGTCTTTATCGCTGATGCGTTACAAGTGTGTGTGTGTGTGTGTGTGTGTGTGTGTGTGTGTGTGTGTGTGTGTGTGTGTGTGTGTGTGTGTGTGCGCGTGTGCGCGCGCGCGCGTGTGCGTGCATGTGGGTGTGTGTGCGTGTGCGCTATATGTGTGTGTGCGTGCGTGCTTGCGTGCGTGTGTGTGTGTGTGCACTATATGTGTGTGTGTGTGTGCGTGTGTACTGTATGTTTGTGTGTGAGCGAGAGAAAGGTGCGTGCGTATGTGCGTGCGTATGTGTGTGCGTATATGTGCGTGCGTGTGTGTGTGTGTGTGTAAGTATGCGTGTGCCTGAGGAAGGTCAGGTTGTGTGTGAGATTGCACTGCAAGGTCAATGACCTGAAACTGAGGTCACTCACCCAGAACATCTGTGGAAAATGTCACTGAGGGTTTTCCCATTAGGAGAAGCTCATGTGATATTATTTCACTATTCTGGTATATATCACTTGATGTCCACCATAACATAACTTGTTTAAATGTTTCCTTCAAGATCTGAAATTTACTTTACTTTTTTATAATGCTATGTGATACACATGTCATGTTTAATTATGATGACGATATTTTGTTATAGTGAATCCAATATCAGTTTCAGTGTACATAAAATATTCAGAACGCAGAGGCCGTAGTGAAGAGATGTGCTTTCAGATATTTTTTTTAACAGGCTCAGTGAAGGCGCACTCCGGATGTGAAGGGGTAGTTGGCCCCATAGTGTGGGGGCAGTTACATAAAAGGCTCTGTCACCAAAGGTCATGAGTCCGCTGTGAGGGATGGCCAGTTGGTCCTTGTCAGAGGACCGCAGTGACCTCTGGGGGGTGATGGGGGGGGTTGTAGGAGGTCAGCAAGGTCGTGGGGAGCATGTCCATGGTGTGATTTGTAGATGAGGAGGAGGACTTTATATGAGATATGGTACTTGATGAGGAGCCAGTGAAGCTTGCATGGGGATGGAGGGTGATGTGCTGCCAGGGCCTAGAGCTTGTTAGGACCCTTGCAGCAGAGTCCTCAAGGGCCTTGTGGGGCAGACCTGACAGGATGGCATTGCAATAGTCCAAGTGGGATGAGAAAAAGGAGTGAATGAGAGTCTCATTACTGACTCAGAGAATGAGGGCCAGAGGCTGGAGATGTGTCTTAGGTGGTAGAAGGCAGAGTTGGTGCCGTTTCTGATGTGTGATAGAGAGATGATAGAGTGAATCCTAGGATGCCACCCAATGGATAGTGTCAACTTTGCATTTTAAAAAGTCCAGGCAGTGAGATGAGTTGCTATGGTACTGTAGAGCAGGGGCACGCACACATGTTTAGTATTCCAGAAGGTAATGGTCCGTGTACTGCAGTGCTTGTGTAGAGGGCACAGGAAATGAGAACACTACAGCATGGTGGTCTGATATGACCAAGTCAGTGCACTTGGACGTGGTGTGGAGGTGTGCCGGTAGGGCATGTATGGTGTGATGTTGAAGCAATCCAACAGTGACAGAAAGGCAACCGCAAAAAAGAGCAGCTGCCAGAATCCACATGCATGTTAAAGTAATACCAGGTAGTTTTCGTCTTCAGTCGCCCTACAGGTTATAAGCGGAAATTGTCTCTCATGGAGAACTACAGAGAAGTACCACTCCTCCAAACTTGCTTAGTGCAGTTATAGCCCATGGAGGGCAGCAAAGAAAAATTCAGGAAGTGCCTTTCACCCTATTACAAGTTGATGAACCACTGAAACGAGTTTGGAAAAACATTACTTTAAGGTTGAAAAAATTATTTAGTGTTATTTTAAAGTCACCCAGTAGAGTGGCTGATGGGGACATGGGGGAGAGAGTGCCCCAGAGAGCTCAGGGAGGAAGCAGGTGGAGGCTTTAGGTGGTCCATAAATAAGGACCCCTCACAGCTGTGTGGAGCCCCAGTCACAGCAAAGTGGAGACACTCAGAGGACGACACACTAACAGGATATCCTTTGACCAAGATATCAGAATAATGTATGATGACAAGCCCACCACCACAGGCAAGGCAACAGGGTTTTTGTAATGTAGACATAGCCTGGAGGGGCTGCTTGATTTGAGGCTTATAAAATCCTGCTGGCTCTGCCATGTGTCAGTCAGACATAAAAATTCATTTTTTGTCTTAGTAATTATGCTGTGAATGAGTAAGGCTTTGTTGTTTAACAATGTGGTGTTCTGTAACATGAAGGTGGCTCTCCTGTTAGTTTAGAGAAAGCACAAGATACTTGTGCACCTATAATAGGAAGAGTACCTTAGGGAGAATAGATTTAAGCCTTCCTGACTACAAACCTTATTCTAACACACTATTACTTAGGAGAACACTTAAGTTTTATTGTTTTAATTCTATTATTTCAACAGAGACAAAAAAACGAGACTTTAGTAATAGCTTGTCACAGACAGCTTTAAAAACATTTAAAGACATTTCTTTTTAACAAAACTTTTCATTCCTTATCTTAGATGTTTTTATTTTTATTTCTTTTTAGAGTTTTTAAATGCCTTGTTTTTTATGCTGTAGCCCTTTGAGATCCCCCGATGTAAAGGGCAATATAAATAAAATGTGTTATTATTATTATCATTATTATTATTATTATTATTATTATCTATATATTTTAATTTCTAATCCCTCTCTCTTCTTCTCTCCTCCCCAGTCCCTCGGGCTGCACGTTCTGGGGGAAGAAGCCGTGGTCGCAGACCCGGAAGGTTCTGTGGCAGGTGGGCATGTTGCTGGGGGCACCAGTGGTCATCTCGCTCATCGCTGGCATCGCCATCCCCGTCATCATCGTGGGGATCCCCATCTACATGGGCCGCAAGGTGGCTACACACACATACATGTGCGCACACACATACACACACACACACACACACACACACACACATACACAGACACATACATGCACACACACACACGCACACACAGGCACACAGGCACATGCTCACACCATACACACACACACATTTAACAATTTACAATTAGAAAGACCAAGTACACACATTTAGACTGAGAGAACACAAAGGTAAACACTCACACAGTTTTTTATTTCCACATTGGGGAACACAATTTTGCAGCGAAAGTAATCCTAATTCATAATGACCCACTTACATTCAACTGCTTTTTGGTTTGTAGAGTTAAGAGGTAGGCACACAGAGACACAAACATAAACACTGGCACACATACACTCGTAACACAAGCACACACCCACACACACCCAAACACACGCACAAACAAAAACACCTCCAGAAACACTCACTCACACACACTCGTGCAGACACACATAAGTGTGATCCGCTTTGATGTGTCTGACAGATCCACTAACACAGTAGCACAGTGCAGCACAGTGCTGCATGAACACTGGCTGTTTCATGAGAGAGGCGGGTCGGATTTTAAAATGCACTGCTTAACATGGCTAGTAAAATAACATGGCTAGTTATGTAAACACACCATATTGATTACAGTACATCAGTTTGCATTTTTGGAATCAATATAGTATCCTACCTACCTGGACACTCTCCTACGTAACACCTACTTACAGTATATAGCATGGAAGACAGCACTGGTATCAAGTAAACACAGAATACAGTTGTCCCATCTCAAATAGCGGAATATACGTTGATGTAGTCAGTTCCAGTTACACATACAGTGGTATTTCTAAATATTGG
>CM059282.1:11510904-11555904 GCA_030347295.1 Setipinna tenuifilis
ATACCACAATCTCACGATGTATTATATTACAATATACTTTGCATATAACCCAATATTGCTTGCCCATGGTAAATTGTTTTTTTTTTTCGAAACAGTTGTTTTTTGTGCTTTGCATATCGAAATATTTGCCAAACAGATGGAGCCTTATTGCCCTTAACAATCCCGCCACCACCACCCCTTACTTAGGGACTAACAGTAATGACAAAGCTGTAAGATGTTAAAGGTTGTTTAGGTATTTATTTATTGCAAGTCATATTTACGTCACAGCATTCAGCAATGATTGTGCATATTGTAAATTTTCCTAATATCATGGAGGCCTAATGGGTAACAGTACTCTCGTTGTCAGTGACAGGTGTTCTGCACCTTTTAATAACCACCTTTGCTGGTCTATAAGCAGTGTTGTCAGTGTATCTCTGTCCTACTTGTTGCTTGAGGAGCTGCCATGTTTTGTGACCTTTTGCATTTGTGTGTGTGTGTGTGTGTGTGTGTGTGTGTGTAGGTGTGGGCGTACCACTAATGTTGACATACGTCTACGGCGTGGTGCCCATGTCGCTCTGTCGAAACGGATGGTGCCGGCCGCAAACCGAACGGCCGGAGACGCAGAAAATCCAGCTGGAGGACTTAGCCAACTGTAAGTGTACCAGTGCAGCTCAAACCCGACTCTTAGCATTAAGAGTCCATAATAGTTAGTAATCATACGATTAAGATCATTGTAGCATCGGAATCATTCAAAATAATAAATAGAGAATGAATGAAGGTAATCACAATCCTCACAAAGGCTCAAAAGATGAATCAAAGATGTATTAAGGATATTTGTCCAAAATAATTAAAATGACATTGCTATATTATGGGAACGTGTCAGCCTGTTATAGAATGGATTTCTGCACATATGTCTAGGCATACCTCTGTACGTGCTTGAGACAGCATACTACAAATCTGTTTGTACGAGTTTATATGATTACTATTTAGGACAAACAAAGATGATCTTACATAGCCTCCACTGTCCTCAGATAATCTTACACACAAATGATATAATTTCCTCTTTTTCAACTCTCGAGTATCTAACCCCAAAAGGAGTCGTAAAGCAGTACTGTGTAATTATCACATTATTCTTGAAATTTTGGTGTATGGAAGAAGGAATTTTTTATTTTGGCTAAGAAAATGCAAGAACATTGTTCTCCAGTGCAGCTGAGGTCAGAGGGAATGCATGGGTGAAACCACTAGCACTCCAGCAGAGAGACACTCAGCTACAGCATGCCAAAATACACAACTGAAAACAAAAGGAGCTCACAAACACAAACACCTAAAGGTTTTCTTTGCCTCAGGAATTAACTAATGAGGAACAATTTAAGAAGTTTGCCTTAGCTACATTTAAACAGAGTAGTTATACAGTATTTCATAAAATAATCTATCATCTTGTCCTATTTGTACTTAATGTATAAACTGTAAATATATAGCAAATTACCTTAAGAAATGTTGCATCTTCCAGGTCTAATACCTCAACAATATGAAAGTAAATGAAGTAATTGGTGAAATCTTTCTCAGCTTGCTTTCTTGTGTTGTCTATTAGCTGGGAGTAGGTGCACTGTACAAGACTTGTTAGTAACTTGCTTAATTTAAAACAGCCATACATACAGTATAAGACACTCAATTGTACTCAATTTAATAGTATGACATTCATAACTTACACATACATATCCACAACATCCACATACATGGCCTGAGGAAAGAGAAGGCAGTGCAGTGAACAAGAGTAGAGGCTTTGTGAGTACACATGAGCAAACTGTAATTACAGTAATTATGCAGAGTGTATGGGTTTCAACAGTACAGCTCTGTACACCCAGGACAAGCACACAAGCATGAACTGTGATGGTGAATGCTCTCAGTGTGTTCAGGAACACTGGGGAGCACTATGACCGGTTCTTCAAACATAGCTGTACAACAATTGCCTATACACCGAATTGTTTTGGATATAATTAGTGTACGATAGTACATGTGTACAATTACACAGGTATCTAAAAAGTAACTTTGCTCAATGGTTATTTATGTCAGCTATCATTTTATGACTATGTCATTTTATCTGTAAGAATGTACATGCCTTAAAAACAACTTTGCACAGTGAGTGTACAGTGTGAGTCAATGCAGTTGCAATGGTACTATCCCAGATAGCAGCTACTCATGGCAACACACACACACACACACAAACACACACACAAACACACACACACACTCACACACACACACACACACACACACACACACACACACACCAATTTCACTGCACAGAGCTGCCCACGTGTATTATTGTATATAGAATTTAACCAATGTCATTTATTATCCAAGTTAAGTTCACCAATGGTGTGGCCCAATCTGATGAGGTTTCAACTTCTTCTCTTGAAGATCTTCTATTTTCTCATGTAGTCAGTGACCACTGGACGGGCCAGCCCAACCCGGCGCTAAGCAGCGGCAGCTTACAGGAAGTCAGCGTCGCCGTTGACGACGGCGCCACCGCCACGTTGCCTGGCACCAGCGCCATCCTCACGCCATGCCCCGACTCCCCCAATGACTCCTTGCCGGACGAGTGTGCGGTGGTGGGCGTGGGCGTGGGCGAGGCGGAGCAGGAGGAGGAGGAAGAGGAGGAGGAAGACGAGCAGTCCGAGGCGGAAGCGTTCAGTAGCAGCCAGACGTTTGCCTTGAGGTAAAACGAACGCGGGGTCGTTAGCTCACATTTTGCCCACCTAAGGACTCGGATATCAATTAGCTCTTCCTCTTCCTCTTGGTGATATTTCTTGTCAAACTATAATAGTAGCAGATTGTCTCATACGCTATCTATCTATCTATCTATCTATCTATCTATCTATCTATCTATCTATCTATCTATAAATAACTGGTATTTTTTCTTTCGTATCTAATTTTCTCTTTTTGACAGTCCTCCAACTGTGCATTCTGTGTTTACGTTTGAGTACACTTGGGTTCCTACACAGTCCCAGGGGTGGGACTACTTCTTAAGTGTAAAAATACCAGGGTTGTTACCATTCTTGATTCTAAACATGGGAATGAGTAGAACCAAATTGCCAACCAAACGAATTGCTGTTACAACTCTTAAGTATGCCCTTTGTCACATACCCTTTTTACAAGAGTGTTACATAAGAAGACTAAATCGTTCATGTCGTGGGTGTGCGTGTGTCTCTTTCTCCTTTGCTGTCTCCCGGTTGCCATGACCCGCAGGGAGGGGACCAACATCGAGGTGCGGGTGGAGATCGAGGCCCAGCCCCGCAGCGCCAGGCAACCCAGCCTCAGCAGCGTGCTGTCCAGCCGGAGCCTGTCCGTCGAGTCCCTCCACCAATCCCAGGAACCGCTGTGTGCCTCCCACCACCTGGCCGGGGGCAGAGACCTCCCGCCCACAGCTGAGACGGACATTGTCTGATGACCTTGCCCCCGCCATTGCCCCCCCCCCCCACCCAAACACTCACCTCGGTGAAGCCACACCCACACCCACTGTCCACCCACCGCCCACTGCTTCTCCCAACCACTTCACTCTTTCTGTGCCTGGAAGCCAAGCGGGGGGACTATAGGGGACGACAGTAACAGCAAAAGTGAGAGAAAGAGTGAAAGTAAGAGACAGAGAGAATGACACTGAGAGAAATGGCTTGAGAAACAGCGAGGACAAGGAGTATACAATACCCAAGGCAGCTGCCCCAATGCCATAAGGAGGATTTCAGCGAAATTAAATACATGAATAAATAAATAAATAACAGACTCACATGTTAATGAAAGAGCATGTTTGTGAGCTAGTTTGATGGGAGTTTTAGCCTTGAGTTTTTTCTCCTCTTTTTACTTTTTTTGAAGGAAGCGGTCTATTGAAAGATCTGCCAGTACGGCTCTATTTTTTATTTATTTCTTTTAACCCTCCTTTTTAGCTGTACTGTAGGGGTTAGAGGCCATATAATTTACCTACCACACCGCCAGAATACACCCCCCCCACACCCTTCCCCAAAAGAGTTTTCAATATTTTAGGAGCATGATTTCCTCTGCAAGGATGCGTAGCCAAAATGTGACACCACGCAGTAACCGTACCCCCGACGCGGTGGTGACAGCAGATGCTTCCTTTTGGCCGGGCGTTCTGGCGCCGCGGGCTACCAAGTAACAGGGTTTCTAATGGGCTTTCCCCATATGCTCACTCTCTCTCTCTCATGGTGTGTGTACTTCAATTATGCAAGTCTTTTTACATAACTTCTCACCCCACCCACCACCACCCCCTTATCCCCAGCCACCCTAACTGCTCTGTCCTACTTCTGACTGTGACCACTAAAGTGGCCCTAGAATGTGTCATTATATGCAGTAGCCCTTATCAACTGTCACTTTGTGGGCAGCATAATGAGACCATGTGTTCAGTGTGTGACCTTGGAGGAACCCTTATGTGTCATCATCTCTAAATACCCCCTATAGACACAATAGGAAAGGTTCTATGAGGAACCACTTAATGGTTCTGACAAATTAAAAGTTCTTGAGGGCTAGATGTCTTCATCTAGCCAATAACCCCAAAGAGTTCTTAGAATAACCCATGATCAGAATGCAGAACTAACTAAAAACTTAACAAGGTTATTTTATTGAGAAATGAATAAAAAGAACTTTTAATTTCTCTCCCAAAGGGATAGGTGTAGTTCTGAGGAGATTATTCTTAGCCACCCTAAGTCTTGTGAGAACCATAATAGCTCATGAGGTAATTACTGAAATTCCACTCTAGTGACATCATTGAACACTGCCCCACTAAACTGCTCTGAAGACCTATTTAGTTCTCCTCTTGTTCGCTCAGCTGAGGTGTTAAATGCTGGGTGTCTGTGAATGTTTTGGCAGAACAAAGTTTTTTGTTCAGTTGTCCTATAGTTGTTATTTTCAGTAGGAAGAAAAAGGGGGTTCCTTGATTTGAAAAAAGAAAAATGCAGCTCAACTTCTCCAGATACTTCTTCTGCTTTTATATCGACCAAGGTCCTTCACTGAACATTGCTTGACAACTATCTGCAAAAAAAAACCTTTCCTTTAGGTCCTTGGAATATTTAAGGGAGCTACAAAGGTGATGAAGATGTTTTAAAAGGTCTGGAATCCCTAAAATGTGTAGCTGATTGGATGAATGAATAGATGGGTGATTGGATGGATGGATGGATGGATGGATGGGCCTGGACTTTTTTTTTGTCTGATTGTTTTCTTTCAAATGTGGACCCTGTTGTGCACTGGACATGTCCCATGGTGCAGTTTTCAAACCTTCCTGCTTACAATCAGCCAGCCATGCTGTGTAGAGCAATAGTGACGTCACCAGCGAGGAGACGTGATCAAACATGGCTGTTTCTCCCTCTTGTCAGACAACATGGTCAGTGAAAGGTCCATGGACCGGACCAGACACCAAAACCTCAGCATGCCAGCAACAGCAGCAGCAGCAGCTACAACAGTACCACTCTCTCTGTGGGGACGTGCACACATGATGGATGAGAGAAGATGTGAAAAGACAAGATCAGCAGGCTCCCGGGAGATGTCTTCTACAGGAGCTGCACTTAAGTTTTTTTTTTGGGGAGGGGTGGGAGGGGGTGGGGGGAGCGATGAGCTGATGCATAAATAAAGATTCCACCATGGAAGACAAAACTCACGTCATGTCTTCTTGTACATGTCAAAATGTATTGTTTATGTTTGTGTAGCTAAAAGGTCAGCTTTACATGTTACACACAGAATGTCTGGCCCCTCATGACATATATTATCAAGTTGTTACAAAATGCAGAATTTCCTGTAGTAAAAGCTAAGATCCTCCAGAGGGCACTAGAGGAGAGCAAACCCAGTTTCTCCATTAATTGAAGGTTTCCCAGGGATGTCCCTAGTAGTTATGCTGGCTTCAGGAATGCCTCGTAAGGGCAAAAAGGAAGAAAAACATGAAGAGACATCTATCTATCTATCTATCATGTCTCCACAAATTGGCTTTTAATGTCACCACAAATAACCTTTTTATCTGGCATTTCAGTGTTTAGTCTAATTAGTGATTTAATTAATCTAATTAATTATAAAGTAGTTGTCGGCAGATTGCCTCATACTCTATATATCTATCTATCTATCATTGGTATTTTTTTCTTTCGTATCTATTTTTTCTTTTTCATTCATTTATTTCTAGATAAGCGTACATATTAACAAGCCCGGTGTCAGTTGAGCAAAGCTCTGTATCTATCTGAGCTACGAACAATTAAGCATTCATGTATTATTATTTTTTTTAACAAAGACATTTCCTATAGGAATCCCGTCCCCCTCCTCCAGTTCATATGGCAATCACTGCACAGCGGATGTGGGTGTGGCGGTTGAATGCGCACACCTCCCTCTTGTCATCCACGGGCATGTAGACACGAAAGGGTTAATCGTCGTGTGCGGCGCATCATTGCATTTGAACCATTCCGGGGGACCGGAGAGAACTCCGCTCTATAGGTAGGTTCTGGCTCCGCGCATCACCGTGACGCCCAGTGTGTAGTACTCCACCGTTTCACGGCTACAGAAGCAGAGACCATCCACCTGCCTGGAGAGCACCCCACAGCATGGATGCGTTAAAATCAGCCGGGAGAGCTATCATCAAGAGTCCGGGAGTTCCACGACACACATGGGGCACTTCCAAACATGAAAGTAAGTACTGCGGCTCTTGTAGCGTATGGTATAGCCAGCATAGCAGAATTGTTCTCTAACCGGTTTAGAGGGCAGTTAATTAGGTGCGGCATGCGATCTCGGGATGCTTTAGCTCCAGGATAGTGAGTTAAAATAAAAGTACTATATTGAAGAGTTGAGTTATCCAACATGCATCTTTGGTAAACGGCAGTTTAAGTACTTAATTGTATGTCAGTGGTGGTGGTTTTATTGAATTCGTAATAAATGCTGTACCTTTTACTCCTGTCCATTCTTCCCACATGCTGATATTTAACGGGTGCTAATGCAGATCCGTTTGGGCTCACACCTCATGCCTCTCACTCGCCTCTGGACCGGTCGCCCAGTGTATGCTCATTCAGTTTTCATAGCCCATCACATCACATTCATCTCAACTTCACATCACACGATTGACCTGCAGAGGGTATTTTTACAGTCATAAATTATTCGTTTCCTTTTACAGTTTTCTTTCCTTTAGTTTTCTGAACACAGTAACATAAAGAAGAGCGCAAGTCATCTGGATAATTTGACAGTTTGTTGCCAAATGTATTGCTCCACAGACGTTTCGACTACAGGTTTACATTATTCATCTAGAGTGACATATAGCTCTCACTTTGGGGCATTAACGGAGAAGAGCCTTAAACATTTTTTTTTCTCAAGTTTCATGAGGCCAAAGACTATGTGAACATTGTGAGCTGTCAGTGCACAATGTTTGTTGCAATGACAAAAGAACAGATCCTCACATTAAGGATTTGCTCCATATTCTGTCATTGTAGGCATACATTCTGCCAGCCATATAGTAGATTGTATTAAGACTTGTGCATATATACAGGACTGTTAGGTGTATTGTCCACACATTCTCATTTTGTCATCCGCAGGCAGGCTTTCATTAAACCTTTCTTTGGTCTTCTCCCTCACCTAAGGATTAACTTTGTCACCCTAATCCTGTTTTGCTGGAGATTGCAATGTGACTGCCTTTGTGTGTGTGTGTCTGTCCAACTCCGCTACAAAAGCCAGGCACACACAGACACACACACACACACACACACAAATGCACACACACACACACGTGTGTGTGCGTTTGTGTGTGTGTGTGGCTCTTCTGTGTGTGTGCGTCCAACTCCACTACAAGAGCCAGGCATAAGTGTGTGAGTGTGAGCTTGGCATAGACAAGGGGCCATGGCTGTGAGGGGCCCTGAGTGGCATCATTAGTGACAGGCGGAGCGGACAGGGCGGCTGCCCGTTGCCCCCGGCCACGAGTCCTGTCACTTCGATGTGTGAGACGCACTCCTCTTTTCTTTCCCCTCTCCTCTCCTCTCTCCTCTTTTCTCCTTGGGGGATAACACCCCTCGCAGCCTCACTCTCTCTCTGAGTGTAACACCGAGAAATTAGAGGGTCTGAGCCAAACAGATTTTCCCACTTTTCACCCCACACACACACACACACACACACACACACACACACACACACACACACACACATATACACACACACACACACACAAACACACACACACACAACCTCGATGACACATACAGAAACAGGAAGAAGAAGTGAAAGAGGCAAAAGAAAAAGAAGAAAAGAGGGAAAGATGAAGGGGAAAGACAAGAAAAGAAACAGGTAATAGGGTTCAGTCATCTGCATAATTATGTGGATAAATTATTCAACTTGCTTGTGCTTTGCAGGGGATCAGGATATGGTTACAGTGGATTAAATTTTCAACAGCTGCCCGTGCGCTGACTGGTCGCGCTGAATGAAAAAGTAGATCCCTCCTCTGCCTTGTGTGGTGAGCAGTGATACCTTAAATGAAAAGTAGATCCTTGTCTTGCCTGTCTGGTGAAAACCAACCCCATGAATTAAGACTGGATCCCAATCTTGTGTGATTGGTCAGACGAGCCAATGAATGACCAGTAGATTCCTGATTTGTTTTACTGTTGAGAAGTAATGAAATGAATTGATAGTAAACTCTAGTCTTGCCTGGGTGGCTAAAGATGATACCTTTGAATGGAAAATAGATCCTGGTCTCGTCGAACTGTTGAAAACTGTCATGAATGAGGACTGGATTTCTGTTTGTGGCTTGAGAGAAGTGAGAAGTGATGACATGAATGGAAAATAGATCCCCATCTTGCTTGCTTGCTTGTCTGCAGGTGATAAAAGATAGTGCAGATGAATGGTGCAGTGACAGTGAGTAGTTATAAAGCTGAGGATTGGAGATGTGCTTTTGATTGCCTTTGCTCTGTCATAATGAACTTCACGGCTCACGGCCCAGCCCAGCAGGGTTGACTTTAGTCTCAGCTGGAAATGGAGACGATTGACCCCCCCGCACTCTTTGTCCAGTAATCACATTTCAGATGGAGAACTCTTGGGGGCTTGCCAAAGTGCCCATAACAACACAGTGGGAGAATTTTTTGCTTAGCTAGGAAATTAGAATTGGTTAGATCAACAGTGCTTCACACCTGTACACACACACACACACACACACACACACACATGGACATACACACATGCACACACACATTCTCCCTCTTTGCCCAGTTTTGGTATTAATAAGCATTGGTTGTAGGAGCATAGGTTTTAAGCTTTGTTATACAAAGTTAAAGTTGTGCAAAGTTGGGCATTATGTGTTATATTTCTTGCAGGAACAAATTCAGGCACAGCAGTGGGACATTTATAAATATAGATTGTGGAGAGAAGACATGCTTGTTATCTCTGAGGAAACTTCCTGTGAAATTGTTTCTCTGGTTCTCTGGTTAAAGGACAGTGTGGTATCTTGGCATTCAGCAATGGCAGGTTTGACATAAAGACATCAAACCAAATGACCAGATGTCAGTCATGTATTTGTGTGTGTGTGTGTGTGTGTGTGTGTGTGTGTGTGTGTGTGTGTGTGTGTGTGTGTGTGTGTGTGTGTGTGTGTGTGTGTGTACCTGCCCAAGAGGGAAGGTGTCACCTCTGATGATATTGTTCAGTGTTTTCAAACAATCCTGTCAGCCATAATGCCTTTGCACTGTCAGTGCAATAAAAACACTGAATAATTTATGACATTTTTTATGTTAAGTTTCAAACATAAAAGGTGCAGTATAACAATGTTTTGCATTTTTCTTTAAAGAAGAAAACAGAAGAGGTTTAGTCTATTTTTTTCTTGATTAATATTTAAAAAGGGACCAAAAAGAAAGAAACAGTGAAAGAAAAAACAAACTGTCACATAAAAAAGGACAGAATATAAAAGACAGTGCTCCGCTCACCCACTTTGTCTGTCTGTTAGCCCAAAAGCCTGAATGTGAGTAAGACACTGGTGGTGTGTCTGTGGGGCGGGGGACTGCCTATCAAGGTCACAGACAGTAACACGGATGTGGTGGCACATGCTTGGCAAGGATTGTGGTGGCACTGTCCACTGTCCTCCCACATCTCATCAACCTGAGCCAAGGGCCACAGCAGCTGCCATGAGTAATGGCCAAACCAGTCAAAAAAAAAACCTTCTTCGACATCACCAAATGTCAGGGAAGACAAAGATCACATTTTTCACATTTCTTATGCTACATGCTGTTTTGTGTTGTGTTGCTGTTCACTTTGTTGTATTCTGTTGCATTGTGTTGTGGACTGTGTTGTGTTTTGTTCTGTTGTTTTGCATGCTGGTGTGTTTTGTTGCATTGTGTTGCAATCTGTTGTGTTCTTTTGTATGGTGTTTTGTTGTACTGTGTTGTACTGTGTTGTGTTGTGATGTGTTGGTTTGAATTGTGTTGTGCTGTGTTGTGTTGTGCTGAATGGTGTTGTGTTGTGTTGTGTTGTGTTTTTTGTGTTGTGATGTGTTGGTTTGAATTGTGTTGGCTGTGGTGTGTTGGGCTACATTGTGTTGTGCTGTGTTGTGTTGTGTTGTGTTGTGTTTTGTTTTGTGTTGTGTGTTGTAGTGCCCTGCAATATCCTCGTACTGTGTCATTATCTTTCATGGTGTATAATAGTTACTGTGATCGCTTTAATGTCTTTTTAACGACCTTTATCGATTACCCTCACACCACCATCAAAGAATCTCTGTAAAAACATCAACATTTAATTGCACAATAATGCCAGAGCCTGCTTTTACGAGCAGCAGAGGTTGTGCTGTGTTGTTGTTGTTGTTGTTGTTGTTGTTGTGTGTGAATACTGCTACTCTTTTGGCCGTGACTTGTGGTTGTGTTGTCATTCCCTTCCGTTTGACATTTCGGCACTCAGTGCCAGTACATGTGCAGAGAGAGAGAGATATTGACTCTGAACAACAGCTGTGCTCCTGTCAAGCTAAAGGTCATAAGCATAACAAATATCTGTCCCCCCCCCCCCCCCATATCCTGCAAAATCAATACTTTCACCAATCAACCTTGCTCTAATTTACAATCGCGTGAGACAGTCATCAAGAGAAGTCACAGAGAGATGGATGAGAGGCCTGATCTGATTGCTGTTCTGTCGCCTTGGGTTTGGTCCTCCATTAACAGGCCTGTGTGTGAGATCGACATAGTGGCCATGGAAAACATTAACATGTCACCCCCCTTTTGTTCAAGTGTGGGGATATTCATAGGCATCTGGCATTGCCTGCAGAAGCTGTTAACAAAAAAAAATGCACACCTGCATTCAGCCAGTGTTCCTTCCATTTGCCCCTTTTGAATGACAAGTGAAGGAGAAATTTTTCAGTGCAAGGCTGAGGCTGAACTCAGTGTCACGCTTCCAATTATCAAGAGTGCCACACACACACACACACACACTCACATGGGTGCACACCCAGACATGTAGACACACAGACACATGCATGCACTCACGTATGTGCACATACACACACACACACACACACACAGATGCCCGCACACACACACAGACGAACACACACATGCACACACACTGTTTGCCTGTATGTCTATTATTGCTAAGGGAGCTCCTATGTGCATCTATATATAGTAACTGTGTAAGGTAGAGTGACGTGCTGATGTGGCTTTTTCCAGATGTAGACTTAAATGATATTACACACGCACACACACACATACACACACACACACACACACACACACACACACACACACACACACACACACACACACACACACCATTGTCCTTTGTTACTATCCTGTGTGCATCTATATATAGTAGTAGTGATATGAGGTAGAATGGTGTGCTGATGTGGCATTTTTCCATAGACCAAATTATATTACATAGTAAATGGGATTGAATGAGATGGTGTGTATACAGGAATGCACTGTGACATTTCAAGCTCACAAAGAGATACTGCAAAATCTCTAGCACACAGTTAGAAAATTAACACTTTCCTAATCCTAAAACAGGTAATGCCTTTGCTGACAGAGGAGTAGTTCTGTTCTGCTACAGGCCAGTTTGAAGTGTGGTTAATAAAAGCAATCAATTGTCTTTCAGTTATAACACACATACAATAGATACATGAGTGAAGGAATGAATGAATGAGATCCAACTGATGACCGCCATTCTCATTCTCATTCTTCATTTTGCTCAATTCTGTCTGTCTTCTCTTACTTCTCTCTCTCGTTCTTTCTTTCTTTCTTTCTTTCTTTCTTTCTTTCTTTCTTTCTCTCTCTGTCTCTGTCTCTCTCTCTCTCTCTCTGTCTATTCTCGCTCTCTCTGTCTCTGTCTCTCTCTCTATTTCTCTCTCTCTCTGTCTCTCATTCTCTTTCTTTCTCTCTCTTTCTATCTATCTATCTCTGGCTGAATGTGTAGAGCAGAGGGAAGGACAAAAGAGACTGTTTCCCCTCTGTGCTGTCCCCTTTTGTCCCTGTCCCTCCCTAATTGCTGTTCAGAGGCAGGGCCCCGCAGTGAGTGTCCTCCCCACCCCTCCCCACCGCCCCCCACCCTGCCTGTGCACCATGATTAGTGTGATTCACATCAGCTGGAGTCATGGCCTGCTGACAGGCCAGCGTCCTGCATCCACCCTTTCTCTCGTTCTCCTGCTCTCTCTTTCATTCTCTCTCTCTCTCTCTCTCTCGTTCTCTCTCTCTCTCATGCTCTCGCTTTCTCTTTCTCTCACTCTTTTTCTCTATTTCTCTTTCTCTCACACACTTTCTCTCTTCCTCTTTTCTTTTTTTCTCTCTCTTTTTCTCTCGTTCCCACTCTCCCTCTGTCTCTCTCTCTGTCTCGTTTTTGGTCCTTCCTAATGTGTCAAACTCACCCCCCTGCTCTCTGTCGGAGCTAGTAGTACTGGAAGGATATCCCAAACTTCTTTCAAGGTCAACTCCTCATGCGTCCATGGAGTGCAATGAAAAATGGGTAATAATGGGAACCCCATTACGTAAACATGCAGAATCAGCTGAATCTGCAGTCTTGCTACAGTAATTACTAATGTGCTCACGTTTTCAAGACCTCAATGAGTGGATTAGCCAAATTACTTTTTAATAACTTCACTGGCAGGCTGATGTCAGTGAAGCCATTGAAGTGTTTCTCTCTGTCGCACCTGTGCTGGTACCCAAGTGGCATCTGCTGCACTCTTTCACGGGAGTTATCCGTCACTGTCATCTCTGCCCCTTTTGTTCCAGTACAGGTCAGAAAAGAGGGACAGTGGTCAGGGACATCCTCCTGTTGTTCCCCTACTGCTGCATGTGAACAGTCAAGTACATGATTTCACTGCTCTGCCTCCAAAGTCCCCTGTCTTGTCACTTCTTGGCAGCCAGAGATGAAAAAAATTATACCTTTTCTTTGGAAAGGTTTTTTAAGTACCTCATGGCGATTGAGAGGCTCACAAAGCCATGGCAACCATGACTGCTACAGGATATTGTGTCGCTTCACAGTGCCTTGCCATCCTACAACTGGTGCAGCATATTACCACTTATTTTATACATGTTCTGTGAATATCCTTGTACAATGGAACTTGCAGCTTAACTGTCAAGAAATGTTGCTTATGTAGTGGTGGAAAACCCAGCTTTAGTAAGTAAAAGTCATGGATTTACATCAGGTACATCAGATTACTAACTGGGTCATATACCTTGTTGAAGTTGTTATGTGATAATTAGAATCAGCTTATTTTTTATCTAGCTGGAACAAATACATGGCAAAGCACTTCCTTTCTGAAAGCTGGGCTCTTCTATGACCTCAAGGTAATGGCAGTCAAGAGCTCAATGTGATAGGGATGTCAGTGGAAAACATTAGCTGCTTGTCAAGGTCTATACTCATTGACCAGTAATTTCCTGGGTGGTCAGAAGTGGTGTTTGTTCACTCTGGAATGACCAGCTGATGTAAAATTGACAGGCTTCCTCTGTTTGCATGAGGGCTTTAGATTTACCAGTGGTCTTGGACTTCTGAGAAGCAATGAACAACCTGTTATGGGTTACTGTCTTCAAGCCGTATTTTTGATAGAGAGTAGCATCAGCCTGTGATTTAACTCCCATAAACCTCAACAAGTAAGAGAGATACTCCTTCAGGAATGTTAAAGTATAGTGTATCATTGCAGTTAGTAAAGTTAGTTGTAAGAAACAAGATAACATTTCAAGTGAGTTTTTTTTGTTCTTTTGCCTTATGTCCATGTTCTTGCTTTTTTATCCAGGTCAGATGTATCAATCATGTCAAGTATCAAGTTGATATCATGAAGTCTAACCTATCATAAAGTTTTGCCCTGCTTTTGACAGTTGTTTACAGGGGAGACAAATGTTTGTTGCTCAGAGAATAGAATTTGAGACTACATCCCAGGCTGGCTGTTCTTAGAACAGATGATGATACTTAGAAGATGGAGAAAACTTTGTTAGAAGCCATTGATTTGATACATGTTTCTCTCATATTTCTTGACTCGATTCTTTCCAGGCCTTGCAGCAAATCGATGGTCCCAAAACAAGGTTATGCCAGGGGGCCTGCCGCATTAAATAGGATGCTCTGGCCTTGTCACTGAAGAGTAAATACCAAGCCTTCTCTTAGTGTCTTCTTCCACTCTGTGCTTTTCCACTCTGTCTTGGGGAACTGCGTGCACTTTCTTTGGCACTGCTGTCAGTGGCAGAGCCTGATAAAGAATCTAAGAGGTTTTGAAGTTATTGCTCTGGGTCTGGGGGAAATATCGCTGCATCACAGGAGTTATTGTAGAGCTACAGCAGATTTTTTTGTGACTCACCGTCTCTCCTTCTCTCTCTCCCTCTCATTATTTTAGAGTTTGTCATCTCTCATTTTGTTTCTCTCTGTAGCCCCACGTCCTTGTGCATGCTCTTGGTTTTTGTTTTCTGGCATCGTATCACACATGCACAAGGATGTTCCAAAGGATTAGAGCTTTTTTGAAACCTGTAAATATTCACACACCCCGATGGGCAGACCTAATCAGGACCCCAAGACACTCTCTCTTTTTTCTTTTTCTTTTTTTTTCCTTTTTGGAGTGGCTCTACAGGAACATCTCTACGTACCCTCTGATTTTATCCTCCTTGTTCTCCTCCTCCTCCTCCGCTACCCCTCCTCCATGTGTGCCTCTTCCAAATCCTGCCAGGGAAGAGGTTCCCCGTCGCCTCTCCTCCTGCAGGTTATGAATAATAGAGCAGAATGGGATTTCTTCATCAGAGGAGGCGAAGACAGCGGCATGCTTATCCCCTTACCAGACACAACAGAGGCTAAGCAGCAAGGACAGATAGAGACAGAGTGAGGGAGGAAGAAAGGGTCAGAGAGAGAGATAGAGAGAGGTGGAGTGAAAGATAGAGAGAGAGGGAAATGGAAATATATAGAGAGAAATATAGAGAAAGATACAGAGACAGAAAGAGCAATAGAGTTGAGGAAACAGAGAAAAAAGCATAAGAGGTAGAAAAAGGGAGCGAGGCACAGCTGAAGATAGAAAGAAAAGAACAAAGTCAGAGAACAATGAGAAATGAGAGTGATGGGAAGAGATAGGGAGTAAAAGTAGTTGTTTTATCTTCACTGCACTGCTGTAGTGGTATTTGTGGTGTTCCAGATAAGTACCATGAGACTCTTGTGGTGTGCATACCCTCTGGGATGTTTTATCTATTACTTTACCCACGCACAGAAAATGATGTTTTAATATTAGTCATACAGACTTAATTATCTTTATTTACTTGTGCTATATCAAAGCTACACAAAGTCTAACAATACCAACTACCAGACTGTTGACAAAGCCACAGTACTGTATGTTGAATTTGCCATGTATGTAGCCTGCAGTAACTATACATAATTTCCCCAAGCATATATCCCAAACAGCCAGATACATAGCTGTCCTCATGCTCAAAGATGTCCTCTTTCTTGCCTGTTGTTGCTTTTTCATGCTCCTGTCTCCTCTAGCAACTATGATAGTTCTGTAGCATCTAGATGCCATTGTCTTCCTGTCACTTGTAGTTACTTGGTGTTCCTGTCCCCATTTAGTTGCCATGATGTTCTTGTCACCACTGTTTGCCATGGACTTCCTGTAACCTCTAGTTGCTATGGTGTTTCTGTAACCTGTAGTTGCGATGGTGTTCCTGTGCCCTCAAGCCTATTTTAATCATACAGTTGTGTTATTTGTGTGGGCTTTAAAGATGTGATAAAACAAGATTAACATGCTACATTCATGCATTCGTAGACCTAAAAATTAAGACAAATGCCTGATGCACAGCATGTAGTAGCTGTTGTAGTTACTTGTATTTGGACAACCACAGCTTAGAAAGCACAGATGCATGTATTCACCAAGGCAACCATAGCTAACAGTCACATCATAGACAATAAACTAAAAATACACCATGCTACACTTGTCTGTGTCCCGGTATTGATTCTCAGTTGGACACTATTGATCTCCGGTATGGATTCTAGCGCTGAATGTGTTTATTTACTCCAGTGAAAACACCCTTGAACTTCGTAGGGTAGCAAACAAACAGGGAGCACTGTTGCAGCATCTAGAAAGGAGAAACAGGGCATCTCTTTCTTCCTCAGACATTGTGAGTAAAGATCACGAAAGGACTGTTTTAGCATGGCTGTTTGGCTGAGATGATGAAATAAAAAGACATTTGCTGCAGTGATAAAAGAAGACAGTGCGACTGAATGATTTCTCTCTCTCTTGCTCTTGCTTTCGCTCTCTCTCTCTCTCTCTCTCTCTTTCTCTGTTTCTCTCTCTCTCCCCCCCCCCAGCCTGCCTTTTTAAGCTTTTATTACTCTCCACCTGTCTCTTTCCATCACCCTCTGTGCCTATGATATGCATGGGAAGTCTCAAAGTCAGCTGTATTATAATGCGATGTTGGCTAAATCTTGAGAAAGAAATTGAATTATGCAATGCAGTGGGGAGAGAAAGAAATTTTTGGTATGGATGCCTAGACAGAGAGACAGAATAGGGGAGAGAGGGGGAGACAAGAGAGAGGGAGGCAGGGCGTGATGGAGAGAGGACTGATATCATATCAAGTCATTCCTCAATTGGTTTCATTGGCAGCTCTCACATACGCCTATGTATGTGCACACACACACTAAGATACAATAATACACAAACATACACACACACACACATTGCACATGCACATTCACATGTATTATCTTTCACAGAAAGCCACACACATACTCACGCACAATCTGCCATGAATACACACACATGCACACTTACACAAACACACCTAAAAGACACAAGAACTTGTCAATAAGCACCTATTCCCTCGTTCAACTATGTGTCATGTTAAAATGTATTTTGCTTTATTTATACTCATTAACCCTCTTCGCAATGCTGTTGCACACACACACAACTCTCACTCTTCTACATAAACACACAAATATAAGAGTTTGAACCTGAGAACCTATTCCCTCGTTGAACGTTCTATGTTACTATGTTCCCATGTTCTAATGTATTTTTTTACATTCCATGGCCCTCTTAGCATCGCTGTGGGATTTCTTTTTCCTCGAAATTGTTTAAGCTTGAACCCATCCACCTGTCAAATACGGAGTAAATGAATGACATGACAAAAGCCTCACCTGCCATGTCAAAGTGGCTGTTATGTCCATCAGAACTTACATGAAGTGGAAAAAAAAAACAACAACAACCAGACTGCTACTCACGAAGGAGTACTTGGTGCTTTTGTGACTGGGCAGAAAACAATTGTGTGGGGCTTTTTAATATTTCAAAACATAAACTCATCAATAATGTATAGCATGAAGAATTCATGACGAAACGTAAATGATTAATGCCCGTCAGTCCATGCCATGTAACGCGTGCCATACCTCCTACCAAAAACTAAATAAATTGAGAAGAGTTGAAAAGTGGAAAAGCAAAATGATAATAATAAAAGTGGATGAAGGTTCTTTGCAAAGTCTGGCGTGGACTGTTGGCAGTGTTGTCATTATTTTTTTTTTCCCCATCCGGTGACATTCACGTAGAGAGTAGACCTGCTGTTTTAAATGACCATGAACTACTGCTGATTAGCGGCCTTTAATGAGCACCTCTGACGTGCTATGCAAATGAATCACCCTTTTAGACCTGCACACGATGCCACAAGGTGCCCCGCACTTAGTCTCTGCGGGGTAGAGACAGACATTGAGACAGAGGAAGAGAAAGATAGAGGGAGAGAGAAAGAAGGAAGGAAGGAAAGAGAGAGATGGAGGGAGAAAAGATAGGTTAAAAAAAGAGAGTGAGACAGAGATGGTACTACAGGGAGTGAGAAAGTAATTAAAAGAGTACAGCAGGGTGTAGAAGAAAGGAAAGATGGTAAAAGAAAAGAAGGAAAAAGAGAAAGTACTCCAGAAAGCAACAGAGATAGAAAAGCCCTGTGCAACATGCCACAAAGTGTGCTTAATATCCAAAAGGGGATAGAGACAGAGAGAGAGAGAACAGTACTATAAAAGTGCTATAAAAACATAGTGAAGAAGAAAAAAGAGCAGCATAGTTGGAGAGAAAAAGATAGCAGGTAAGAAAAAGAAGGAAGAGAGAAGGACTGAGTAAAAAGAAACAGAGACAGAGAGAAGGGTGGAGGGAGAAAAAAGAAAGAGGATAGTGTGTCATCTCTGAGATGCCACTTCCACTCTTTGTAATTCATCACACAGCCCAGAGTCAAAGAGTAAATGCCTTCCCTATCACTATGTACACACCACTCTTTGGCTTTGGGAAATATACTGGGACAATAACAAATACCTGTTAAAAATGTTTACACTGGGGAGCCATCCGGCCCATTTTAAATCATTTCACAATCATGCTTAGCTTCAATTAAGATACTGGAGCCACTTTCAGAGCAAAAGTAGTTCACTAAACTAAACCAGCTGCAGTGAATTTAGAATTTCGACTATGCATAAATACATTATATATATTATAATACTATACTATATTATGTATAAATACATCATATATTTCTATTTTATACTGTTTTCTTTTATTTTTTGTCATCCATTAATTATGCTGTTCCACCATCTTCCATCTGGGAGGTCTGGCACGAGTTTGTGATATTACCCTTTGACCCAGAACCATATCCTGTGTTGTAGAAATGAGATGTTTTGTTGGTGAGGTGGGATTTGGGGAGTGAAGTGGGAAATGGGGGTTGGGGGTTGGTGTTTTAAAGGGGGTTTCTGGAAACAGCCAGCTGCCTTTCTACCATCCATCTCCTCTTCACCAGCCACAGACAGGACTTAAAAGCCACGGAGGCAGAAGCATTAGCATCCACACACAGCCCCTTGGGATCACTCACTCTGATGTAAAGCCCAGCTGAGCCCTTGCCACGTTTGGGAATGGGCTGGGCTGTGCACACACACACACACACACACACACACACACACACACACACACACACACACACAGACTGCCTGCCTCTGTCTGTCTCTGTCTGTCTGTCTGTCTGTCTGTCTGTCTGTCTCTATCTCTCTCTCTCTCTCTCTCTCTCTCTCTCTCTCTCTCTCTCTCTCTCTCTCTCTCTCTCTCTATCTCTCTTGCATGCACACACATACAAAATTACAACAGCCTAGCCCTAATTATTATCTCATTGCTGCTGCTGCTGCTGCAGTATGATAACCATTAGGACTGTCGCTGTGGCTGCAGAAGCATTGAAACTCTAATTCAGTGCAGTACAGCATCCACAACCTATTTGCAGTCAATGATGCATCCTCTTGCCCTGTGCCTGCACAATGCTCTAGTCTAGTAGGTAGCCACTCCTCTGCTCTCCTCTGCTCTGCTCTGCTCTGCTCATCCAAGGTGATGCTCTATTTCCAATGCAGCAACAGCACCAGCACCAGCAGTAGCCAAGGCCCCTCTCCACCAGTTCCCTCCCTTCTTGATCTGCCTGGGGGGCCTCTGGAGCTTCTGCCACTAATTCTCCCGTGGCCCTGATAAGGAAGAGAGGAGTGGAAAGGCCTGGTTTCGATCGCCTGCTTGGACTCATTTCCCTAATCTGCCTCCCAATTCAATTTATTTTGGTGCTGTCAGACAAAATGGGTGATTAACAGAGAATATCCTTTGCTTCACTAACCCACCAGTAGTCAATTAACTCTTTGGCCAAGGTCCTGGATGTTTGTCAGTGGATGATGTTGGATGATTTTTTTACTGTCAAATGTTTTGGTCCCCGTTCTACATGACCTGTACTGGTGTTGGGAAATTGTTTGCTGTGGTAAACTAATGTAGTGGGAACCTAAAAGATAAAAAAGGAAAAAAGAATGCATCTGAATGCATTTTACCCAATCGAAGCTGCATTGACTTTCCACAGCGGAATGGTTCAATAACAGACTAAATCATTGCAGACTGAATCTTCCTCTTGGTGCTAATCCAGTTTTTTTTCTCTCGAAGGGAGTGGATAGGGCCAATTTCAAAGTCAAGGTAAATTGAATTTAAATACATCTTTACAGTCTCTCTCTCTTTCTCTCCCTCTGTCTATGTACCCCTGGATATGAAGGAGTGGAAAACGTGTTTCTGGAACACCTTCCCTCTCTCTCTCTCTTTCTCTCCCTCTGTCTATGTACCCCTTCTCTCTCTCTCTTTTTCCTTCCCTCTCTCTCTCTGTATTTGACTTCCCTCCCCTGTTTAAGCATTAACATCACATATGAAGGAGTGGTAAACGTGTTTCTGGAACACCTCCTCAGATCCTTATCCTCTCATGACACCCCTTTGTGTGAAGTAGACCTTGAGTGGGGGGGGGGGGGGGGGAATAGATAGCCACGGCCATGACCTCCACATTAGTCTCCTCCATCATCTCGTCCTCTTATCGTTACCAGCGACAAAGCGCCACTATTCTGCTGAATAGGAGGGAAATCAAAACTCATTTTTTCCTCTGCCTACAAATCTCCAATCGGTGTGACTCTCTGTCAGGAGTAGGAAGCATGGCTAAGATTCTTTGAGTAGAAAAGGAAGAAAAAAAAGAACGAGCAAAACAAGGGGGACAGCTTGACTCAGCGCAGGCTTCTGTGAGTGCTTTTTGTGGTTAGTCTCCACTTACTCACTTTAAGCCAATACTGTATATTTTTTTCTTCCTCTGAGAGGGGCTTTCAACAAGACACAAAGACTTTTGAGACTTTGGGCAGGAAAACTGTGTGGTCAGCACCACATCAGGGAGAAAGTGGGGAAAGTTGGAAAGCCCTGAGGTTCTGGTGTATGAGGCGTCAATAGAGTTTGTTATATATGTGTACCAGGACTCCAGTGCATAAAGCAAAACTGACAGGAAGTTGTGCAATGTTGACATTCCTGTGTGTATTTTCATTTTCCACCTGAAAGCACACAAACCTTGTCTTCAAAACTGTGTCGTATCCTGCAGTGTAAAAAAAACAAGATAAGCATATTTCCTTCTCCCTAAAAATGATTAACTTTGCCTTGTGTTAAGAGTGGAGGTATTGAACTCAAAGCATCGGGAGGTTGACTCCGTAACTTGAGAAAGCAGAGTAAAAAGCCTAGCTTATGATCAAACATCTTCTGTTACTTAAACTAAAGGGAGTTTGGACACCCAGCTATGTGTTTTGGCTTTTCAAGTGCAGAGAATGTGATTTGCAGTTTAGGGAGAAAATGGAGAAGAGTGTAATATATAAGATAACGCAGTTTCTTGAGTTGTGGGGAAAATTCAGGAACATTTGGAATCAAGTGGAATTGTGGGAGTGTGGGATATATCATGTCCATAACAGTCTGTCACCGTACAGGCAGGGTCTACCTGCTGAGCTCTCTGAAGTTTAGATTGGAACAGAATCACCACTTACACACTTGATTTAATCCTTCATCTTGAGCACATTTTAAGACCAGGCGCTGACACTGACGTTGAGGTCAGACATGTCAAATATTTCCCCCCAGTGCTTTTTTTCTTTTTCAGGAACGAAGCGTTATTTTGATCCTCACCCATAAGCAGAGATGGGGATAATGTTATAATAACAATAGCAGAGCGTTAGCTTTTAGCCATAAATGCAGAAGGGAAGAGGAGCCAGAAGGCATGCAGAGAGACCCTATGATCTCCAGTGCCTGTGCCAAGCGGTTATGGATGTCTTATCTGCTTTGGTTTGATAGTCACGCTTAGCATTATCATTTTAATGTATATGATCTCTCTGTACCTCTTCAACTGCTGGTGGCATTGTGGTTCCAACAGTAAATGGAAACTGTATATTTGATTTCTGTAAGCCACTGTAAGAACTGTGGCATGGTTCCAATCTTCTTGGGCGAATTTGCATAAGAAAGTCAGGTTCAAACATAGTTTATCAGTCAATTTGTACATTCGCTACCAGAGGAAATAAACAAATATGCACCCAGCTGTTATTATGTTGTCAATTAAAAAAAGACACTGTCCATGGTGGTATGATGTGCTATTTTTAAGTCGAAGCAGAGAAGCATCTAGTGACAAAGCAGCTTTGCTTCAACAGGAGCAATAAGCTGGGGAACAACTCTGGCAAGGGCAGACCCCCCCGGGGAAAGAGTGAAAGACACCTTGAGCAGAGTCACACAGAAAAAAGGAGAGAAGGAGGAGACAAGCTGCTCAAGGCGGGTTTTAGAAATCTCTGGCTGGTTGATGTTTAAAGGCCCGTGGAGAAAGATAATAAGGACAGCACAAACAAAGTAATGAATAAATAAATTATGCCTGCATCAAATATGACGGGGGTTAATCATATTTTTGAATGAAATGTTGCAGTGAAAGGCTGCAACCATTACCTCATTAATTCTGAGACTTTTTTCCTGTCTTTTACTTTTTTTCTGTCTTCTTCTTTTTTTTTTCTTTTTGAGAAATTTTACCCTACAGGCGAGCATGCTGGTGATGTTGTCTCATTCTTCCTGAGTCAGAGCCAAGAGCTCATTTGACTTCCCCGCTTTAATTCCATTTGCGCAGTCATGCCTGAAGTAGATAAGACTAGTCATAATTGCGATCCTCCCCAGATATGTGAGCAATGAAAAAAAGAAATAAATGGGACTGGAAGATGAATGAGGGGATTATTTTCTAAAAAAAATAGTCTGTGCTAACGTTGGCTTCACCCCCCCAGAGGCTAATGCGTGTAAATCAAAGGAACAAATTGTCACAAATGGCAGTTGTGATATGGGATTTTACTCAGCGACTATGACTGGAGGCCTGATGAACCGAATGGCTCGGTGGTAATTTGATCTCTGGGCGCGGTGGTAAAAAAAAAACACACAATCTGTTTCCCTTCAAGGGTTCGTGTTCATCCTTTTCCACCCTGCTTGCCGGAGATCCAAACGCACAGTCAGTCTGAAATGTTGTATTGTTGTCTCATTAGCTGGTCTTAGTTCTTGGGAAAGGAAGACATAAGAATCAATATAGATTGAGCCAAACAAGTTGACAGACTTTCAATGAAACCATAGCTGAGGGGTTATTCATTATTGTAGCCATAATGCAAGTGTTCACAAATGGAGGATGGCGTTTGAATTTTTAAAACACAACAGCAATGGGATTACAAACCTACTGGGACAGAGTCGGAAATAGTGTGTGTGTGTGTGTGAGTGTGTGTGTGTGTGTGAAGGGGGGGGGGTGTTCTGTTTCAACATCTAATTTGACAATAGTATTCTTGATTTTTAGGGGTTACTTTTTATTCCCCTTTTTTCTTATTTTTTTTGGATGGCTGATTGATGCGATAATTTATGTACACAAGCCTCACTCCCCCACCACCCCCCCCCCCCCCCCCCCCCCCCCCCCAAATGGGACCCTCAGTGGTGTCAGATAATGGAAGCTGTTGCCAGGCAACAGTTGTGAAGGCCCTTCTGTAGGATTCTCCACATTAAGCCTGTTAACCTTGCCTCTTAAAGGTGTAGGGATTTCCGTAAGACTTTGTGTACACTTAAAATGCATTTTAGGCAATTGGATTACAAATGGACTGATTTTACACTATATCCTTTGAAGGGTAAATGCCAATACATCTTAGTGCAAGAGTCCTGGCTGTAAACCTGTGATTTGATCCACCAAGACACGTTTTAAACACCAATCCTATGTTCCAGGCAGGTGCACATTAGCCTTACAAAGTAAAACTCCTACTATTCACTACACACAATGATTACTGATTACTCCTTGGCCAGGTAGTAAGCAATTAAAATTAAATCACCTGTTTTAAGTTCACAAGCAGAACTAATGCATGGCAGGAGGTGGTAGAAACTAGAGTGTCCATCTTTGGGTTTAGCCTGGCTATAGGCCTGCCTACGTACTTCCACTTTAATTATTTTCTGCCTGCAGTGGTAGTCTGGGTTCGCTTCAATTGACATAGTTGACTCTGGTCAAAGCTTTTTTGGACCAATCAGCGAACAGAGAGAGTGTTTGTGAGCTATAACATCGATGTTGTGCGCTACAGTTGAATTGTAGTGCGAATGCAGGTTTATAGCCAGGCTATTTGTATATGTCACAACCAGATGTTAGCAATTGGATAAAGGCAGATTCAATTGTTTTAAACTTTAGTAGAGTTTACACCTCCAGAAAACAATACAGCACAGCCAGACCCTCTGTAAGAAGTGCAGTGTAGTATGAGGAGCTGGTTTATCAGGCCACTCTGGGTTTGGGATTGTAATAATTCCCTTATTTAAAAAAAAAAAAAAACAACAACTTAACACCTTAAGTCATAGCTCCCATCAGTTTATTTTAATCAGTATTTTACTGTTTGTTATAGTAACTTTTGCCTTGACAACCCTTGCTAGACTCAATAGAATATTTGATCCTGTTTGTGTTAGCCTTTCTTTCCTTTCTGTGCCTTATTATGGGCTCTTTGTGGCCTATTTTCTGTCAAGGTAATGTCCTAGATTTCTCTTCAGGCTCAGGATTTAGGAAAGAAACACAAGTGCTGGAGAACTCCTCTCCTTATCACTTAGCAGCACAGCTTTCCCCCTTTATATTTATGTGTTTGTGGGTATCTGTGTTTATTTTTAATCATTATGATGTATTGACCAAGCAGTTTGTGGGTGTTGCCTGCGAATCAGTAGGATACGTGATTTGGTTGCATTGAGCGGCAACCACAACAGTGTGTTTGAGTGTGTGCATATGTGTGCCAGTGTATGCATGAATGCACAGTGTACATGTTTGTGTGTGTGTGTGTGTGTGTGTGTGTGTGTGTGTGTGTGTCAGTATATAGTGTGTGCGTGCATGCCTGCACGCGTGTGTATTTGCATTTAGAGCATTGTTTAATTAACCGTCTCTGCATGAAATTTCCGTCTGTAGGCATAGGGAGTCAAACACACACTCCTTGGTGCAAAATAGACCATTAAGCATGTTACATGGGAAGCAGGTGGCCACCGCCATTTTGCTGACCGTAGCTGAAGGCATCCACAGGCCCAGTTAGTTCTGCCATTTGTCACCACAGTAGGGCCTCCAGCAACACTAGACCACATGTCTGTTGGTCTGTCATTGGGTGCGTGTCCCTTATGCTCATAGCTGAAGAAGGGGTTAAAGGTGCAGTCTGGTATTGGCAAAAGGTTCCCATTTTCCGATGTGCTTCTGAAAGCAACAAGCTGATTGGCTGAAATAGCAGTTGGCTACGAAAAGCAACAAGCTGATTGGTTGGAATGTTGGATGGTTCATCAAAGCAACAGACTGATTGGTTGGAATTTGATGATGATGATGGAGGTTTACTGGTACTGTTTTCACATGAGCCAATTTTGTGATTAAGCCATGTAGTTTGAACAGGGCCCTAAAATGTTTACTAGACAAACACACAGAATGGTCAGACAATAGACTGTCAGGAGCAAGGTGGTGAATATTACTGAATATGTTTTGCATTGAAGTCACAGTTTACAGTATTAAGGTGATAGAGTTATTTACCTTTGCGGTAGGGGTAGGGTTAGGGATATATTCACATGCATGTCTACTCTGGCCGCCCTCTGACATACATTCTTTCCCTGTTGTCTACAGGTGAGGGCATGGAAGGCCTACATCTGTTTACATGTGTAATAGTATCAGTCTACACTTTTCAAAGTTCCCCAGTGGAGATTCAGTGTTTGTCCAACAGAGGCTGAATGTGATTACTGCCCTGGCCCCTCTCAGCCTCTCTGCTGCTAATCATGTTTAGCATTTCCCTCAGGTCGTCTTTCTTCCTCTTTTATTCTCTCTCCCTCTCTCTCTCCCCCTCTCCCACTTTCTCTCCTACTCTCTCACTCTCTCTTTCTCTCTCTCTGTCCTTCTCTCTCTCTACTCTTTCATCTTTTCTACTCTCTCTCCTTCTCATTCTCTTTTTTTCTATTTTTCTCTGCTTCTCTCTCTCCTTCTCTCACTCTTCCTCTCTCTCTCTCTCTCTTCCTCTCTTTCTTTGAATCCTCCACTTTCAAACAAGCTCACAACACCAGCAGACATTAAATTATGCACTGCAACATCAGACATCAAATTATGCACTGTGAAAGACGATAAGAGGAGGAGAGAAGGAGGAGGAGGAGGATGGGAGGTGGGATAAATGCTGTCTTCTCCGAAATCTCTCGTATTAGCCCTGCTAAGCTCGGCATCCTGCTGCCTGTTTTCAAACACACATTTAAATCCAATTAGTGCAATTGGGCCTAGTACACTCTCACTCCTCCTAATGATCTTCTCAATCACCCACAAGTCACCCTCACCACCCACACACACACACACACACTCACACACACACACACACACACACACACACACACACACACACACACACACACAGCACCCAACCCCCCTCACCCATTCTTGGGATAGTGAAAAAAGGAAATGCACCCCCACCCTCAACCCCACCCCCAGCCTATACACACATGTACACACAAATAAACACATGAAATACTCTTGAGGTACCATCGTTTTAAAAGGCCTGAAGCCTTTCAACAAAGACTTGCTCAATAATTCATGAGAGCCGCCTGGTGTGTGAATGTGATACAGTCCCTCTCGGCCTGTACTGTAGCTGATACCCTCCACCTTAGGGCTGCGACATTCAGCTTCCCCCTGTCTGGAGGAGAGGAGGAGAAGAATGGCGCTTAAAGGAGGGGTGGGGGTTGGGGTAGGGCGGGATGGGGTGGGGTGGGATGGGGGGATTTTAGAGGAGTCAGCTCTTTCCTCCTGCTTTATGGCCCGAAGCAAGAGCAAATGTCTCACAGTGGACTGTCAGCCTCATAGAGCGGTCACAAATGCCAGGGAAGAGGAAGATTTTTTTTTCTTGTCTTAACAGTAATTGCATTGCCAGCAGCAGCTTAATGCAGAAATGCAGCGATGATTAGCAGGGGTCTCGTTTTTCTTCTTTAGGGAGGAGGAGGAAGACTGAGAAGGTTAGGATAATGGGGTGACGGTGAGGTTAAGGTCTCAGGGAGTTGAAAGTCAGTTTACTCACTCATTAGGCTGTAGCAGCAGGTGGGGGACAAGGTGTGTGACGCTGGATATGTGTGTGGTGGTGGCCATGAATAATTCACACAGCAGACCAAGAAGAAAGAAAGAAAGAAAGAAAGAAAGCAAGGGAAGGGGGTACAGGGTGCAGGGTGCAGGAAGAAAGGCGTCTCCATCACCTGTTAGTGATGGAAACAGCTGGTGTGACCGTCGGGGAGGGGACAAGGGGAGGGACAGATGGTTGGTCAGGCGCTGCGTGGAGTCGGAACAGGAACTCGAGGTGGCAGAATGTTGGAACGCGACGTCCCCTTTCCTCCCACCCCCCCCTCCCTCTCCTCAGGCTTTGGCAGCCAGGCCTCTTGGTGCAGAGCTGAACATTCTCCGTGGGCACACTGTGGGAATTCAGTAGAGGCACGGGCTCCATAGCGGCGTGGGTAAATTATTTAAAGGCTGCTTATTCTTCTTCACTGCAACACACAGTGAGTTGTGATGTGAGCGACGCTCGAAATGGTTCACAAGAGGCTCTGCTCTGCATCACAAAGCGAGTTGAGTTGTGTGTGCAATGTGTTTCGAAATGGTTCACAAGAATGCAGCAGAAGAGGGTTTTGGCCCCCTGTTTTTTTATTCTTGTTTTGTGGTTGTCAGTGATGCCTGCTTCACATTCCTGAGCTGCCAAACTGGCAAACTGGACTTCACATGTCAGCTAAGCACCGACATCCTCCCCTCTCTCCGTGTGTCAAATATAAATTTTGACCTATTTTGTTTCTCTGAGTCAGCACTAGTATGCTAGTGGAGCTGTTCTCCCTCCACTGTCTCTCTCTCTCTCTCTCTGGTCTCTGTCTAATGTGCATAGCTGGATTGGTGAAGGTCCAGGTCATTAGTATGCACATAATGCCATAGGCTTTCATATCAACACTCAGGCAGGTCCTCTTCTCTTCTTTCCTTCCTTCCTCCTCTCTGATCTTCCTCTCATCCCCTCCTCTGTCCTCTCTTCCCCTTCCTCTGTCCTCTTTTCCCCTTTCTCTTTTCTCTGTCCCTTATCCCCTTTCTCTTTTCTCTGTTTTTTACCTCTCTATCTCTTCCTTTCCTCTCTGCTTCAATGCCTCTTCTCTCCTCTATTAAATTCCATTTTTTCCTCTCTCATTTTCTGTTTTCCTCTCCACACCTCTTCCCTTCTCTTCTTCTCCTCTCATCTCCTCTCCTCTCTCCTCCATTCTCTTCTCTTCTTCTCCTCCTGTCCTCTCTTCTCATCCTGTCCTCTCCTCTCCTATTCTGCCATCTTCCCTCATTTTCTCTAAAATCTTCTCTTTTCCACTCTCATCCTCTGCTTTCTTTCCCTCTCTTCTGCTCTCCTCTCCTCTATTACCATCCCACACACAGATAGCTAGATAGATTGATAGATAGATAGATAGATAGATAGATAGATAGATAGATAGATAGATAGATATTTCCTCTCCACCACTTTCCTCTCCTCTCTTCTCCTCTCCTTTCCTCCTTTCCCCCTCTTCTCTCTCCTCTCTTCTCTCCTCCCCCCTCTCCCCCTCTCCTCTCTTCTCCTCTCTTCTTCTCTCCTCTCCTCTCCTCCCTCCTCTCCTGTCCTCTCATCTGCTCTCTCCTCCCTTCTCCTCCCTCCCTCCTCTCTTTTCCTCCTCTCCCCCTCTCCTCTCTCCTGTCATTTCCCCTCCTCTCCTCCCTCCTCTCCTGTCCTCTCCTCTCCTCTCTTCTTCTCTCCCTCCTCTCCTCTCCTCTCCTCTCCTCTTCTCTGAGACTGGTGCAACTGCAGATGAAGTGTGAGCCACAGGCAGCCCTCCAGCATCCTTCTGTCCCGTGCCCAGGTGACACCAGAGCTATTTAAAGACATCTGCATGGCACCATTTCCCCCAGAATACAGTGGAAACCAGCAGCCCCACCCCTCCACTGGAACAAGGAGAGGGTTTAACAAGTCCTTGGGCTACACTTGTGTGTGTGTGTGTGTGTGTGTGTGTGTGGGTGGGTGGGTGTAGGTGTGTGTGAGAGAGTCTGTGTCTGTGTGAGTCTGTGTGTGTGTGTGCATGTGCATGTGCATGCATGCATGTCTGTGTGTGCAAGCCTGTCAGCATGTGGGTGTATGTTTGTATGTGTGTGTGTGTGTGTGTTTGTGTGTGTGTGTGTGTGTGTGTGTGTGTGTGTGTGTGTCTACATGAGAGAGAGAGTGAGAGAGAGAGAGTCTCTGTGTGTGTGTGTGTGTGTACGTCTGTGTGTCTGCATGTGTGTGTGCGTGTGCGTGTGAATGTGATGAGCTGGCTTGTGCAACACCACTCCAAAGACCAAGTGCGCCCTCATTAAAATGAACCACAATAACTGGCAGTTTGACATTTGTATTCATGTACTGGAATGTGTGGCTGTAGCCTTCGGAGTAAATATTCATTTTAGGTAGTAAGTGAAAATATATTCATGCATGTGTGTGTGTGTGTGTGTGTGTGCGTGCGTGCGTGCGTGCGTGTGTGTGTGTGATGACTACTGTCATCGTTTGAGCAATGATCTCTTTGCTGAAGTGGTTTATCTCTTCCTACCCAATTTCTTGTAGTCAATAGTTATTTTTGAGACAGATATTTCACTCTTGATTTCACAGTCAAGCCAACGAATGGCTAAATAAACCACATGCCATATATTCCTCAATAAACGTCATAGACTTGCCCATATCAGTAAAAACTAATTCTCCTGCAAATATTTACAAGTGATGTACTTAATAAGGTATATCCCTTTGAATAAATGAATGAATGAAGAAATTAATGTTTTTGAGAATAAATGAACGAATGACCTCAATGAATTTATTAACAAATGATCAAACAAATATTTTTGTTAATAAATAAATGAATGAATGCATAATAATTATTTTTAACAAATGAATGACTGTTTTTTGGGTGTGTTTTCCCACAGAGCTCCCTGAGAACTGGACGGACACCAAGGAGACCCTGCTGGAGGGCATGGTGTTTAACGTGAAGTACCTGGGCATGACGCTGGTGGGCCAGCCCAAAGGGGAGGACATGGCCGCCGCCGCCATCAGGAGGATCGTCACCACGGTGAGAGGAAGTCGTTAGCTTAGCTCGCTAGCGCTGCCATAGTACCTCTGATCAATATTCTAAGCTAGCGCTGCCGTAGTACCTCTGATTAATATTCTATTTTGCTACACTACAAAGGCGACAGGCCTTAGTGTGTGAACTGGATGTCAAACTGAGAAAAATGACGTTAAAAATCTTCCGTTTGGGCTGAAAGCCAGACTCTGAGAAGCCAGACTCTTTGCAAGAAGGCTAGGAGTTGCCATGGTGCCCTGAGAGGAGAAGGAGGAGAAGATGATGTGGGAGAAGACAGGGGAGGGAAATAAAAGGCCTGGGTGAAAAGAAAATGGGAGATGAAATTTGAGATGGTGAAGTGGTAAAATTTGAAGAGATAGCAATCTTCAGAGCTGTTACTTTTTTGTTGCTATCCATTCATCGCAGTTTAATGTTATGCTAATGCGGAAGCCCCTTTATTTACCGTCTCCAGAGTGAGTGAATGAACAGGCACTGCTTGGAGGAGTTTGGTGATCTTCCAACATTTTCTGTTGTCAATTATCACTGCATTAGATTTTATAGAGCATCACAGATGAGCGCTTTTGTCGATGCATATTCAGGAGCAGCTGCTCTGTATGAAGGATAGACAGTCTGTATTAGCATCCCCAGAAAGCCTTTGTTATTTCAACCTTGTACTCTGGTTTTACCACAGGTCTGGTCTCTGAACTCTTTCTCTTTCTCTCTCTCTCTCTCTCTCTCTCTCTCTCTCTCTCTCTCTCTGTCTGTCTGTCTCTTTCTGTCTCTCTCTCCCCCTCTCTATTCTCTATTCTCTCTGTCTATGCCTCTGTCTATGCTCTCTCTCTCTCTTTCTGTCTTTTCTTTGTCTGTCTCTCCTTTTGTCTCCATCTCTCCCTACGCTCTCTCTCCCATTTTTCATTTCTTTACCTCTCTTTCTGTCACAGACTCACATTTACACATACACACCCACATACACACACACACACACACACACACACACACTTACACACTTACACACAAACTATTGCACCATCCATTCTTTGTCACAGTAAAGCATTGTAAGTGCTGATGGTATTAAATTCAGATTGTTAAGAGGATAGCACAGCTAAGATAAATATCAGTGAGAATGAATCTGCAGTTAGAAGCAAGACTCAACGCCTCCAGGGTGCAGCTTCAGCTATTCATAATAACTACAAAAATATATAAACAAATACATAAACAATGGAGTTTATGAAGAATATATCCAAGTCGTTTGTCTTTTCTTTCCCCTGACAACCAGAATTGTGTTGTTGATGATGTTGCAGCTTGCTTGTGTAGCTGCAGTGTCATGTTTACTTTTGTCTACTGTGGAAACCAGTCGGGCATCCTAGCAGAATGACGACATTTAATGTAGGACAAAACATAGAGCTTGTTCTTCTCCTCATGACACCAAATAATCTTCTGTGTGTGTGTATGTGTGTGTGTGTCTGTCTGTGTCTATGTCTGTGTGTGTGTCTGTGTCTGCCTGTCACTGTATGTGTGTCTACAGTATGTGTTAGTATTTGGGCATGTGTGGGCGTGTGTGTGCTTCTGTGTGTGTGTGTGTGTGTGTGTCTGTCTGTGTCTCTGTCTGTCTCTGTATGTGTGTCTACAGTATGTGTGCTTGTGTGTGTGTGCTTGTGTGTGTGTGTGTGTGTGTGTGTGTGTGTGTGTGTGTGTGTGTGTGTGTGTGTGTGTGTTACAGATGCACAGATAGCGGTTATAAATGCAGGTGCTGTAGATAAACCGGAGATCGTCGAGGTCAGATGAAGAAAAATAATGATATGATGTAGTGTGGGTGGGTTGCAAGTGGATGAATTAAATCGATGTGTATGCTGCTGAATCAACCAGTCAAGTCAGACAAACACCTTGAGTTCTGTCTATCAGGACAATAAAAAAAGTAACACATGAAGTTAAATCCAAGGCTTGTGCTGACTGTATGCAGCCATGACAGTAAATGGTATTTCTACTAATTAGGACAATTTTTGAGACAAACATGGGTGGGGGTGGGTGGTGAGTAGGTAGTCTATTTTTAGCACTAGTAGATAGTCTATTTTTAGGTGTTCAGGTAGTGTATTTAGGTTAGGGTGATGTTTAAGCTTTAAGCTGATCTGTGCATCTCTAATGTGTGTGTGTGTGTGTGTGTCTGTGTGTGTGTGTGTCTGTTTGTCTGTCTTTCTATGTATGTGTGTGTGTGTGCGTGTGTGTGTGTGCGTGTGAATGCATGCATGTCTCTGTGTGTGCAAGCCTGTCAGCATGTGTGTGTGTGTGCATGCATGGATGTTTGTGTGTGCATGTGTGTGTGTGTGTGGGTGTCTACATCCTACATGACTCCCACTATCTCAGTAGGCAGAGCGTGACGTCTACCTAAAGTTCCATTCACAGTCCTCTGGAAGCCTCATTATGATCGCCTCCAGGGCAAAGGAAAAAAACGTCAAAAAATAATTTGCCTTTCCTTTTTCCTTTTGTCCTTGACAACCCCTTTCTCTCTGTCTCTCTTTCTGTCGCTCTCCCTTTCCCTCTCTCTTCCTTTCTCTCTCTCCCTCTCTTTTCTCTCCTATATTTCTATTAAGCAACAGTTTTTTTATTTCCTCTGTCTTTTTCCTCCCAGCGCTTCTTATTCAATAATGCTGACCTCTTTTCCTTACATTATTGTAAATGAACTACAAAGCACACACAGACACACACGCACACATGCACACACACACACACACACACACACACACACACACACACACACACAGACTGAGAGAGAGAGAGAATGTGTGAGAGAAACAGAGAGCGAGAGAGAGGAAGGACCTTGTAAAATTTCCTACAGTTGGAATGCACACTGTGGCTAAAATGATTCGTTTTAATTGATTTCCATGCTGTATCAATCACTGGACAACTGTGACATAAACTTTGGCACCTTGAGTGTTTTTTTTGTGTGTGTGTGTGTGTGTGTGTGTGTGTGTGTGTGTGTGTGTGTGTGTGTGTGTGTGTGTGTACACTACCTGTCAAAAGTTTTGGAACACCCTAATTTTTCCAGTTATTTATTGTAATTCAAGTAGTGAAAGTTCAATGAATACCCTGAAATGGTACAAAGGTAAGTACTGAACAGCTGGAGGTTTAAAAAAAAGATTTTACATTTTAGAGTTGGCTAAAAGGCTAAATATATTGCCATTACACTTTGGAGAAATGATTCTTGAAAAGTGACACAAAATGACACAAAATGAAATAGTCTTTTCTGTAGGCCTGTGTCTTAATAAAAGCCTGCAACGTCTAACCCATTTTGTCCATTTTGTCAAAACTGCCCACATGTGCTGCAGTCCTAAAATCCAAACGCAATACAGTCACCCCTACCTTCAGAAAAAATAAGAACACGATGCCATATAAATCAAACAATTAAAAGTTTAATGCTGAATATAAAAATATTTCTTGAATATGATCTGTGTGTAATATGTGTTAATGTAGTGTGTAGTATAATGTAGTATTTTTGAGCCTGGTCCATCCCTATTGCTTGCTGGAGGTGCCCTAGACACTAGCCCCCTCACTGCCACAGGAGGTCTTGCTTTTGCTGGCTGCTGCAGATCCCATGAGAGCAGAAGAGCTTCCACCATCCCTCTTGAAACAGGCCTCCCTCCTCTTGAAACCGTCCATCAGGACTGTCCTTCTCTCCTCCTCCAACTGATCACGCTCTGTCATTGCAGCCATGTGTTTCACATCTTGAGCTGTTATGAAAGTGATTAAAAAGGAGTCAGTTAGGACAGAAGTTAAACATGGACCATACCTCATGTGCCAGAAGACAGGAAGGAAGGAGATGAGACGTAAAGTGTGGACAGAGTGCTGATGATAGGATACTTACTTGCTCTCTTTACTGCAACCTGTCTCCTATCAAACCACTTCAGCAGCATGTCCCTCCTCTCCTCCTCCAGTTTGTGCCTCACTTCGATGGCCAGTCGTTGTCTCTTGTCTGCCTGGACAACAAGCTGCACCTTTACAGAACCTTTTGTCTGATACTTGTGCCAGTCAAGTGGGAAGCAAAACACTAGCCCTTGTTTAAGAGGGGCCTCTTTTTGCTGAGGAGGCTCAATGATAGAATTGGCCTTCTGGTGACATTCCTGGTGGATTGCTGCCTGTCTTTTTAGTTCCTCAGAAGTGACCGTCTTAAGGGTCAGGTCCTTAGCCTCCTTTCCCTGATGTTCCATCCTGGGCACATGATCTTCCTTGGGCACTGCAAGGCAGCAGGTGAAAAATCTCTGGAGCTTCATCATTTTTCCAACTTCTCTCAATGGTGTCTCAAATAGACTGAGCAAGTCAACTGACTTTACTGAACATTCTAGTTTGTTGTTCCAGAATGCAAGTAAACATTCCATGAAGTTGTCACGGTGATAACTGTGTTCATTTAAATCTGGGGCAGCATCAAAAGGCTCAGAATGTCCATATTTAAGCTGTTTAGTGGACTGAGCACTTTTACAAGTCAAATCCAGTCAAATGGGTTTATTTTTATAGCACCTTTAACACAATATGGCTGACCAAAATGCCCTTTAAATGATAGAAGAAACCATAAACAACCATAAATCCACAATAATAGTTAGTTAGTGAACAGTTAATCAAAATTCAAAAATGATAAAAAAAGAAAGAAGAAAAATGTATATAGATAGGTATATGTAGGTATTGACATAGTGTAGAGATTGACACATGTTCCTGTGATTGAGGAATATTACCCTGAACTGTATTCACATTAGATCTGATTGTTTAAGCCAAAAAGTTTCAGGGACCACGAGATGGGTCACCTGATCAGCAGCAATGAAAGTTAAATCAGCCTTGACAGATAGTGCTACTAATTCCTTAAAAAGGAGAACGTACTCCGCGCTTCTGGTTGACAATCCCGGTGCAACCAAGACAGGACACAACATACATAAAAGGAGAGATTTGGTGCAGCACGGAAGTCTTCTTTTTTACTTTTATTATTTTATAGGTGCAAAACAACTAACGTTTCGACGCCATGCGTCTTCATGGCCTCCATGGATTCTGATGAAGACGCATGGCGTCGAAACGTTAGTTATTTTGCACCTATAAAATAATAAAAGTAAAAAAGAAGACTTCCGTGCTGCACCAAATCTCTCCCTTTTATGCTACTAATTCCTATAGGTGTTCCAACTTTGCTTGATTATTTACAACACCCAATGTTGGTATAAAATCAGTGTTGAAACACACACTGTGGTACCAGACCCCCAGGAGCATCAGGTGAACAGTATTGTACTGCAGAAAGTAGTGTAATGCTACAAATGGCAAGGAAAAGGCAAATAACATTGGGAGAGAGACAGACCATCATAACACTTAAAAGTGTTGTTTTTTCCTACAGGGAAATTGCAAAGAAAATCGAGGTGCCCGTGAGTAGCCTACAGCTTTCTTCGCCATCAAATATCACTCAGAAACTGGGGGAAACTCTGTCAGGAAGTGGTCTGGCAGACCCCAAGTCGCAACTTAATCAGAGAACATGTTAACAGCTTGTGTGGTAGGCAGCTCACAGAACAACAACTTCAAGCACAGCTTAATAATGGTCGTAGTAAGCAAGTTTCAGTTTCAACTGTGAAGAGAAGACTTCGAGCTGCAGGTTTGCAAGATCGATTTGCAGCAAGAAAGCCATTGCTAAGACATCAGAATAAGACAAAGAGGCTCTCCTGGGCCATGGAACACAGCCATTGGACTACTGAAGCCTGGAAGGAGGTATTATGAACTAATAAATCAAAATTTCACATTTTTGGTTCATCACACAGGACCTCTGTACGCCGTCAAGTAGGCATGACGATGGTTCCACAGTGTATAAAATCAACTGTCAAACACAGAGGAGGAAGTGTGATGGTCTGAGGCTGTTTTGCTGGATCCAGGGTCATTGACTTGTACAGAGTGAGTGGCATCCTGAAACAACATGGCTACTACAGCATTCTGCAGTCCCATGCAATACCCTCTGTTATGCGCCTAGTAGGTCAGAGGTTTATCCTATAGCAAGATAATGACCCAACACACTAGTCCAAACTATGCCAAAACTATCTCAGGAAAAAAGAACAAGATGGTAAGCTTGAAAACATGGAGTGGCCAGGACAATCTCCAGACTTAAACCCCATTGAGCTGGTTTGGGATGAACTGGACAGAAGAGTGAAAGCCAAGCAAACCTACAAGTGCCACACATTTATGGGAACTTGTGCCACAAACTTGGGAATAACTTTCTGAATAATATTTGATTTCTCTTGTAGAAAGAATGCCACGAGTATGCTCAGCTGTTATATCTGCCAAAGGTGGCTACTTTGATAAGTCAAAAGTTTTAAATACATTTTGGTTTATAAATTGATTACAATGTAAATTGCATATTTGTTCTGTGCTTTCATTTTTAAAGTGCAAGACACAATAAACTGAATGATTTTCAGTAAAAAACTGGGAAAAGTGTGGTGTTCTAAAACGTTTGACCGGTAGTGTATGTGCACTTGTGCCTGTGCCTGTGTGTGTGCATGTGTGTCTGTCTGTTCAGATACTGACACTTTTCTGTCACTTTCACAGGCCAGAGCCAGCGCCAAGAAGTTCCGGAAGGTGACCCTGACCGTGTCGCCCAAAGGAATCATCATCGCCGACACAGAGAGCGGAGACCTGATCGAGAACGTCTCCATTTACAGGTTCCCTTCATCTCTTTACGTTACCCTGGAATCACCGTGAATGAGGAAAATCCATTAATTTCACTGGAGTGATTTGGTGATATGAACTGTCAGTTCTCATAGCAATATCAGATATTGCCAACTCATCTCTTACATCACATACAAACATAGGAGGAATGAGACAGAGCTGTAGCATTAAAGCAGCACGGTGCAACTTTTTCAAGTTAATTGATCATTTTCATAAGTCGATAGATGCTTAAATACGTCATGAAGAAATAAGAAATGAAGACTTTCTCGACCGCCCCCGCTGTCTGTGGACAGAATACCATGGTTGCAATATCTGGATGTCCGTTCCGGCACTCTCAGACTCACAAAGTCTTGAATATCGCGAGAAGCTGGATCATGTGGAAGAAATTCTCACCTTACTTACCTCGGTGGACATGAATACTGTTGTATTCGTGGCTTACTCTGATCAGTTGAGTTGAAAACACTTGCACAGGGGTGAGGGAACGTAACCTGATAAACCAGCACCTCGTACTTCACTTCCTTTTGTACAGAGGATCTGGCACTAGTATCATTCAGTGCCAGAGAGCTGGTTGTAGGCAGACTCAATCAGAGTGTTCGTGAGTGATGACATTGTTGTGTGCACTACATTTCACTTGGCAATGGCAGCGGAGAACAACGTAAGCAAGGCCTTCAGTGTGTTGTGGCAACACTTCGGAAAACAACTAACGTCACGATTAGACGTTAACGATTGGGGTAAAGGCAGATCCAATATTTTTAAATTTCAGCACAGTCTACACCTCCAGGAAGAAAAACGTTTCTCAATACAGTATTGTTAGACCCTCTGTAGAACACAAAGTGAAGTACGAGGGGCTGGTTTACCAGGCTAGAGAGAAGTGGAATACAGTCCATTTTATGAGATTGTCCATTTACTTGGAGACACTAGAGGGAGCACAATTAAGAAAAAAACACTGAAAGTTGCATAGTGCTGCTTTAATAGGATATGGGACAGAGCTGCTGTATACTGTAATGGAAGGCGAAACAGGCCTGTTGATAATTCAGGGCCATAGTGTTACTGGGAGGTCAGACAAGCCGAGATATAAGTTCCATTTCTGCATGATAATGTATGTCTGTACCTTGGCAGTTGGAACAGCATGGCAACAACTTCACACCCAAAAGGTTTAGTACTTAGGGAGACCCAGACACTAATAAAACAATGTTTATTGGCAATCTGCTGCAGGTTAGATTGGTCAAATGTAGAAATTGGAATGTGGATATCTGTGATGAAAAATTGTAATAAATGCAGCTATTTGTAACAGTGAAGGGTCGACGTCGGTGTAATTACAAGTCTGATAGGTCGGTAATTGTGTGACACAAAATCAATTTGTCTCATTTGTCAGGCTGAAAATTGAATATGTCCATCTGTATGTACAACATGCTAATGCTGACAGGTTTAATCTCTTTGGCTCATTATGTACAGATTCACCCAGTGCACAACTGCTGGGGTGTTCAGCAGCAGAACAGCGACAGTAGGTCACCCAGTATTGTGGTGGTGCTTTTTAAACAGAACCAGAACAGCAGTGAGGAGACTATTTATGGAACTGGGTCAGCAAGGTCACCGATTGTGCTCTATATCCTAAGCGGGCATCTTGTTATCTTTCTCTCTCGTTTTCTCTCTCTTTCTCTCTCTCTCTCTCTTTCTCTCTCTCTCTCTCTCAGTAAAAAGGGGTTTTCTTCTGACTGCACCCATTGCAAACTAGAGTCAAGCACACTGTGGTATATTTTTAGCTTATGCTCCCCCGTGTCTGCCCGAGAGAGAGAATGTTGATTGGGTTCCGTGGCCATTGTGAAGTCACAGTAGAGATAAGATGGGATGATTGGATTGGATCAGAGGCACCCAGTGTGGCGCCAGGCGCTGATGATATTGTATGTATGTATGTGGCCAGAGATGGTAGGGGGGGTTGGGGTGGGGGGGGGGGGGGGGGGGGGGTTGTATGTCAGGCTGTTGAGGAGCTGTTGAGGAGCGGGGCAAAGTGCACTGAAGCCATGGAAGCGTGACTGCTCCATTACAGAAGTGTGAGTGTGTGTGTGCCATTTTGTGTGTGTCTGTGTCAGTGTGTGTGTGTGTGTGTGTGTGTGTGAGAGAGAGAGAGCAAAGTGTGTTGTGTGTGGATAAGGGAAGGAGGGAGTACATTTCTTTGTGTGTGTGTGATTGTGTGCATGCCACATGATGCATGTGTACATGCGTGTGTGTGTGTGTGTGTGTGCATGCGTCGGTGGGTTAGGGGGAGTTATAACTGTGCATTCATGTTTCTGTATGTATATTGATTACAAGGGAGCGGTACAGACAGTGCTTTACCCCATGCTCATCTTGCCCTTATCAACTGTTCCAGAGACACAGCCATGGCAATCACAAGCACTCTTTCATCCCCCTATCCCCCCACCCTGTGCGCTCACACACACACACACACACACACACACACACGCAGACACACACGCAGACACACACACAGACACACACACACACACACACACACACACACACACACACACACACACCTTTCTCTCTTCTTGCACTACGCGACCACTGGACCTGGAACAAATCATTGCAGCTCTTTGCCCACTCTCCCGCCTATGCCCTGCTCAGGAACTGTAACAAGTATCCCCCTCCCCAGCGCACACACACACACACACATACAGCTACACACTGTCTGCTGTCACCCATGTCCCACTCCTCCCACACACACTCACACATACTCACACATCAACTCACACACACACAAATGCATAGAAACAAAAAACACTTGCAAACACACACACACACACACACACACACACACACACCAGTGTTTCCCACAGATCAAGTGACAATTTGTGGTGGGTCTGCGCACCGGGATAGTGTCACGGCGTCGCGAAGTCACGGCGGTCGGCATAGTCGGTCATTGGGGTTTATGTAAAATGCGAGCAGAACGCAGTATTCTTTCTGAAGCTGCTTTAAGTTGAATGTACATTAGTATTTAAAAGACATTTTTAAATTATTAGGTTTAATCTTAGTTTCTGACTGATAAGAACCCTACTAGAATCCTGTATGGACCTTTCTCCACCTCAACATGCATTACTGGACAGGCCAATAAAATTTGTATGCTCATACAAATACCTGGACTTTGTATGGAAGACCCATCACCAGATTGAAATTGAACTTGATTTTAATTAAGTTCCATTTTGTTAACTTCTTACCAAAAAAACTGGCATAAAACAAAAGTTAAAATAAATAGTAAAATGAAACATAAATACAATAGCATAAATACTTTAGTATGGAACTACTAGTTGCAGGAACTCAAGGTGCAAGGTAACTCAAATGGCAAAACACTACTTATTGCAGAGTTTGCATTCCCTGTTTGGGCATCTGATTTTGAGCAGCCCTGAGCAGCATTGTCTGATGCCTAGGAGCATTAAAATAGTAAATTAATAGCAGCCACACCATTACTGTTGTCTTTTAAACTTTATTTCAAAATGATACCTCCAGCTGCTCTCTCTCCTCTACACGAGGCCTTTTTTTTTTTTGAAGAAATATTTTTCAATACTCATCTGAATTAAAGCAACAAACATTCAGAGTCAGAGTGAAAAAAATAGCCAAAATATGTTGCTTTATTCTTAATTTGACAATGGACATAGCTTTATCCATAAACACATTTCACCTGAATCGCTGAATTAGGCTACTGTAATCCAGTTTATAAATGGACCTACCATTCTATCTACAGCAGTTAATCAAAGAGAGTCCATTCGACCTATCTCACGAGGGAGGGTGGGACTATGCCAGGATGCGATTGAGAACCATAGTTGACTAGTGTAGACGTAGACCGATGCCAGTGCATTTCTTTTACAATCAGAACGTTGTGCATCGTGTCTGCTTCAAATCTGACTCCCTCAACACTTTCTAGCTAAATGCAGCAAGAACGCTATGGTCACTTCTAGCTAAATGCATCAAGAACGCTATGGTCGTGCCCTGGGCGGAATGTCTTGGGCTTTACGGGGCTGCTGCGTTACCAGCTTTATATGTTGAATTAGGGCGTGGGATGTTTCTTTGCTAACGTTAACAACTTTTAGCTCACTATGCCAATATAACTTTTCTGGACAATAATTCTGTGCATGTGTGTTTTGAGCACAGTAGCACACAAACCTTTTGTGAACAGCCAGGTTTCGCCGAATCTCTCTTCAGTGCAATTCTGCTTTCTTGCTATCCAGCTTCGGCTGCAGCGTCAGACGTTGCCATGGAGAGGAGCGTGCGTTTGGACCCATGCGTGCGTGTGTGGGAAAGCGAATGACCGTAAAGCAGAGACTGATCCGAGGTTTAAATTAACGGAACGTTTTATATAAAAATCGCGTCTGGAAAAATAAATAAATACCGGAATCAATGTGTGGCGGGGGGATTTCAATGTGTGGCGGCCCGCCACAAATTGGTCTATGTGTGGGAAACACTGCACACACACACATACACACACACACAAAGAGCCACACACTGACGGCTGTCACCCACGCCCCACTCCTCCCACACCGACTTACAGTACACACTCACACATGCTCACACAACCACTCACACACACAAACCCCTACAAACAAAAAACACTTACGAACACACACACACACACACACCATCTGTGGCTGTGACCCTTTGCATCCTCTGCCATGTCACCTACCAGTGGCAGCAGTGAGACATGAGACCCATGCCATGTGCCATGAATGTGGGGCTGTGGTTGTGGCTGTGGTTGTGGTTACATTACATTACATTACATTACATTACATTGCATTTGGCAGACGCTTTTATCCAAAGCGACTTACAATCCAGGGGGACATAAGCAATAGAGGAGGACACAGAGTAGAGACACAACAGACATATGTACTTCTGCATAGGGATAGAGAGAGAGAGAGAGTTCATATTAGTGTTTGTTAGTTATATTAGTTTTGTTAGGAAGGGAAGCAATCTCGGAAGCGAAGGGTTTTTACAAGCTTTTTAAAGATAGGGAGGGATGTTGCTGTTCTTGTTGCAACTGGTAGGTCGTTCCACCATTTGGGGACAACCACGGAGAAGAGCTGGTTGAGGCTGTGGCTGTGGTTGTGGCTGAGGTGCTGCAGAGCCTTTATTGCCTTGGTGGACTCTGCAAGAAGAGACGTGTGTTTTGGGCCTCCTTCTGTTTGAACTGCAGATTTATTCTTTATTCTGCTGCCCCGGGGTACCAGCGGGAGTATCTCTCAGGAGTCAGCCTGCATGTGTTTGTGTGTGTGTGTTTTGAGTGATGTGTTTGTGTGTGTGTGTGCGTGTGTGTGCGTGTGTGTGTGTGTGTGTGTGTGTGTGTTTGTGTGTGTGTGTGCGCCCCAGCGTGTGTGTGCAAGTGAGTAAATGTGTGTTTGTGTTTGTGTGTGTGTGCGTATGCGTGTGCATGTGTGTGCATATGTGTGTGTGTATGTGTGTGTGTGCTCTAGGGCTGTGTTTTGGGCAGCGCTGACAGGTCTTTGATCAGGCGAGCTCAGATCCACTTGAAAGAGAGTTGGAAAATGAAAGGTAGAACCGAGTCAAAAAACCTCACTGCCAGATGAGCTTCCAGAGGAGATAGTAGTTTTAGATTGTCACTATGACTTTGAACTTTTAAGAATGATCATGTAGTCCTTCTGTAATACACACACACACACACACACACACACACACACACACACACACACACACACACATTGAAACACACATGCATACTCTATACATACGCACATATACACTGTAGATGTACAAGCATAAACATTCTGGATGCACAGTCTATGACGTATATCAATGTTTCCCCCAGTGTTTTGTAGTTCTGTCCGGACCACTTTAGTCAAAAATGAGAACAAAGAACACAGCAGAGGAAAGTTACAAAGCAACTTGATTTCTAAGTGCAAAACAATTCATGCTTGGCAGTCTGTTCGATGAGCTTCACGGAAGCCAAGAGAGGGAACAGGAGCATACTCAAGGTGAAAACCCACCATTTAAAGACTGGAAGTGTAGCATAGAACCCTTAGAACAGAGCAACCAACAATGACAACAGTATGACATTGTTTCAAGCAACTCTTGTTGTGTGGTGGAGGTGGGGTGGAGGTGGGGAGGAGGTGGGTTGCAGAGCAGCGTGCAGAGGAAGAAGGGGGAGCTGACAAAAAGCAACATCTTACTGTAAACAAGGCGCCCTGATTGTATGTTGCCACTTGCAAGCTACACCTGATTAGCTGAGCGAACAGCTAATGTGGGGTTAGGTTAGCATTAACTAATGGGAGATGTAACAGCTGATAGCGCTTGACTATGTGGCCTGCCAGAACTAATGCAGAGGATGCTCTCTTTACAACCCACCACTTTTGCCCACCTTAACAAGAAAACCCTCCCATCTTAAGTTATCCCAATAGAACACTAAAATTAGACTTTAATTACAATGAAACAATTAGACTTAAAATTAGATTTGGGCTAGAAATTAGGTGATGAAATCATAGGATTGTGTATGGCAATAGACGCTTCATCAATTGCCTTCCATTCCTACCAGCTGGAAAGCTTCAAACAAACACGAGTCAAAGAACTAATATTGATTATTTTGGAGTGATAATCTCACTAATACCGATAATCTCTTTCTCACCATAGCCCCACACCTCTACAGACAAACCACCACCTTAACTAACAAATTGCATTTGAGAAATACTGCTACATGACATTTTTTTTTGTATTTTGTAAATGGAGAAAGTATTTTTTATGGCTGGAGGCTATTTTCCAGGGGCAAGAAACACTTCACTCTAACAGACAAAGCAGCAGTACACTAAGTCCCCTTGGTGTTCGCATTGTGATGTGTGACTGCTCTGTCTCTTGCCTGTCTGCAGAGCTAGGAAGCAAGACATGCGAGGCTGGCACTCTTTGTTCGTCTCTTTGAGTTTGATGAGACGTGACAGGTTGTTTATGTGTTTACCTGACTTGAGCACTTCAGCGCTGAGCAGTGCCTTTTGTTTGGTTGTATTTTTTACAGTAAAGAGAAAAACAGCGGGAGTGACATTTCTTTAGGATTGCGTCATATTGTCTGAAGATTTCATTTTTAAGCTCCACTGATAAAGAAATTAGCCAGACATCCATGTGTGTGGAGGATTATCATTCTCTCTCTCTCCATCTCTCTCTCTCTCTCTCTCTCTCTCTCTTTGTCTATCTCTCTCTCTCTTTCTTTGTGTGTGTGTTTGTGTGCTTGTGTGTGTGTGTGTGTGTGTGTGTGTGTGTGTGTGTGTGTGTGTGTATGCCTTTGTGTGTGTTGCAGTATGTGTTTGTGTGTTTTTCTTTCTGTCTCTCTCTGTCTTTCTCCGTCTTTTGGTTGTTCAAAGAAAAGTGGCTTAGTGTCATATGGTTTGCATGGCAGTAAGTTGCATAAAACTGCAAATCCCTCTGTGTATGCAGTAACAGGATTCCTCCGTGGCTGTGACATGGGCCTATAGAATATATGGGTAGCCTGCCCTCCTCCTTAGAGAGGAGACCTCTCTTTTGGCAGAGTCTCTATCTCAGTGTCACATGCTATAAAGATGTTTTAATGTACCAAAGAAAACTCTGCTCACTGTGAGATGTGTTGAGAGAAGAAAAGAGAGAGAAACAGAGAAATGAAAAAGGCTGGATCACAACAGTGTCATACATACAGAATCAAGGAGAACTCAGTCACCTTAAGGTTAAACCTCTCACTGGCAGAATTCCTGTCTCCAAAAAAGGCAACCAAAAACATGAAAATGTTTTAATGTGTTAAGGAGATAACTGCAACGAGAAACTGAGAGGGTGGAGGGGGAGATGTGGAGATAGAGAAAGAGAGCAGCACAATTTATGGTAACACTACCAAAGGCTGACTGATCAAAGCAACTTTTTAAAATTCATAGCATCTACACTCTAAAAAAATGGGGCCAGTACCAGTTCATCAATGCCATAGAAGAACCTACACTCTTAGTGGAACCATCCAGAGATGATTAAAGAACCTTTAAATGCACCTTTATTTT
>CM059282.1:11568404-11570904 GCA_030347295.1 Setipinna tenuifilis
CCCCCTACTCCTCTGGTTAATCCTTACATGGCACAGGTATGTGGAAAAAGAAAGGAAGCGAGCACACACACACATCCGTAATCTAAATAAGTGCTGGACCCCTAAAGGGAATCCAAGACATAAAAGACAAAAAGATTTCTGCACGCCAAGTTTGATTAAGAGCAGTTGGCTCGAAACAATCACTTGGGTGAGGAACAGGTGTGTGAAAGGCCAGCCAATGTCTGGCCCCCGTTGTACCCAGCTGGTGCCCACCATCGCCCCCTACTGGGGGTCATCACAGATTGGCTGGCCTTACCAGCAGAGGGGGGTAACATCATGTGGCACCTCGGTTCTGTTTTAAAAAACAGACATTGTGGCACCACAGTTTGCCCTTGAGGAGGATGCTGTGAAACATTTTGTGACCATTGTTTTAAGCGTTTGAGTGTCCATATATCCTGAATATGTCAGGATTTTTTGATGAAAGAATATGTCAAGATGTTATTGGGATAAAGACATAATTGGTTTGTTTTAATACTGAATTCAACAAAAAACAGTCAAGCATAGGTCAGGAAAAAAACAATAACAGGCAGGCAAAACTAAGGCAGCAAATAATAATCCCAAATATGAAGTTCAGCAGGGTGAGAACAGAAGACAGGCAGGGTTCAAAAATAAAGACAAGGATCAGAAAATGAAAAATCAGAAAAGACAAAAGAAACAGAGGACAAGGATTCAGGGCAGGTCTGCAATTAGAGAAATGGGAAGAGGACGATAAAATAAGTCAACGCAGACAAGATGAGGATTGGGGTGGAGTCAAAAAATGCTAACCAAAAGCACAGGGGAACACTGAGCACATGGGAAAACACAAAGACTAACACATGACACAGCGAATGTGAATGGGAGCAACAAGTGGGAAACTGGGGAACAAATCTGGTAAAAGAGTTGCGCAGTTAGCCATGTTGTTGTGGTGTACAGAAGCACAGCGGACTGGACCACCATGCAAATGCCATGACAAGGGAGAAACCTTTCTTAAATATATAAAATATGGGGTGCTGTGGCGCAGTGCATACCCATACCATGAATGGGTAAGTGCCCATGGGGACCCAGGTTAAAATCTGGCCTGGGTCGTTTCCCAACCCTACCCCATCTCTCCCACTCATTTCCTGTCACCATCTTCACTGTCCTATCACAATAAAGGCAAAATACATACAGTATATACAACGCATATAATGTGTTACATGCATTGTCTGTAAGCACTCACATTGTACCATTGATTGAGGTTGTAGATGTTCCCATCATCCCCCACAGTAGCCTCCATGACTGCACAGTAGGAGTGAAGGGTGTTTGTACTGTAATTGTCATAATTCCCCCCTGCCCCCCATGCCGTCCCCTTGGTCCGTGGCTTGCCCTTGTCCAGTCACTGGGGCAGCACAAATGGGGAGCCACTGGACACAGAGCAGGGGACGGTCATGGGCCACATAGGCTCCTCTGGGTGCTACACATCGCTGGCTGAAAGACTAGTTCCTTTTATGTAATAATAATAGCTTTTATGGGGCACCTCTTTCTTCTGCATCCTAATTTCCACATATATACAGTACTATACCTGTGAAAAACATGGCAAGTTATAGAAAATTTTTATTAGTAAATAGTAATATAGCAAATAGAGTGAATCATTTCAGTTTATTTCAGGTAACAGGTGGAATTTTTAATGCACAGGTGCTGCTGAGAATGTAAAGAGATGTGGTTTAAAATGACACAAAACACAATTTAAAATGTGATTTTACTAATATGTATTCCTTACTTGTTTTTTACTTTTAATTATTAAGTTCATCAAAATGTTTACCGTTTAATCCAAAGGTAAATATATGCAAATTAGGGGACTGTCAAAGAGAGTACTGAATTCATTTATTGTCACTTATTCAAATGTGGACATTTTAGCCAGTTTAGACAGTTGCACTTCTTGGTTGGCTTTATGCCTGCTGCTCTGAACACTTCAGAAAGCAGTTGTATATATTTCATGTCCCACTGCCTCCTGTATGCTTCTGCTTAAGGTAGAGAGCTCACAGTCACCTGTGAAAGTGAAAATGAGACTATTACTCTGCCCTGCAGCATGCGCAAGGAAAATGAGTCAGTCATCACACACACAGCAAAATTCTGAGACTTAATTTCCCAGTGTTAAATTAAGAGTGTAAGTGTAAAATTGAAACTTAAAATTACACTGCAAAACATTGATTGAACTGTAAATGAGTCAAATATGTAAGGGAGGAGTGTTAAATCGAACACTACAAAGATTGGGACAAAAAATTAACACTGGCATAGTGTTAAAACTGACTCTCCCTCCTCTCAGAGTTAATTTAACACTATACAATTTGCAGTGTACAGATGATACAGCAAAAAAAAAATGCAGATTGGTTTGAAGTCTTAACTCTGTATGTCTCGTTCACCCATGAGGTGGTGTGAGATTTGTGCGAGGCTTTTACTGTAACAGGTCCCCTGCACTTCCAATACCTCCCTCGCTCGCCCC
>CM059282.1:11580904-11583404 GCA_030347295.1 Setipinna tenuifilis
ATTACATCGAAGAGGTAGTGATATGTGTAACACTCTGCTTCTGCATTACCGACAAACACTTCTCACAGTGGAATTTACTATATTTTAAAAATAAAAAAAGATTCATGTTTTGTGGCCTATTGGTGAAGCTGAAAAAAAATCATACACATTGGTGCTCTTGCTGAAACACTGGTATTCAACAGGATTTTGTACCTGTGTTAACATTTCATTTTTTTGGTCCCTGCTGTGTAAAAACACACAAAGACAACATGAACCCAGTGTGACTGACTGAATTAATATGTTCATATCACTGATACTACAGCTGGTTATTAAATTCAGACACTGTGAACTTTCATACTACATCTGAAATACAAAAAAATGACACAATGGTTAGCTATATTTTTCATACCCGTAATAGTGAACTTTAATACATTTTAGAGGTTTTATTATACTTCTCATCCTGTAATTTTCTCTTTATAGGCAAGTCAAGGTTACTTGCTTTGTCACTGCGGTGGGGTAATAGGCTCAGAGGGAGACTGTTTAATAGCAACATCTGGCCAATGACTGCAAATGAAAATGAGCTTTTTAACCCTGGCATATTTTCATTAATGTGCACTGCTCTAGCTTAATACATAAATAAACACAAAGACAAATAATGTTTTGGGGGTACATAGTTACCACATTGGCAGTTTATTTAAATAACTGTGGCTTGTGCAAGTCCCCCTTGAAGTACAATAACTAGTGATGTTGAGGCATATCCATTTGTGTCCTAACTTCTCTCAAGGTCAGCTTAAAACATAAGTTTAGGCTTAATATGATTTTTTTTAGCTATTGACTTAAAAAAAACTCAAGATTGGTCTTTTGATGTGTGTGTGTGTGTGTGCGTGTGTGGTGTAAGTGTTGGTGTGTATGTGTGTGTGCTAAAGGAACTTCTTTCTCCCAGCCCTTCGTTCTCTCTTGGTGTTTCTGTGAAATCCATAGTGGGGGCTGAGAATGGGACTCAATATTATGCAGTTATTTGAGATACGCCAGAGAAGTCTCTCAGAAGATAAGTGCTGAATTTCAATTGACAAGGCCCAGAAAGAAATACAGAAAAAAAAAACATTCTAAGATAGTTTAAGCGGTTCCATTTTTTGCCAGTCCGGGTTTCCTTAGTATGTGTGTCACTGAGACAGAAAAAGGTTTGTGCTGAACATTGTTTTCATACTTATCTGAACGAGTGTTTGCCTACCTCACCTCCGTGCAGTGCAGAAATTGGGTTATTTTTAGGTGTACCCGGTGACTGCCCGCTGGTAAAAGGCATGCATAATTTTCCCATTAGAACAGCCAACATGTTGTTGTGAATGAAATGAGACCAGTAAGTATGCCCCTGCTTAAGAAAACAACATAGTTTGTTTTTTAGATAGTTTCAGGCGCAATTACAAACAACGGTAACATTGTTTATTCAAGCGAGTAAAGCTAAGCTCGTTCTATTCTGCGTCTTGTAATTTATACTTTAACAATGTGTATTGTCGAGCTTGGTGCTTTTTTCTGGGTTTAACTTCATGGTAGGCTACAGTGTTCGCACATCCATCCAATGCGAACAGTGTTGTGGTTACTGCTGACGAAACTGCTCAAACTACATTCAACAGGCATGAAGAACAGCGGGAAGATAAAACCACATCACATCAGCTGATACGTTTTCTTCCATGCTGTGACTATTCCTTTGAGGCTGCCTGACTTTTATGATTAGCATATAAATGTTATCGAAACAAATCTGTGTCGGAACACTATGTACACGTACTGTATTTCAAACAGATGTCATTTTGATACTGGACTTAGTCCACAAGCAGTAAGATATACAGCTATGGAAGACCAGCTATTTAAGAGTAGGCTATCTGCCACTGCACCTTTGAGTGATGCCTTTAATATTGCTGAAGTCTATGCAAGCCTTGGATTTCTGGAGGAGTTACATAAGCATCAATAGTACACTGTAGAAACAAACATTCCTCATAGGGCAATGGGAAAGCACTAAGGGAAAACTTGAGTTTATTGTTAAGCATCTAAAATTTATTTCAAACGTATTTTGTATGTCTTTTTTCTTTTTATAACAATTAGTTATTACCAACATATTGTAATATGTAATTATGTAATATACAATAAAGTGATATGTATCTCATTACAAAATGTGTAACTGTGATTGGAAACATGTACACATTAAAAGGCAAGATAGTGTCAAACGTCTTTTTAAAGAAAAAAAAAACACTGATGTCTTATTTTTCACTGTAGTGTGAAAACTCAGATGTATCTTCATACGCAACCCCTTGTAATGGTAAACCAATCAATTTGTGCCTAGATTTGTGAGAACCCTAATTGTGTTTTAAGAAAGAGGCAGCAATACCCTTAAATTTCCCATCACTGACTTGACAAACCTCTCTAAACTGTGTAAGAGAAAACAGGAAGCCTTATGTAATCATGAAGTCTAGAACTGACACCTGAAAGTTTGAATTAAATGCCAAGCTGCAGGTAGCCATCATCAGAT
>CM059282.1:11585904-11593404 GCA_030347295.1 Setipinna tenuifilis
AAAGTGTGTGATTCATGACCTGAACTCTCTATTTAAGTTTCTTTTCTTGCAGGTATTTACTTCACAGTATTATACAAAAAAGTGTTGATAATCTAAGGTCTTTGATTATACCAAGGGGTGAATAGAATAGAATAGAATAGAATAGATGAAATAGAATAGAATAGAATATTTATTTTCCACATGGCCAGGGCTGGTCATTAGTTGAATTTAATACCACACAGACAGAAAAGACTACTACTACCTCTCCAAGATCCACTGTCATTTTTTTGTTTGTTTATTCTGTAATTGTTTTTTATTCTTTAATTAATTAGATAGATCCCATTTGAAAAAGACACCCCTTTATTTTGCTTTTGCATAATATGACACCATTCTATGCAATACTACCTGAATGAGTCTAATTTGCTCGTGATTGATTCATATACAGACAGGATATTCTCTTGCTTTTGGAAGTTAATCATTGTGATATTTTTCAACCAGCATTTAGATCATCAACTTAAAACACTAACAGAGAAAAGCACTGCAGCCAAAAAACGGTAGATCATTCCATAGTATTTATTGGCATTTAATATGAACAGCAGTTTTTGACAATGTATGATATGGTAGTATAAGTTGATTTATACACATGCAGTCTTGGATTGTTATTGAAAGAGTTGCGACTGACTTTTGTAGTCAAATGTATGATATGAATGTTTGTGCTGGTTAGTTACAGTAAGATAGTTACAGCAAAGATCATGACGAAAAGAAGCTTTAGGCAAAAGAAAGCTGAACAGTACAAAATATTTACATTGCATTTCTAAAAGCATATATCCCTTGAATTAACAATTCGTCCATTTTGGTTTTCTTCAAATGATGACAAGTGACCTAAATGTACAGATACTGTAACTGCATCCATGATAAGGATCATGCAATCAAGTAATCATGAAATTATCAATTTTACAAAAGTCTGTTATTCCTCTTTTCAAGTATGCATGTACATATGTACCTCAATTGTGAATTAAAAGAGCTAAGGAGTCAAGTTGTTTTTATAATGTACTTACTTACTGTATATTTATTGAATGGCTACTTGAGTCATAATAATGCTCTACTTGCCTGTATTAATTATTATATGTTGATGATATCAGAATTGTCCTTCTTTTGTAAAGCACCTTCCACAATGCCAAATACTTTATGGTATGTCTCTTCAGATCCAAAAGACATCTGTTCAGAAAAGCACCTCATACCTCAGTGGTACTGTACTGTTCTATCACTGTAGAATCCCCCATAACCCAAAGTCAAACATTCACACCTCAGCAAAGTCATTTTCATTGATTTCATTGATCGTTTTTCAAACACAGTATCTATCATTCCTTTGTTTTTGCTTTATATCACTAAGAAAACCTACAGTACATGCCCACTTCGGTGTTGTCTGCATGGTTTTCCTGGATGACCTTTGAACCATGCAGGTGGAATAAATACAGGCTGGTTTTGCTAGAGAGGCTGCAGCTGCTGACTACATCTTATGTCGCTTGCTCTATGCTTTGCTCTACGCCAACTCTTCTCACTATAGCTTATGACTGCCTCACATGCACCAGAAGCAATACAACATTTATGATCGTTTTTTTTTTTTTTTCAAAATGAGCGCATTTTCTCCCTGCTCTATAAACAAATATGTGAATACATGCAGTCAAATTCTGTATTTGTTTTTTATTGTGTTTGTTTGTAAAATCAGACACAAGAGAATAAAAACCCTGCTCTTAGTTATACAGTACACTACCATATCAAAAATACACTGTTTCCACCATTCCTGGGGACACCAGACAGAGTTTCAACAGACAAGGGGTGGGTTTCCCATAGCATTTTCAACCATTTCATTCATTTAAGTTATACCTCAAGCTGTTCACTAACATCTCAAGTTGTTTTCAAGAGTATTCTACAGTATATCTTCTGTGAGTGATACTTTTGTAACAGATGAAAACAAGAAATTTGGAGACCTAAAATTGATGTACGCACTGACTACAAGGTCAGATCAAGATATATGTTTCGTTACATTTTGTGCTTTGTTAACTGAAAGAAAGAACACTGGTATTTTTTTTGGACATTTTTGAACTCTAATCATATTCATACTGAAACCTAAATAATTGACAATAATCCTTTCCAATAACATTGTTTCAGCCACTGAACTTACACATGCTCTTATAGGGAAACATTGTAATGATGGTTTGGAAAACACTACACAGGTAGAATATAAACAACTGTAGTCAGGCACATCTTTCAGATCTCCATAACATGCTTACAGGCACAGCTACTGGAAAACCCACCCCAAAACCTGTATGTGACACATTACGGCCAATCAACCTGCAGAAGTGGATTGCTTAACATTTATTTCTATGTAATGTGTGTGTGTGTGGGTGTGTGTGTATGTTTGTGTGTGTGTGTGTGTGTGTGTGTGTGTGTGTATGTTATGTATGTGTTTGCTAATGTGTGTGTCCATTTGCTCATGTTTTCACCGTCATTTGTGGTGTGTGTGTGTGTGTGTGTGTGTGTGTGTGTGTGTGTGTCTTTGTCTGTGTGTGTGTGTGTGTGTGTGTGTGTGTGTGTGTGTGTGTCCATGTGTATGTTGTCCATGCATGTTTTAGCTGCCAGGCAGCATTAGTAGCTAATGGCTTGTTCTGCCCAGGATGGTGACCCCCCCCTAATAACCACCACCCCATGGCAGAGAGGCTCAGGCTGGCATGGCAAAGACGGCGCAGGAGGTGAAGGGGGGGGGGGGGGGGGGGTTGGTTGTTGGGGGGGGGGCGCTGAAGGCTGGAGGGGGCAGGGGTGGTATAACGGTTGTTATGCTGACGTCTCCTGGCCCACATTACACGTCGATGATGTTGATAGATGGCACTGACTGATGGAACTGCAATAAACAAAATGTACTGACAGTTACAAAAGAGACACATTCATTTCCAAAGACACTAATTTCATTAAGCTTTGCTTTGCTGGGTTCTGTGAGTGACTATGACCATGAGTGCCGATGCTGTCAGAATGAATGAAGGAACATCTGAATGAAACTACATTTATCTTAAAAAGTAAAAAAGTATACAATCTGGGAAAGGGTGATTGTATAATACACGGACAATTGAACATTTTTGTTGTTTTTCTGAAATACATAGCACCCAAAAGGAGGCATTGATGCATAAGGCTTTTGCAGCTTTCAGATAAGACATGTTCTGGGTACAGTGGTACAGAATACAAATCGACTTGGGTGAAACTCCCTTTTTTCCTACTGATTTAAAGGTCTTATTAAACCCAAGACAGCCCAAATTCTTCTTAATTAAGGCCATGTTTCTTTTGTGCTCCTTGAGATCAATTCCATTTTAATCTCTTCATTTTACTGTGACCGTATAACCCTAGACAAACTCCATGGTCTCTGAGATAACGATTAAGGAGGCGAGGGCAGGGAGCATTCTGTAGCAAATCAGGAAAGAGGGGTCTACAGGGAAAAGTAAAGGAGGGAAAAAAAAGAGAAAAAAAGGGCAAGAGCAGAAAATTGCTCTGTAACACCAAAAAGTCATTTCTTCTGGACTGATAGTTCTTACAGCAGGGAACTCTTTATTATTACACTTTGAAACATTGTTGTTTTCGTGCTGGAAGATGTTATCTTTTTTATTCTTCATTTAACTTTAAACTAGCAATGTTTGCCAAAACAACCTAAGCACAACCAAAATATTTATCTAATCTAAGGGAATCTTTTAATTAGAGAACAGGCCTCCCCACACCATTCTCTGATCTTAGTAATTATTGTGGTGGTTTGGCCAACAGTCATACTGTGTGCCCTTGCTGGTGGGCTATATATGTTATTTTCATGTAATTGTGTGTGCAGACAGGCGGCAATGGAGTGTGTTGACCGACTGATGTCTTAGTAGGACAGCCTAAGGTGTACATTCTAAAAAACTGTATAACATTAACACAAAGATCAGGACCTCTGGAGAGCTATGTTCAGGGGCAGACCGGCAGAGTAATTGATAATCAGTCTTATCTGAGTTAGGAGAGAGAAGAGAGTCTAATAAGGGTTTTAGCTGTGCTAAGCTCTGTTGTTGTTGCTGGATCTTCTCATTTGAGCAGTCACGCTTACATCATGTGTTCATAGTAAGATGTCAAGAGACAGGTTTAGTTTAGAAAAAATTGCCCATGCCCTCTGGACTTTCCTCCTGATTCTCTGTATATATGTACAAATGTGCATGGATTCTGATGTCTGCCTATCTGACCTCTGTGTTTTTGTAAAATCCCTTGTACTGTTTACGTGACCAATGGGTGATCTTCGTATTGGTTTTTTGCATCTGCACCCTTGTAGCTCTGATCTGATGGGGTTTTCTTTTCAACCACTGGCATTCTGCCTTGCGGCTTGTACTCATAACCCCATGGGCCTTGACTGAAGCCTAAAACCCTTTTTATGTCTGTTATATTTGGATTCTGCTTCCAGCTTGATTCCAGGTTCAGAACACCTCGACACCTCTGGCCTTACCAGCTGTGACTATGAGAATACCAATGCATCAGTGTGTCTCGTTCTATGAATAACATTCATGGGGTCAGACAAGACCAAAATTAACTTACCTGGACTACCTGGATATTGTTGCTTGCTGAAAAACCCCTTTTTTACTTCTACAGCTCTTTGTTTTAGCTGTGTCTGTTTTAGTCTACAGGGCTCTTTTTTATCCTCAAGCCATCCAATAAAGATGTCCTGTTTAGTTTTACTTTGAGCTAAAAACACTTTTGTACAAGCCTGTTTTACACAAGCTGAAGTGCATCCAGAAATGAGTGCCAGGCTAAGCCTTTCAGAACAACTTGTAAACCCTGTTCAGTTAAGTACAGGGGTGCAGCATTTAACACCAATGCAATCGCCTTGTTCACCAAGACTTTAGGCCTAATCCAAATACTGTTTCTCTGAAGCTGTAGAGCCTACATGTTTGAGAATAAATCAACTGAACCTGTGTTGAAACAAAAAGCTTCCATGCAAGTTTAAGGCAGCAATGGGGGAATGTGGCTTGTGAAAACCAGCTGTCAATATGTAAATAATATGGCTTTTTCCTCAGCTCGGTGGTAAAGTAGTAGCTCCTGAAGCAGAAGAGGTAACACCAGTCTTGAGAAGTAAGAGATTTTTAATGCAGTCATTTATGTGGAAAGTGAAGAGAATCGATCATGAAAGCTTCCCTTCTCTCTCTCTCTCTCTCTTTCTCGCTCTCTTTCTCTCCTCTGTTTTTTTTCCACAGACACCCTTTTTCATCGCTTCTCTTTTTCTCTTTTACTCTCTCTCTCTTTGTCTCTCTCTATCTCTCTCTCACTCACTCTCTCACTGTGTTATGACTGCAGGTGCTGAAATGGATTCTGTCATTTTTTTTCATCCTTCATTCTTCCCTGTAAGCACATTCTCCTTTGTTTGCCATAGAGTAATTAGAATCACTCCAGGTTGAAGTGGGGTGAAATGGGACGTGAGGGGTGGAGGGGGGTGAGACGGTGGGACGGTGGATTTAGAATTTTCCCAGCCTGTCAGTCATGTTGTTTTGGCTTTAGGGGAGACAGTAGTCGAAGTAGGCTATGGCCAAGTAAAAAAATAAAAAATAGCTAATAGAGTTGCTTTCAGCACATATTTAAAATGTCTGCAAACAGGGACTCACTGGAGATTATGTATTGATTGTTCATCCTAACTGACACTGCTGTATCTAGTTTTTTGCTATTCATAGTTCAATACAAAAGCATCACAAGAAGAAATGTAATATTTTCTTGAGGAGCACTTAACATTTTGGGGGGCCCTTTAAGGTGTTCCTTCTTCACCACTGAAGTGACGGTGAAATGATCTATTTATGAAGGTAAGTGAAGTATAATTAAGTCTGAGAAAAGCAGCGTTATCGGCTAGCACCAGAAACAACTTCAATTTTTAATCACATCGCCAAGGAGACCTCATTCCGCGGCACTTTTGGCATTGGCTTCACATTCACCGTCACATCACCTGACCTTCACCTTCACTCTCCGCCTCACCACCCTTGATCAACACCCCCCCCACACTTTTCCAAAACTATGAAAGTTTGATTCCATTTTATGACTTTCTTTTCCCCAATAGGGAGCTAACAGAATTGCTCTTGAGTGTTAGCCACTCTGACTCATGTTTCAATTCCAGTAAAAAAAAAAAAAAAAAAAAAAAAAAAAGATTGGATGGGTAAGTGTTGCCATGGCGACCAGATCAAGCTACCATCGCTGTTGTCCCTGAGAAATCGCAGGAGATGAGGCCGAACTCTGGAGATTGAACCGTCAACGAGGAAATTGGGGTTTGGGGGGAGTGGGGGTGGGATTAAATGAGAGCCAGAGCAGAAATAGGTGCTCCGCATGCTCACCTGTCACTGTCACCATTGATTCAGGGATACAGGAGTCACAACTGAAACCAATTCTAGAATATGGGCTCTGTGTGAAAATGCCTTCTGCATTGAAGGGGTGTTTCTTTTTTCTTCACCTGTTACGGTGCATAGAGTGGGATAATAGCATGCGGAGGGGGTGGCTGGCTCCACTCTGATAGAGGGATTATGTGTGATTTAGATGGATTCAGGTGTGCATGTGCTCAGAAGGTATTTTTTAGAGGCTGGGGGAAAAAATTGCATTCTGGGAGATGGAGTTCTCAGTGCTCCTCACTCACCTTGCTCCTCAGCAGACCACCGCTGTGATGCTCCGGGGTGCTGCGCTCTGACAGTGGCTTCACCTTCTCCTTGCTATTGCTGTTGTCCGTGTCCTTGATGATGTCGTACTGGCGGCAGAACAGCGCAATCACAGCTGGGAGAGGAGAGAAGAGCAGACACGGGGCAACATCTGTCACTCTGAGGTGGTTGGCGCGTGGCTGGCTTCTTCAAATGACAGTTGGCTGAACTACCTCATGTCATGAACTTTTGCTTCAAATTACCTGCCACTCTGAGAATATTCTGAATCACTCTGAAACCAACACTTGGCAGAACATGACTCCAAATGACAGTTGGCTGAATTACCTGAAAGCTGGAACAGTTGGTCAAACCTACCTCATGACAGGAGCGTTCTTGCCTGAAACTATAGTTAAACTAAAGTGACTAGTGAAAGTGTTGGGTGAACTGCTATACTACATTTGTGGAGAAACACAAAGCAGACTTGTATTTGGTCTACAATTAATCATCTGACTGTTCCTAGTCAGTCTCTTCTAAATACAGGTAATTTCACGTCACAGTGTTTTGGCCGAAACACTTTGCAACCTGATCTGGTGCAACTTCCTGGCAACCTAAACCTTTTTACTAAATTTAACCTGCCAACTAAAATCACTTTACTATGTGAAATGCTGAGGCATCTTCATCACTCTGACTGCATGAGATATTGGCAGAACTGCATAGCATCATGTTCTTGGTCCTACTTAGAATTACATTTTATTTTAATGGACCATTATGTGCAATAAAAAAAATCTAGGCAAGCCTAAGCCAATATTTTAACCATCCTTCATCCAACAGTCAAAAGGCTCTGTAACCACAT
>CM059282.1:11598404-11600904 GCA_030347295.1 Setipinna tenuifilis
CAGAGAGACAGAGAGGGAGAGAGAGAGAAACAGAGAGGGAGAGAGAGGGGAAGAGAGAAATGGAGTAAGAGAAGGGAGTGGGGTCTCGGTGATTCTGTGTGTGTGTGTGTGTGTGTGTGTGTGTGTGTCTGTGTGTGCATGCATGTGTGTGTTTTGGTGGGTGGGTGGAGGGGGTTCGCTCTAAGGTACATTTGGTTCGTGATGCTGAACCTGCTGTTGCCTATTTTGGGAAAGGTGACTTTAATACTCAAAACCACTGCAGTTGCTAGACTGCTCCTGTACAAGCAGTGTACTTACACAAATAATACTACAGTATGTACCTCTGTAGGTTATAACTTCATATACATGACATAAGAGCGTAGGGCTAGCAATAGACATCATCACATCTGTGATTTGGCTATAAGCCCAAAAACAAAGTTTTCCAGCAATGACATTCTCAGAATGCCTCTTATCCAAAAATGAATACATTTTAGTTACTCACTGAGGTGTGACTAAGGTGGACCATTTACATAATATCCTTACATACTGACTCCTCACATCTGACTTTGTGCAGGACAAACATTGGATTTGCTTCCTTAAGCCAGGTAGATTTAAGGTTTTATTCTGTCCTTCACTTCTCTCCACATCCAACGCAAACACTGTGTCAGCTCTTAACTAGCTAGTCCACATAAAAGCAGAGGAAAGATGGTACATGTTTGACACGGTGTGGGGACGAATGTGTGTGTGTGTGTGTGTGTGCGCGCGCATGTGTGTGTGACTTATTAGTGCTACAGAGTCACCTTAGGCCTAGCTATTCAGACCCAAGTGATTAGACTGAGTAGGTGGGTATGATCTGAAAGCTGTGACTGTAACACTAGTTATCACTAATTATCCTGTAGCAATGGTGAGCTGTTGGGGCCTTCCTTGCTGGCCTAAACGCTACCCTACAATTTTTATATTTATTCCATGAAATTGTAATAATTTATTCCCAATAGTATTCTCTTTATTTCACACCTCTATAGCCTAAATTATTTGGCAATGGGACTGTTTCTTTAACCAATCAAATTTTGAGTTTGGCTTAGAAGGCCAGCTAGCTGCCTTGCAATGATGTCCATATTTTTTTCCCTCCTCTGATTAGAAGTCTACTACTAGAGGTCTGCTAGAGGACAAACTCACCTAGTGAAAATTCATCTGCAGCAATCTGCATACATTAAATATATTTGATCTTTAATAGCAGTTTTTTACACTCACAATGGCTGATTGTGTCTAAATCTGATTGAGTGTTAGGTAGGTATTTGCAGCACTGCCACAATGCTGATCATCAAAAGGTTTATGTTAGCTGGTAGACAATCTGTCATAAGCCACAGTTTAAAAACATCTTTAACATTATAATTAATTTTGACCCATTGCATACATAAAATAAGAAAGTATTAACAAGAGAACATACAGTCGTTTGTCTCCCCCGTCTGAAAGGGAAACCCACAGTCTGCCACAGTCCTATAGTATAAATAATACTTATGTAGGTCATCTTGTCAATCACATTTTTCACACATTTTCTGGTGTGACTACAGAGTACAGAGAGATGCTCTAGCTAAAACAAAATAAGCACGTAAATAGTCAAATGTGAGGTCAAAGGTGAAATTACATTTCAATTGCAATACAATACAATTGCTAACATTTAAGCTCTAAGGCCAATCCCAATGACACTCCATCCTGCCCTGTTCCTGAAGCAACATGGTGATTAATAAAAAAAAAAATATTACAGTCCTCAATTTTAATTTGTGTAATCATTACAGACCCAGGGCTGTGCACAAGAAACTGCAAAATTTGTGTCCACAGTGAAAAATAGCTGAGGGAACCATACGGGAGTTTTTACTGTATTCACTGAACGATGTAATGGATCATAACCGGAACGGCTTATCTGAGGAGCTGTTAAGGTATCTGACTATGGTGAGTGATGGACGCTGTTGTGAACGAGCCCCCGAGGGCTACTCACGCCAGCACTAACTGTTATCCTGAGGAACTGACAGCTTCGGCTTCAATACGCATTTCTGCCACAGCAGGCTTTTCTCACTCAGCCTTGTACACTCAGCAAGTGTAGTAGCAACCTCAAGAATGGAGGAGTCAGAGAATCATGCAAATCTGGACCAGTGATGGGCCAGGTGTTGAACTGATCCCAAGCCCAAGTGTGGCACTGCAGCAATAGCCAATACAAACTGTTTTTTTGTAATAGCTACATTACTACCTTGAGCGTGCATTCATGCTTCTGCTCCCCAAGTGCTAAGCAGTCCACTGTCCTTGCACATACAGTACATATGTAAGGGGTTTGTGCTTTACATTTCTTTTGACAGTGATGATATTATCAACCTTTGTTGGCATGCAATGTTTGCAAGTGCTCGCTGTTGTTACACAGACATCCCAGTTGTAGCTTTATGCATTGACAACAAAGGAATTATCCTCATAGCAGTCCACAACAGTTCAGTACTCCAGGGTACTCCTCTGTGTAGATTCTCCCCGTAGG
>CM059282.1:11605904-11623404 GCA_030347295.1 Setipinna tenuifilis
GGGATAGGAAAGAGAGGTAATGTTTTTTTTTCCTTTTGAAACTCTAGCGAAAACACCAGCAGGCTTTTGTCTTGCAGTCTCATCATTCCTCCTCCTCTTCTTCCTGCTCCTCGACGTGAGAGTTTCCCTGAGTTATGTTGGAGAATGGTCAGCCTGCTGTGCACTGCACTGACGGTGAACACGACTACAGAATACAGCAATCACTTACAAACGGGCAACAAATGAAGCCATCACAGTAGACTCAAAGTTCTGTGTTGCAAACAGAATGGGCACTTTTTGTCAGACATGTCAATTATGAAGCTTAGATAGACTTTGGATAGATTTTGGATATCTCAGATATTTTGGATATCTCAGTGTTTGTGCTTTCACAAATATTTTTTTTAAGACACCATACATGCTCAAAAAAAAACCAGAAAACAGAAAATGCCTGCAAAATTGATTCTCTTAACTCTTAAATATTTTTCAACCGCCTGCCACAACAGAAATTAAGCTCAAATTTGACACAACGTCATCATCACTAACAATTTTTTTGCAGCGTTGGGCAAAAATGTGAACATCAGGAACAACGAGATCTTTTTATATGACATGAGGAACAATGATGTGACATTTAGCCCCACGACACCTGACAAAAAAAAATCAAGCTTGTCAGACTGGCTTGCACTTTTCTGCCTAGACTGACAATACCCATGAGGTGTTCCTTTGTGTTGACTTTGAATAAGTGGATGACAGTGTTTTTTAACTTCCATATGTAAACATAGCAAAGACCAAGAGAACGGCTGCTGTTGATGCTGCCAGATGGCATGATAAAATAGAGAAACGATAATGTCATGTTCTTTATACATTTGTTAGATCAAGTTCTCAATGTTTACCTTCTCAGTTTTCTCTTTGTCACACTTGGGAACAAGTCCACAACTCTTTTGTCTTTCTTTTGTTTTTCCTTGTGGAAATAGATCATCACCAGCTTGCTACATAACACTTCTAAATGCACCAGAATAGTGATACTGCTTTTCGTATAAACATGTTGTCACTTCACTGCTGCTGTTGACTAATGTCAAATTTGGGTTTCTCACCTTACTGCTGCTGATGATTATGTTCAATATGGGTCTGCCGTGCCCCACTACCTCTCACTGTGAAATTCTACAGCATAATGTGCAATACCTACCTCATAGAACAGTATTAGTGCTCACAGACTGTACATAGCCCATTCACCATTTATTATTTTTATTATATCATAACATTTGCATATACTCCCTTTTCTTTTTCCTTTGTTTCTTTTGAACTTCACACTTTGACACTTTCACCTTGCACCTTGTAGCCATACTGTCTAATTTTATTGTACAGGCAACTGTTTAATGACAGTAAAAGTCTTGAAGTCTTGAAGTTCTAAAGCAATAAGTGATACTTTCTTTACCCTTTTCTCAGATTGACCGAGAACATTATGCAAGAGCATGAACAATGATTGATCAGGGTCGAATGTCTGGTGTTACCAGTTCCCTGACCAAGACTTGGTGCTAAATCTAACATAGTGACCATCCGGAAAGACAAAAACAACATCTGGATGCATGCATAAGAGTTTCTCCAGGGCGCCAAAGAACATTTTGGTTCAGACAGTGTGTCTGAACCACCCACGCATTCCCTGCATATGCAAGATGCAAGTCCTCTTTGCCAGTTATGGGCAGTTGGTTTTGTAAATGTTTAATCTGCCCCGTTCTTAGGACTTCATATTTTTTAAATTTAATCACGTCAGCACACGCATCAGCTGGCATAGACTCTGTGAACACCTTTAGCATGCCACGTTTCTCTCTCTCTCTCTCTCTCTCTCTCTCTTTCTCTCTCTCTCTCTCTCTCTCTCACTCTCTCTCTCGAGGAGAAGCTGTTGGGTTTGAAAGCTCACTCAGTTGGGTGTCTGCACCTCAAGCAAGCCGTGTCTCCTACTTCACCCATTCCCACCGCTTCCCTCTCCACCATCCACCCCCCTACGGTGTCCTCGAGGTGCTCTCTGCACGCCATTTTAGAGACTTGATGGGGAATTTCATTTAGTCTTTTTTCTTCAAATGAATAATGCATTGATCAGGGGACACAAGACCCCAAGCAAATTACAGGGCCTATAGACATCCAGTTGCATAACATCCGAGAACAGCTCGGTGTATAATTGCTTTCAGATGTAGAATGTCTTCTATCATTTAAGGCTGCCTATGCCCTCAATAGACCCCTGAATGAAAAAAACTCTTTATCTCCAGCAATTGAGAACAACAAAAGTTTTTTAAATCTGCAGCTAAGTTATGATACGGTCAGTTGTATTTTGCATTTAGTCTTTTGAAAAGCAACAGAACTGAGGAACACATTACATTTAGTACATGTCATTGCATAATATATTGCCTGCTTCTGTTAGTGACAAATAGTTCTTCAGAAACATTCACAAATGTGTTGTGTTTTTTATTGCTGAGAGCAGTCAAAAATTCAGTTATTTTACAGTAAGTGTTACATTTTATATGACACGCCAGAGACTCTACATAAGCTATTAAGAAATGGCTGTATATATGGGTCTGGGGTGTCAAGATAGATGTAGAGTGTATGCTGTTAAATACTGTACAGTGATGCATTTAACCGAACGTACAGTAATGAAGTGGTTATGTCGTAAAATAGTTATTTGATGTGCTTCTGCCAACATTTTACACACAGCACGGTCCTCCATGTTTGTGCCTTACCTGCTGTGTGATTGAGAAGCCAATTATGATGTCACCTTCCGGAACCTCCCAGGTGATAGTCGCCGAGTCAGCCTTCAGATGCATGACGGACACATTGACAGGCGCGGGTGGTCGATCTGCCGGAAAAGACAACCCGAAAATTGACCAATCAGTCACCTTGGTGTTTTTCGGTGTGTGTGTGTGTGTGTCTATAATGTGTGGGCTTGTGTGTGTGTGTGTGTGTGTGTGTGTGTGTGTGTGTGTGTGTGTGTGTGTGTGTGTGTGTGTGTCCGGGAGGCAAGGCTCACCACTGCACAAAAAATATCCTATGGCATATACTGCCTGCAGAACTATTCGCCTGCCTTGTTTTCCAAGCAAACACGTGAGTACGCACGCACACACGTGTATGTGTGTGTGTGTGTGTGTGTGTATGTGTGTGTAATTCGTGATAGCATCTGACAGTGTAGTGCAGTGCAGTGCAGCCGGTGTGTCCCATGAGTCATCTACCAGCAATGAGACCCCTCCTCACATCTCTGTTTTGATCTGGCTGATGCTAACGCTAGCACTGCCTCGTACGTGGCCAAGACACATCAAAGCCCACCGCCTGCAGCAGCACTTCTCCTTAGAGCTCCACCGCAATAAACATTAGTGGTCTGCTGGATCCGATTCGGGTCACGGTTGATGCAATTAGCCTACTTTTTTTTCCGCAAACGACTACAGTCTACAGGTCTGAAATATGTTGCCTCACATCTTGTTTGTATTTGTTTACGTTCCTCTGTCTGCCTCTTTCAGTCTCGCTTTCACTCTCTCTCTTTCTCGAAATGGTCTGAGTCTGGTGCCAAGAAAGCTTTCCAATCTGGCACGGCCTCAGAAGGATGTAAAACACTCGCTTTGGGTCACGTTTGCCATCCCTTGTTGGCGTGGGGCGATGGCGGCGGCAGGGGGCCTGTGGAGGTGTGTCTAAAAGCAATCTCAGTAAAACATCCAAAGATGTTTTATAGGGTTTTAATCCCATCCTCAGCCAACCCTCCAACCACCATCATCAGCTGCTTCCTGTTTCGCGGATTTTTGTCATAAACCCCCCTGTAACCACTTGCTTTTTTTGCCTTTAAAATTCCCAAAAGTGCAGCTACTCTTTTCCCTCTGTGTATATTCAGCTCTTCTTCCAACCACAGACTGAACTGCTGACTCAAAAGCATATGGTAAAATAGCTCTTTAACAAAAAAAAAAAAAACAACAAAAAAAAACAAGACATATGCCACCATCGGTTCTGCTAACCTCAGCTGACACGGACAAAAAAAAAAGAGGAAATGTTGTATGTCTGCGGAATACTGAAAAGTGGACCCAAAAAAAGAGTGCCCACCTTTAGCCATCTGTCTGCTCCATATTCTGTGGCAGAAGAGAGTCCTTTAAACGCACCTTGGTGTCCACTTGACGTCCAAGTATATGCTGATAGAGGCCCGCTTTTGCCAAGCGGCTATCGAGCACTCTATCATGATTTAGCAGAGCAATAGACAAGCTAATTAGAGTGCTACAAGAGTGGGCAGCAGTGAAGAGACAGCGAGAGAGAGAGAGAGAGAGAGAGAGAGAGAGAGAGAGAGAGAGAGCAAGAGAACGAGAGAGAGGGGTGACATTTCATAGCACACCATGAAAAGTCACAGAAGTGGCATAGGCCTGTCGAGCTGAGGCCAGCAGACTGGACCTGACCCCTGGTATGCGTATGCAGGGAGAGAGTATTTTTAAAAACCAATGCCCAGACTGAAGTCTAATGGACTTTGTGTGTTTTATAGCAGGTGATACGTGAAAGGACAAAATTTTTCTCTCTCTGTTTGTCTTATTCTCGCTCTCTCTCTTTCTCTCTCTCTCGCGCTCTCTCTCTCTCAGCATGACTGTACCACTTTAGTGAAAATGGTTCCACTCAGCCATATTATGCAATGACTGGTCTGAAACGATGATTTACAAAGGACCCTATTTATGGAGATGGTGGACCATACCGGAATGCTGTGTGGTGCAGAAACAGCACTAAGGTATCTACTCAAAGTGTCTAGTGCACAAGAGTTAAAGCAGCGCATCTTGGTTTAAGCCTTAATTGCCTCAGCAGTTGTTGCTGCCATTACCTTTTTAATTATGGTTCTTTCTTAATGGCTTACGTTCCACAATAGCAAGATGGGGACAGCTACACAGGTTTGTCTGCATTTCTCTCTCCCTCTTTCTCTCTTCCTTTTCCCTTCGCTCCCTGATCATCTTCCTCCTTCCAAGTCACCTCTTCTGTGTCAGGAGGATACAGCTAATCAACTCCGCTAGGCAACACGGCACCGAAGGGTCAGGCTAGGAGTCGCCACCGCCAGGTATTGCTCCATCAATCGATCTTAAGGGAGCACCGCTGGCAGTGGTGGTGGTGGTGGTTGAGGTCATCCCATCAGGGTTGAGTCCGTCAGTCAATACCCTCTCACCTTCTCACGGTCTGCATTTTTTTTTCAGTGTCGTAGGGGTCAGGATAAATAACGCTCCCATTGTTTGGCAGCCAACTGCTAGGGACAGGCTTGACAAATGTAGCCCAGATGCCAGACTGGGCTTTGACTGAGCCTCAGCTGAGGGGGGAAGAGGAGGGTGTGCTGGTGGTGGTGGTGGTGCTGGTGCCGGTGGTCTGTGGGGGATGAAGGTGTATTGGGGGGGATTGTGAGCTTCACACTGATCCTCTAATGATGGCCCCTGGTGCCACTGTTTCAAACTGTTTGTGTGCAGTGATGGTATAATAAGGCCAAAAGAAGAAGAAGAAGAAGAAGAAGAAGAAGAAGAAGAAGAAGAAGAAGAAGAGTAAAAAAAGAGGAGAGGAAGAAACAGTAAGAACCCGGATCTATAATATGGAAAGGCTATTATGTGTTCTGACAAACAATGAAATACCTATGGAACAAAATGCAGCCAAAACAACATCCATAGTATATTAAAATATCACAAGTGAAACAGAAGGGAATAGAAAATGTCCAAATAAGCGACTGTATCCTCAAAGACCGAAAGTTCAGATGTGTCTAGACTAGGTGGCCTATTTCGATTCTTAGACTCACAGCTTTTCAACTGGGGTTTTTGAAAAGGACATTCAAAGAGGACATTCAAAATAATTAGAAACAGAGAGATGTACCTTTCCCCCAATGATGGAAAATGAAAACAATATGTAAGAGCAAAAAAAAAAAAACAATTCGCAGACAAGAAAGAAAAGATAAATTGTGAAATGATATTGTGGGTCTCTTGACTTGCTTATTCCTATTAGGAGTGACAAGAGGAGCCAGAAGGTGGATTGTGTATGAGATCATCCATATTACAGCAGCCAGACTGACACAGATAGCTCATCTCCTATTCAATGCGCAGTAATTGGATTCTGGAATGTCATTATGTGATTGCCATATTTCTTGGAGATAATGTTACAGGGCCTTTTTTTTTTTGAAGTCGTGACCTGCCTTGTGGAGAGGGTAATAATTCTGAATGGCTCGTAAGCTGAACAAAGATTATAAATATGTATGCTGTTTATTTAATATAAACTATATTACCAACAGCCATTAGGATCAGATATCTTAGGACTCTTTGTCCAATAAAAATTGCAGCAGTCGCTGTATTAGTGTTGTATTTCAAGGCCAATGCTGATAGTGTCTTTCCGTCTATGTTGCTGCTCACTATGGAGCACTACCTCTTATCGAAATTCTTGGAAATCCAAGGCCCAAAGGCCTCAGTGATTTCTTATTAAACCACTCCGATCAGGTGTTGCTCCTGGAGGGCCTTGGCTCTGTTGCTCTCTCTCTGTCTGTTTAGCTCTCTCTTTCTCTTTCTCTCTCTCTCTCCCTATCTCTCTCTCTTCCTTCTTTACAGGACATCCATCAGGGCCTTGCGGTGACATTTACACATTGCACAAACACATCCACTCCGGCACAAGAAAAGCTCATTGTCCTTTGGGTAATGGGTGTTACACGCGTCTGCAAGAAGCCGTTAAAAGCCCGACCGCCTGCCGGTGATACACGGGCAACAACACACACACACAATGACACCCAATCACACATACACGCACAATCATACCCCCCCCCCACACACACACACATGCACACACACTCACAGAGGCACATACACTCACATACACACACACACATGCACACACACATACACACACACACACACACAGTCGCACACACACACACAGACGCACACACACACACACACACACACCGTCTGCTCATGCAGGAAATGACTGTTTGGTTAGATTTGAGATGTGAGTTATGGCACTACTTAAGGCATCCGGTCGCTGGAAGCCTGGCTAAGGATGCTTTTGAATTAGCTGAAAAGGTTTCACATTAGATTGGTTTGGACAACAGTAAACACCTCTACGTAAGAAGGCAGTAAACTACAAATAGCTCCACTAAATGTCATTCACAAAATTGAATGTTGCATTATGTCATCACCGTGATCCAATATCAAACTTTTTTTCGTAGTGATTTTTATTTCTGTAGTGACCCCTCTGCTTTCTTTTGGAGCTGATGCCCAGTATTATTTTTTTTCTTGTTCTTTTTTCTGAGGTGATTTGTCTTTGCCTTTGCCTTTGGGGTGCTGATGCCAGTCTCACAAGAACCAAGTTACATTACGTAAGAGAGCAGCACAACGCAGGTCATCCCCTCAGCCCGACGCCGGAGCTGGTAGTGTCTGTCCTGCCAAGGTGCATCTTCTTTGCATCTTCACTAACACTCCCTTAGGTTCCTCTCAAAAGCCTCCTAACATAGAGTGAGCTTGGCAGTGGCCACTCAAAATAGAATGTGTGTGTGTGTGTGTGTGTGTGTGTGTGTGTGTGTGTGTGTCTGTTTGTCTGTGTGTGTGTGTAAGGGAAAGAGAAAAGGGAACGGGGGGGAAGTGGGTGTCTGAGTGAGTATGAGATTGCATGTGCGTTTGAGGGTGCATGCATATGTGTACACACAACCATGTGAATGTTTGTGCTTTAACAATTTAAGCTTTAGGGTATTTGTGCAATAGTAATGTGTTTACATGCCCTTTAGAAGTACAATAACATTTACCTGTAAAAACACCAAAAAGGGTACTTCTGGCTACTCATAAGCTGTGCCAGTATTGCAGGCATTAGCTTTACAAATACCTGTCTAAGTAATGTGAAAAAAAGCTAAATCACATTGCTATGGCTCTTTTATATAACAGTTTTACAGTTAGGATTGAAGTAAGAAATTGAATGTAGGCTACTATGGCCATATACAGTTTATTACTACTCTCTTAATCATTCTTCAGCCATGTTATTAAACTGCTATTTTGCTATTTCACTTTTAATTTTAAACTACAATGGTAATCTACACTAGAACATATACAGTAAGAACATGTAATATTCATATTCAATATGTGATTACACTGTACAGTACATGCTTAACACTAACTCTAACCCTAAGGTACAGTGTAAGTACATCATGTTACACATTGTTACACACTTTGTTACACTGTACCTAATTGATGTGACAGGGACATTAAAATAAAGTGTAACCAAATATGTCCTATAATACCAAGTATGATTGGGACTGATCTGTCTGGATGTAGGCCGTGTTTCCTGTGAATCTGGGGCAATGGGATGGAGACTTGGAGTTTTACCACATAGCATGAATTACAGCACCCTAGCCATTAAACTATAAGGTCATATCGATGCAGAGCAATCAAATGTAATATAGCTGTAATATAGTATATATAGTATATTAGTACACTCATAATCATCAGTATCACTACACTGCTACAATGTTAAACTACACTGTAACTTACACCAATAAGTGGGAGTATTTTAAAGGTGTTCATAGTAATCACTATATGGTAGAATGGTAATAGTAACTGTAAAAATAAGTGTAAGTAACAGTATAATAACAGCAATAATTGTTGTGTTATTAAAAAATGTCCTAAAATACCAAGTGTGACTGGGCCTTGGGATTGGTGGCTGGATGTGGGCTGTGCTTCCTGTGAATCTGGGGCAATGGGATGGAGACTGTAAGGCCTCAGAGGTGTCTGCTCCTCCGTCTCATGATCACCCCTCTTCTGCTTTGCTCACTGCCTCGCAGACGGTCCGTTACCATGGAGTTTCTTCCTTCTCCCGCATTCATATCTTTCGCCTCATATCTCCAAAACAGTCCTTCGTAACATCTGGCCACTTCCTCGTAAATTAAAAAGATGAAGCGAGGCTTTGGTGCAATCTGGCGTTTGTTGGGGCCACTCAATAAACCCTCCCGAGCCTCCCCTGACACTCAAAGTCACTGTAAATCACTGCCTGTGTGTCTGAGAATGACAATTAACTACACAACAATGGCAGGATTGTTGCTGTGATAGAAGAACCGATGAAAGATGGAGGAGACAGCTTGGGGTTTCACAAGTATCTGGAAGCTCATTGTATTCTGTCATAAGCACACTGGGGGGATACAGTGGGAGTGTTTTGAATCAGAAATCCACTCGCTGAGACAATGTTGTTCTGCAGCCGACCTTGTGATACAGCTCCTCCGGAGATAACTGACAAAAAGGAGCCTTTTGAAATTATGTTTGATTAAACTCCAAACACCAGACTCAAAGAGCATTTTTATGTGACAAAATTCTTTCATGTGTAAAAGGGCTACTAATCGATTTTTGATCTGGTTTCTGAAACATTGTTTAAACAAGGAGGTGAAGGTGGGTCATGCAATCAAAAAACAAACTGATTTTCTGTCAATGTGTATTGTAGTATTAAGCCACACTTACTCAAACTACTACAGTCTGTGTTATAAAATGACAATAAGAGCTCACTGATTTTGTTCGGCAATCTAAAATTAGGGATCTTTAGGGTAATGAATAGGGGAATGAATATATATGAATGAATATAATAATTGATACCTGAATTGTGATAGTCAGCACAAAGCACACATATTCCAAATGCTAGACTCTGGGATCTGAACAGTGGGATCAGTGAAGGATAGACTCCACATACCAGATAGTGCTAAAAAATATATATGTCTGTAAAAGGCAATATCAAGGCCTTGAGGAAAAAACAGGTGTATGTTGATGTATACAGGACTGTTGAGCTGTGCATGTTAATAAATACCTGGACAATGTACTATGAGTCTAACGTGTCTAAAATGTCTACTTACTATTCCACTATTTTAGCAACTATGTGACAGTATGTCCCAACAGTGATGCAAACAGTATGTAGGCGGAATCTTAAACCCCAACTCCACTTCTTCCTCCTCCTCTTCCACTAAGCCAGGCAACATCCCCACCCCCTACACCAGCTCTTTCTCCCCATCGGCACCAGGGTACACTGCCTGTACTCTTGACAGATCCGGAGACGGGCCAGCAGCCTCTTTCATCTCACAACACAGAGGCTCTCAGCTGGGAGTCTCTGAGGATTTGTCCCTGAGCCCAGACCAACCTGCCCCCTCCACCTCCGCACTTCACCTCTGCTCCCCAGACCTCTCCAGACACACACACACACACACAAACGAATACACAAAAGTTCACACACACTCAAAAGCACACACACACTTCCACTACCCCTACCCCCACACTACCATCACGACACGCAGAGCAAGCTGCTTTGGGATGGAGAGATCTCTGAGCTCAACCCTTGCCCTTCAAGCTAACTATGAGCCACAGTGCTGGCTGGCTCTACCAGCTCTGAGTGGGCGACACATAGTTAATCAAAGCACCATGAGGGAATACATTGGTGGGAATGGGATTTGGGCGCAAGGCATCTGAGGCATGGCTGTGACGCTAGATGTAATATAGTGTAGCAATGCAGGTAAACGAATTGTGTTCATCTCTAACTCGTTTTTAATGTTCAGGCTTTGCTTAATTAAGTTTGGCTAATTAAGCAGTTTAAAGGTAATTAAATAGCCCATTAAATCCAACATCCAAGTGAGCAGCACACCAGGTAATGTGTCTCTATGCGCGTTGTTGATGACGACATCCTGATGACCCTTTCATGGCTGCCCGCTCTAAAAATAGCAGCTCACTGTGCAGGTACTGTCTCTAGAGCGACAAATGTCGCAGTTTACCCATATAAACCCAGACCCAAAAGTGAGCACGAACAGTAGGTAATGAATGTGATTTATCAGAACATGTCAGTTCTTGTTACAGGGAATAACACTGACTGCAATCTGTGGAAAAAAGGAGGTCACCTTTCATTTCTTTGCTATGGTGAATAATTCTACCACTGTGCTTCAGAACAAAGATTATCTGCTCTACTGCCACTGACCTGCTGCTACAGACAAACACAGAAAGGGGGTGTCTTCATCACATCTCAGAGCCCCGTGACCCCCGCAGCCAAGGTGACTTGTTGAAATGCAAGAAGTCATCTTCTGTCAAGGGCCTGAGAGTTCATCTGCCAGACCAGATGTCAGCCAGCGGCTCGTGTAAAATCCTGAACACGGACGGCTCGAGCTTTGGCGCGCTTATGTTGACACGCCGTGCTTCAGAACTCTTTCCCGCTCTCAAGTGGGTTAGAACAATGCTAGGTCGCCTTGTAACAATCCTCACAAAACAGCCAATTTTTCCAGGCATTGAAAAATAACCTCTTATGACTTTCAAAGAAGTGGGGGATTTTTTATTTTATCATTTGACCATCCGTAGCACAATTGTGCAGACGTGGCCCTGGCAACAGCAGTGACATTGCAGATATCACAATATAATAATACCGATAATACCGACCAGTGTGATACACTGTGTACACATGCCATCATCCCATGTGGAAAACTGATTATACGTTTGGGTCATTTCAGTTAATAGATTAAACACTGGTAAATTTATGTGGGCATGCCTCCCAAATAGATAGAACAACTTTGTTGAAGCATCGGCACTTTGAGTAGACCAAGCATCTACATAGCCTACCACAAAATTAACTTTCCAAACCGTTGCCAAACCCCGTAGCCTCTGTTTAATTGCATCGGATAAAAATATGGTAGAGAATGGTTGTGTGTGGGTAACAGTGTGCTTGAATTAGTTCCGCACTTTTCTAGACAGCACCTGTCAAAATATGCACAAGGTGGTTAGAAATGCATCCTTGTCCCCGAGTCACAAGGAAGCGCGAGACGCAGCTCGGTGCACGGAGCTCCCACTTCAAACAGGAGAGATGCCAAACCGCAAGCGTGTTACTCGGTACCGATTCAAAGAAATCGAGTGAAATCCCAGGTGACTGTCACACATTTGAAGGAAAGAGGGGAGGGCAGATCCCTTCACAGAGACCTAAGGCTGAGGCAATTCTTGTCAGAACACCTTTCAATCACACCACCTATATTACTTGCCAGGCTGCATACTGGATAAGATTATTTTGATAATCGGCCATGTTATTCTTGGAAAAATGCAACAATGAACAAGCTCGGCTTTGTCAAATACACAAATAATGGCACTTCTGCCTTGAGGTGAGAAGGTTGCATGGCAAAGCACCGTCATGTAAAATCATATATTAGTCATAATAATCATTTATTGTCTACACCCTTAGGGAGGGTTTGCAATGGTCAATGTGTAATTAATACCAAACATAACGCATTTAATAGCGCATATCATATACGTGTAATTTAAATATACACAAACTTGAAGTGTGAAAATTAATAATTAAGGCTTTCCAACCTCAGCAAGCAATGCTGTGCCTGATTGGGTATGTTAAGTTATTTTTGTGACTAAACGTGATAGACGTAACAATATGCGAGTTTTACCCTGACGTGGAGGTTGTACCAAAAGGTTTTCAAAAATGTTCACATGTGCTAAGAGCGGAGTGCGTTAACTTACTTGCTCCCACCAGGAACATGTCACTACCCAGGAGCAACAGTGCCACGGAGTTCACCAACACCAGGAGCCGAGCCATGTCTTAAGAATGGTATCTTCCTCTTGCAGATGACTACGAATCCATAAGCAATGAAATATCCATTTGTTCCGAAATGGCTTCGTTTATTGCTGCATGATGCTTTTTCTTGAAACAGTTCGTAGGTTAGTTCCCACACAGAATGTTAAACAGTTCAGGCGAAGCAATTCACTATCTAGGTCTCAAATAACAGCATGATGCATATTTGTCAAGTTACTCCCGTGCGTCTTTGTCAAAAGTGCATTTCTTCTTTAGGCTCTTACTGTCGCGTACATGTCCAACTCTGCTTCTGCGAGCTTCCCATTGAATGTCAATTGCGCTCTCTCTCTCTTCGTTCCTTATATTAAAGTCAAACTCGACCACTTTAACGTCGTTCTGCCATCTTACAGAGCGCGTGGGTAAATATTCTCTTGCACGTGCGTTTGTGAAAGAAATATAGGTTATCCCTGCATTGAAAGGCGAAACCCGAGTTTTAACTCGGTAAGGAATCCATGGTCATGGTCAGGTCCATATTGAAGAAGAGCGCGGATCCTCAGACGCGTGTGCCCGCTCAGCGCATCGGCGAAGGTCTTCATTTATTCATCGACGTAAATTTTCGTGCTTCACTGCCGCGCCTTGAGTGCCCAAGGACTCAGTGAAAGCCCTCCAGTCTCCTTATTCAATCTTCAGTGCTTTGCTCTACGACGAAAAGTACTGCGATTAACAATAATTAAATTCTCTTTGACCTTCATTTGTGAGAATTTTACACTCATTCCACAGGCGCAGCGAAGCTTTGGGCATGTCCATTCTCAGCGCCTTTCCCGTTTTTAGAGAGTAGCCTATGCACTGTCATTGGGTTGGATTCTTCCGAGATTTCACGTGTACCACTGAACCTTGAAGTCTGACCCAGCTGGGAGACTGACATGTTAAGCGCAACAGGAAGGAAACCTGTATGCTTTTGCTGGAAAGGCTTAATGCCAGTTTGCGCTTTTGGGTTCGAAGTTTAATGTAGCGTAATGGAGATTTATTGGGCACCCTAGCAAATTTAGCTTGTTACTGTGAAAAATGGATAGTGTACTTTAAATAGCTAAGCAACCTTTAAGGCTGGGAATTTCTTGAACGTTTCCTTCTGACTATTTTTCTCCATATAAAATGCGAGGTTGGAACAAGAGAGCAATACCATGGTGGGGCTTGACAAGAATGATATTAACCCCCCCCCCCCATATGTAGTCGAATACAAGTATGTGTTAATGATATAGAGAAATAGACCAACAAAAACAAACTTGAGCTCCTGTAAAACATTTCCATGCAGGACAAAGTAAAAGAGACTTAAAAGAGAAGACTGTTGCAGTGTGTTACATCCTTATTGGGTAGACATACTGTATTTGCAATTAGTGGTTCAGAGAGAGAGAGAGTTACTTGATGTGTTTGTAGTATTGCAAATTCGTTTTTTATACTTTACCTAACCACAGTTTTCCCTGAGACAGACAGGAGGCAAAGCTGACCAAGAGTAGAATAAAGTCTGTGACACCCTAGAATGGCCTCCATGAACCACCTGTTTCCTCGACCACACAGCCCCTAAGTAACTACCAGCAGAGATTACTTTCATCATTCTCTCTCTCTGTTTCACTCACTCTCTCTCTCTCTCTCTCTCTCTCTCTCTTTCTGTTTTAGAATATGGCTGATGTTGATCTTTCACATAAAAAGGGGGAAGACCCACTCAACATTAGCTTATTAATTGCATTCAATCATAAAAGTGAAATAAGTATGAGGGGAATAATGGTGCTTATAATGTGTTGTGCGAGGATGTAAGGCTGTGCATAAATGTGCATAAATGTGTGTGTGTGTGTGTGTGTGTGTGTGTGTGTGTGTGTGTTCGGAGGAGGAGGAGGAGGAGGAGGAGGAGGAGGAGGAGGAGGAGGAAGATCAGAGGGCAAGATAGATGAGAGGAAAAACTGCAGGTCCTAGGCTCCAATCACCGGAAGATGACAGCAGTGAACTAATCACGTCCCCAGTGACCACAGCATGGGCACGGCCCTGGCATAGACTTCGACTATAGACTAGGGGTGGTGGTGAAGCAAAAAAGACAGCTGTTTCAATCCACTATAAATTTGAGGCAGGACAGCCACACTCTTTCGAGAGAATTTACTAGCTACCAGGAAGCTACCATCTGAACTCCCATTTCCATGCCAGCCTAAATGTGCTGACACAGTGTGGTCCAAAACTCTCTCATGTCTTGCCACGATAAGGAAAAACTATGATGTGAGGTTCACATCAAGAGGACCAGCAGAGTGCCATTCAGTGCTGAGAATGGTGCAGCTGAACTGCAGAAAGATTCCTTCTGTTCCATGCCTCCAATTAAGGTTTCAGGGCTGCATATTTTGCTAGCAGTGGATTGAAAAACCCATCTCTCCATTCGCTCCAAGCAAAAAACTCAGTGCCTTAACTCTTTGCGGCAGTACTAGAGCTTATGATCCAGTGATGATGGGGGGGAGGGGGGCTCAACATAGCTATCTTTTAGTCAGAGGGGAATTAAAGGATATCTGGGACTCCAACCCAGAGCATGTTGTGAAAGTAATGTTAACAGTGTATGGGGCGTATCATTTTATAAAATACCACCAGAGGAATGGCAAATGTACGTTTCTAATGAGAAGAGTAGAGACCTTTGTGACATGGACACATATTAAAATGTACATGGTATGGTAGTACTGCTTATTTTGTTTTGCTGGCTTTGCAAACAAGGCAGGGCAAACAATAAGCTTACAATGTAAGTAAATGGATACTGTGCATCTGTGACGTGTGCTAATCGAATGACAGGAAAGCGCCGACTCAGTATATTCACATGCGAGATGTAACATACTACACCCAGACATTAGGCTTTTATACACGATATCGACTGGAGTTCTAATCACATTCATCTGCATTTGTGATGCAATTACATTTAAATACACAGAGAAACAGAATAGCATCTCTGTGTGCTGCTTTCATAAATAAATGTGGTATATAGATTAGTGATGCACTGCGAAATACATATATATATATATATCAAAGGGAAAAGTGCTCGGCCACAAAAAATATGATTACGCAGACAAACTGCCCCAAGGCGTTATTAAAATTCAGGGGTTTGCTCCCGGAAGTGAAGCCCCTCCCCTTCCTGATGACCACTAGTGAACCACTCTTGTCCAAAACATCTACATTTTTAAAAAAAAAAACAAAGAAGGATTAAGGAAATAAAAAAAAACCCAAACTGGCCCGAGGACCCCCCTAATTGGAAGGAGAGGGCAAGGTTTTATAGCTCATAAAAGTGCTTTGTTAAGAATAAAAGAAATATGTAAATGAGGCATTCCTAAAGTGGGTCCAAGAATCTGGGAAACTTTATGGGCATCCGTGGATTGGTCTCAACCTTTAGTACCATTCTGCGTCATTTAATGGCTTTATTTCATAAAGTCCATTACGTTAGAAACACTGTGATCCAAGAATATCTTCTTCCGGCTTCCAAATTGTTTTTGGCAATGGCAAAAGACTTGGCTTAAGTTTAGATACGTTTTATAGGATTTTTTTTACTTAAGTCCAGTCCCAGTATATCGAAGGTCATGCCTGAATTTTGCCATGTAGTTCTTTTATAAAAATACAGGGCATTTGTTGGATTTCAGAATGATTTGAGGACTATTGATAAACACAACAAAATAATGAATTTCTATGTTTTTGGGACTGACTGATTACTTTGAAGCATGCAGTAACGTACTTCTGGAACTCAAGATAAGGCATTCTGAAATTATTTCAGACAAACTAAGTGTTTTTGTTAATGTGTGTTTAGTGTGTTTTTCAGTGCAGAACTGGACTGAACTAGAAGAGAATGGCAAGGTGCTGTATACAGTATTTGCTGAAATTACCCAAATAGGCCTTTTTTCAGTTCTTGCAGCAACAGGCTCCCTGGAATGATCCTGTTTTCATGTGAGGCCAAGTCAAAGAAGGAGAAAAATAGAGAGGGAGAAAAAAAATAAAAGAAAGAAAGGAATCGTGGTCAATTTCATCATCGTGGAGGACGTAAACCAAGGTCAGCCTAACACATGAATATTTATGCAAAGATGTTGGCTACTCCTATAGATTGATGTTCAGCTCTCAGCCTGCTGACAGGGTTTCGACAAGTGAGGGGAATTGCTTTTTAACGAGAACGGTAACTTGCACATGCTGATCTGGGGTGAAATGTCAAACAAATGACAGCGACAACAACAACAACAACAACAAGCTTGTTAACAGTGTCCTATTTAACTTTGATTACAAATTGTTGGTAACACATTACTGTGCATTACTATGTTATTGATTGATGATAAAAAATGTGACATTCTGCAAATATTTTTCCCCAACAGCATATTAATATGCATAAAATGTCTGCACTATGGCAATGCATGTGTTGTCACAAATGGAGATAATGTTGTTTTTAAGGACAGCATAACATGTCTGTATACTTACCTGATAAAACATCAGTATAGTCATTTTGTTTTCTACCACAGTATTTTGTATTAGTTGACATAACACACTACAGTACCTAATAAAGTAAACGTCACAAAAACATTTTCCATATTCATGCAAGAAAGTTATGTTTTTTGAGACTTCACAAAGAAGTTATACAGTAGCTGACAGTCCAGAGAGACTAATTTAAGTGATCCGCAAAGTGCAAATCTGGACAAAGACAGGAGAAAGTGAACCAGTAATAATTTAATAAACTTGGCGAAAATAATTTTGCTAATGTAACACCACGATCAAGGGCGAACATTGCTCAGTCCAATGGGCTACGCTGCAGCACAATAGCTTGAGTTTATGCATAAGACACTTCACTAATTGCGACTTTGTACCTTGCCAATAATTTAAATGAAGGCTACTTATGCTTTAGCAGATGAGCCAAAGGTTTATACACTCTTTGAGGTTTCAGATCTGCTAAATATTCTATCTATCTATCCCTACTCTGTACTGATTAAAGTCAGTGTAATTATAA
>CM059282.1:11625904-11650904 GCA_030347295.1 Setipinna tenuifilis
CATTTTTATTTATTCACTAAATGCTACTGTGGGCTAGAGTGTGATCTTGTATTCCAGTGCCTTAGAAATGACTCGAGAATACATCAGATATTGAATACTTATTCTCGAATAATGTAATAATGTCTGTCCCAGTTGAACAAGACACCAGATTCGCCATGTCCTTAATGCACTTATAATCAAACATATACATAACCAAGAATACACACAGATGCACACAGATACTTCACTGTAAGTTGTTAATAACAAGATTGTTTATATTCTAATTGTACTTTTGCCTTTTACATTATTTTTAGTCTTGTGTCTTTTATTATGTCTAGCATTTACGTGGACAGCAAAGAAAGAAATTAATTATACAGGGAGACATGTTTTCTCTCTGTACATATGACAATAAACTTTGAACTTTGTGAAGAATATTTCCTGAAGCTGAAACTTAGACTTCAACAGACAGACTTTTTTTTCACAAACCTGAATGAAGTTTCCACTCCAGTTCGCCATTCGTCACGTGTATTTACGGCTGCCTATGTTGTTTACCATGCCCATTACCTTAACGGGATAAGGGAGCAGTGTAACTAACAGGCTGGAGAAGGTGTGTGTCGGGGGGGGCGGCAATGGCATCAGAGGCGGTGAGAAATGAGAATCTATCATCTGGCATCCTGGCCTCCTCATCCTCCTCCCTTCTTCTTCTCCGTCTGTTTTGCGATGGCAACAGTGGTGGCTGTGGAGGCAGCAGGAGGGTCTTCGCGCCATTCCAGGGAGCCATCTGATGTTAACAGGTGTGTGTGTGTGTGTGTGTGTGTGTCTGTGTCTGTGTATACATGTCTGTATCTGTTTGTGTTTGTGTGTGTGTCCGTGTGTGTGTGTGTGATACATGTCTGTGTGTGTGTGCGTGTGTGCGTGTGTGTGTGTGTGTGTGTGGGTGGGTGTGAATACATGTCTGTATGTGTTTGTGTGCGTGTGTTTGTGTGTGTGTTTATGTGTGTAAATGATGAGCTTCCACTCCAACACCACCCCGCCCACACACACAGACCCTGATAGCACTCGCCCCCTTTGGCTTGCACCTCTGATGCCCTCCTTCAGACACACACATCTCCTCGGGTGACATCTGTCATTACCTAAGATGTCACCACCCTGATGCAGCATTGGAATTGATGGAGATGATGAGGATGATGATGATGGTGGTGATGATGATGATGATGATGATGATGATGATGATGATGATGGTTACCCTTGTGACTGCAACTCCCTTCTCTCATGTTTTAGTGGCTGTTTTGAGGGGGCTCTGAAAGGTTGCGATAAGGAGAGGTGGCATCTGCCCATTTATCATTTTGCTAAGATGAAAGGCATACCTGTTATGTAAGGACAGAGGAGACTCAGAGAAAACAAACATAATAAAAGTATACCAGCATGCGTCATTTACTTTATCAATTAGAGGTTTTTTTCAGTTGACATGATCAAGAAAAAAAAATGTTTGATATAAAACAACAAATAGATCGAATTTCCACTGACAGAACACGGGTAATCTAGAAGAGGCAGGGTTTTCAGCGTGTCCTACTGCTCCCAAGAAATTTCCTGTCATTCAGCTGTTTTTGACCTCAGAAAAATATCACCATGGCAACTAAAAGCAAACAATGTCCCTCCATTAATAAAAGATAAATGGCATGAGACTGAGGGTCCACTCAGCTGGATTGCATGCACTGCGCACTCACTTGAGATGGCCGTGGATGTATAAATCACATTTCGGTGGTGCATATCGTGTTCCCTCTGTCTCTACATTGTCTAATATGACATTGTGTTACTGTCATGTTATGCAGAAATTGCAATTGGGGCTATATCAATGCACCGTACTACACTGGCTGGAGAGATGCTTTTTGTAATATGAACTGCATTCATTTTTTGGATGGATGATGGATGGATGTGTTACTAGTTATGATCAAGAAAATATTCAGAAGTATCTCAAATAATTATTTCTTCTTCTAAAGGCTTTACGGTCACAGGCTTCAGAAATTTCTTCATCTTTACTCTCTGTGTCCCTCTGCTGGTGATAACCTAACAACAATCAGTCAATGATTTATGGTGTTTATTTGTCAACAGTGCATTACATGTAATATATTCACAGTCCTTAATCATAACCTATATCATTCAGTATGTCTGTATTTGGTACATGGCGTATTTCATACAACTACTGTATCTATGATCGTCACTTTTGTAACTGTAACTGTAACTGCTGCCAGCTCACACAACACTAAGGGCCTAAAGCATAAAAAGGTGTTCCAGAGAAAGATTTTTAATTTACTTGAAGCATTAAGAAGGTGATGAGAAACTTATCGTATCATTAGCACTATTAAGAATGTGACAGGTACCATTTCTAAACCGATTTATGTATTTAGATAGGAGGCAGAAGCCAGACAATTTTTTGAGAAAGGCATGTCATCAAAGTTGAATGGCTGAAGAGTTGCCGAAAGATGAAAATGAATAGTGTTAATGTTGAAACCCAAGTCATCAATCAAGCCATCTCTGAGAGGCTGAATTAAATTGTCCGTTCTGCAAACTGAGCTACAATGGTTGGCTGATACCTAAATTACTTGAGGGAAAACTTTTGAAGTTGTGCTGTATACAGCAATCTCTTTTGTTAATGACACACATTTTGATGATGGCAAGTGTTTGATACCGTAATTTTAATGACTCCAATCCCCGCTTGGAAATCTTCTGAGGTACTTTTAGTATTTCTTTCATTTTTGAATAATTAGTTTCCTCGAACTCATTAACATGTTAAGGATTCATTCAGACCAACAGTGCAGAATACAATAAGTGCAATGTACAAAATATATCAAGTTTTTTTTATACTACATTTAAATGAGTTAAATGAATCACTTTCATCCATATAATATCAGTGTTTTTTCAATTTAACTATAGAGTATCAGTCACCTTTGTGAGGTTGTTTTCTTAGATTGGCATGTGTGATGCACATGACAGGGTACATCTTATCCACTGGATGGTAGGGCAGTGTCACATCAGGTGGAGTCACTTTCATTCATGCCACACATATTTAAATTCCTAAATAAAAGACTGTACCTTTATATAGAAGAAACAAAAGATAAAGACTTAATATCAAAATAAGTATAAAAGGTAAAAAGATGCAAGCTAAAACATTCTCCTCTCTCTATCAGCCATCATGTCCTGAATAAAAAAATAGAGCAGAATTCATAAACAAGCAAGTAAACAAGACAAGCAAGTCTGGCCAACGCCAACGCCAACGCCAACACAACTCTGCATCTCTCTCTCTGCCTCATTTAGTCCCAAACATATTTGAGTAAATGTATCATTTGGACTCTCTGGTTGTTGACAGACCAAGATTAAGTGGCGCCATTAATAAACATGGCATAGGAGAGGGCTTAGGGTAATGGCCTATTAGTGGCATGACGCGCAGGCCGGGATGAAACACAGCCAAATTATGCTAACCTCAGAAATGGATTCTGCATTATCAAGCTCTGCAGGTGGGATGGATGGAACAGCAATTTTGGAACCACAGAATGTTTTTTGTTGTTATTATTGATGACGCATAGTTATATGAGCCACAGAACTAACAATCTGGCAAACACAGAGAGGGCCTTCCGCTCTTAAAGGTCCAGTGTGTAAAATTTTTAGCTGCTCATTGTTAAAATCAGTGTTGCCCATTTACAAACTTTACAAACCTTTTTCATGAATATTTATTTATATAATTCCAAATATTCATTCCTATTGGCTTGAAATTTTACATTTGTATATGGAGGAAGTGGGGTAGACGCTCCATAGTCATGCACCATGTTGAAATACGTTAGCAGCTTAGGGACATATAGGATACGGCTCCACCTTTTGCGTTTTCGCTGTAACATAATAAACTGAAATTGTGGATGACATCTTGGCTTTTTGAAGCGCGAGGGCTACCATAGCTGTAATACGTACGCGTCGGTGAGTTGGCTAGATGGGAGAAATTTTACACTTTGGACCTTTAATGCTTCATGAAGTTTCCAGGCAGTTTTTCACACCTCTCTCCACACAGTTGTTCACAACTTTCAGAATAACTCAGAAGGGTTGAAAAAGACCATTTTGACACATTTCTGCAAATGAGCTGGCGTATCTGATCTGCTTGGTTTCATAGTGAACACTCCTGATAAGGAGATATTTTCCCTTTTACACTGAAGTAGAAACTTGATATTTGCCAAACGCTATGTTAGATTTCCTGATCATTGCTCCAATGTATACAACCCTACACATACTCTTAGTTTAATATACTCTGATCAAAACCATAAAAGGATTAAAAAACCAACAACACTACTTTTATCTTTTTACTATCAGGAAATGAACAAGCCAATGAGACAGAATGGCATTAAAGACGGCTACCGCCCCCTAGTGGTCATGACCCAGGAGACTGAACCAGCACACTTCAAATGCAGCAAACACCTTCTTCAGCAGCAGTACTGTTCATCGGTGTTGTAAACCAAAACCTTTTCTCTCTTCTCTTATAGTCATTACATCAATATGATGATCTCTCAGTTCCTCAATTATGCTATACACTTGTATTTTTATAGTATCAATCAGTCCCCAGTGTTGTTGTCTGTTGAGTTTGTTCCTCAACTCTAAAAAATGAAACATGCTAATTACTGATAAATGGATCACATTAAGAACTTTTTTATGCTCCTTGTATGCTTCTAATAATAACAGATGGATGTAATACATATGTCAGTATTGCCAGTATGGTCAGTATGAGAGACTGTTTGAGGTCAGGTCCACAGCTACATGTACCTTTGAGTCCACTTGTGCTTGGATGTCCGTAAAAGTCTTCAGGGAGCTGTAGTTGGTGTCCCTAACCACTTTTAGCCTTAGTGACCCACAGACATTTCCTGATCTCATTTTACATCTCCTTCCCACCCACTTCCTCTTCTCTGCTGGTCTGAAAAAAAAGACTAGGAAATCCCCTTTAAACAGCCAAACAACAACTAGGGATCTGTTTTTTATATTTATATTATGTGTAACTGCACTGTGCACTCAGGAGAGGCTGACGCCCATAAGTGACACATCTTGAAAAAATGATAATCAAGATGTACCAGCTAGAGTCTTGTCTAGCTGCTTGACAATCTCTACAGCCATGATCCCAAGCAAGCCACACAACATGACGTAACAGTGAGCACATGCTCAGTGTGAGGCCCAGAGACTATGGATGTCACAGTATACAGCCAGTGGTGTAGTTAGCTTTTTTTAGTGCAGGGACACAGGTTTGGGATGTCATTGAATAAGAATGCTGCACTTACCTGTCTGTCAGATATGGACACTACTGCTTGTAGGTAAAAAAGTCTACATTACGAGCATTACGACCTACTTAATGGCATCAATACAGGCCTAAGAATATCACATTTTTACCCCTATTAGGGCCAGTAGTTAATTATTTAAATCTTTTTCTTTTCATCTGTTACTTACAATGATCAAGTTCATGCTGAAAGAAATGGGCCGATGGCCACAGCTTTCTCCACTTCCCATCCCACTATGCCTCTGCAGCAGACAAGCACAAAAGACAAACCTTCTTGCCTATCCTAAGGTGCACGTCACTGCTAGTAAATTGCCCCACATACTGTACAGTACAGTACAGTACAGTACATGGTGTGATGTGTGGTCCCAAAGTAGATCTTTTGCAGTAATGGTGTCTAATTGGGTCAGATTTTTTTCTTTACCCTCTCAAGCATTTTCGCAGATAAGCATTTTTCACCGGAGATTCTCAGGGGCCTTTTACCTCACAGATTGTGAATCAGTGCCGTAATCAGGGCCCTTGTCATACGGATGGCGTTTGCTGAGCACAGACATTTACCCCCTCCTCCTCCATTTGTCATCTCATGATAAAAATATCACGAGGAAGGTAAACAAGCACACAAAAACACAACCAGCAAGCAAAAACAAAGGCTATACAAACAGAGAGACGGGTCCTCTCTTCCTCCTGTCCCTGCGTGTGTCTGTTACTGTTAATCACATGCTCGTTTGTGGTGTTGTTTGGGCTCTGTATTGTTGACAGACTAAGATGAAGTGGCCTCATTAATGGATGTGGCGGAGCGGAGCACTTAGGCTAAGGATGCATTAGCAGAGTGATGCATATGCAGCGTGAGGTAACATCAGCAGAAACCCAGCCAAATCGTCACCTTGCGCGGATACAGGAGAGAACAGATGACTGTACACTACAGCATCACCAGACCATGATGTGAGAGTGAATTATTAGGCAACAACAATTCTTGGCTTTGGAAAGTAAGAATTCTGCCACTTATTTTGATCCAACCATTTCCTGAAATGGCTGATCCTAATGAGCACACAATTTATCAGACAGTTAGTTTGGATAATTAGCAAAATCACCTGTGTTAAGTGCACAGGCTGAAGGAATTCATAGCAGGGTTTTTACTTTATGAAGCCTCGTTTGACAATAGCTAACACATTCTTCAACCGATTCTCAGCCCTGACCCGTCACAGATTCAGTGGACCAGAGTGGACGCCACCTCAAAAGGGGGGAGACCATCTGCTGGAGGCCTGTCCAGTAAGACAGAGAGGAAGGGAAGGGTGGGCCATGGGTAAAGGATACAAGGGACGAGATGCGATTCTAGAGTCTATTAGAGCCCTAGTTTAAAAAAAAAAAGCTGTTGAAAACTGCATTGCCACCGTTGTAAGTTTAAATGTTGTCAGTCTTTTAAGGCCCTTCAGCAGCCTGGAGGCCCAGAACAGTGGTCTGTGTTGCCTGTTGCCAAGCTATCCCTCTGGTGAGGTGAGGCAGAAGGAAATCAATCAGCAAGCTGTCAAACCACCCATCAATCAAGTCACATTAAGTCAGCAGGTGTTTAACAGACCCTTTTATCCAAAGCATCTTGCAACGTCAGGCACTACTGCTGCTGGACCTCAAAGTATCTCCTCTATTTTAGCACTGCAAGAAATAAAAAACGTCCCCTGTGGACGGACTAGGTTGCGTGTGTATCTGTGTGCTTGTTGGAGGTGAAATACATATGTATCGCTCCATCTCCAGTTTTGAGTTCTTGTGTATCAGCCCAGAAAACATGACTCAGAGACACAACACAGAGGGTGTATGTGGTAGCTGACACATGAGATGAAGAGTGTGTATATTGTGATACATGAGGCATATTTACTGTACATCCATGCATACGTGTTACAACTGCCAGTATATATAGCGCTGAGTAATAAGACCAAAATTAATTTAACCACTAGAAAAAAAGTCACATGTGATTCCCCTAAATCCTCTTTATTTTCTTCTGTTTGCTGACTTTAGACACGCAACAACAGAAGCTTAGTGTTCGATGCCCGAGGAACACGTAGAGCACTTGTCCACAGGTCTTCATTTATTGTCATCAGTTCATATCCAGATGGCGCACGTAACTGCAATGACTGTTTCTTAGCCACAGGCAGCATAGAAAAGCTACATGTGCCAACGGGCAGCTGCCAGTAGTCATGTAAAACATTATTTTAACAGAAGGCAAAGCCATTCTTCATACACATGAAAGGAATCTGAACAGCTGTGGCAGAGAATTTTTGTGTCTGCCCTAAAGCACCAAGTGAGACAGTTGTGCCACTGGCCAGCTGCCAACATCCCATTGCGACTTTGATTACGCAAATGTAAAATAGGCATTTCCCCCTCACTGAGTAAAACATGCATTCCTTTTTTGTTAATTCATTTTTTAAAGCTCATTCTCTCTGACTCTAAATGGAAACAATCTCACACACACCACCCACTGAGATTCAACTGGCCTGCCCTCACCCAACATGAGGTCATGGTGCATATTCCTGAAAGCGATCTTTTGATGCTACCGCCTTTGCTCTTTTTCCTGAGCAGACACAGGCCCACCAGGGGCAGGACTGAAGAATGTTGTCGGCACATATGAACACCCAGCGACAGCATGCACGGAATGCTGACTCACCCACTTCCTGTTTCCGCCAAAGAGGGGCCTGCACAGATAGCCACGCCATTCGAACTCCGGGTCTGGGCCAGATCTCCACCAGATCCGGTGTGAATCGGGGTGTTGTGGGGCAGGAGAGGGGATGGTGGGATAAAACCAGCCTAGCAGCACATTCCCAAGCCCCCCCAGCATAGTCAGCTATCTGCCGGGATGAGAGCCCTCGGCTACAGGAAACATCAGGATCAACTTATTATATGGGGTGTTGGTGCCATTTAGCTGCCCTTATCTGTAAATAAGTGCCGGCCAGCCCCGAGGGTAATTTACCGAGAGGGGAGATGGCACAGGAGCAGAGGGAAGTGGATGGTTAACATTTTTTTTTCCTTTTTTTTTTGCTCTTTCTTCCCGCTAGTCTAAACTGAAAATGAATGAATGTCAGTCTGCTAAGAGGAAGTATTTTGACCTTTTTCTCTGGCCCTTAAAAAAACACAGTTGAATTATTTAAAGATTCGACCCATCGTTTCTTTTTCCAGTGTATTTACACAACAGTCTATAAGGTGGAAGCACTGTTCAAAAGTTGTTTTTTAAATAATAAGTAGAAGTAGAAGTTGATTCGAGCATATGACGTGTTTCCTTTCGAGGCTTTTGAGGTTCTCTCAAATCAGCGGACCCTGCAAATGTGTCATCCAGACCCATAAGCCAACTTTCTTTGGTTAGCACCTTCTGTCAGTTCAGATGGTGTGTTATATGTATCAACCTTTAAATGTCCCTGCTTTCCTTTGCAGAAACAAATGGCTCTTCTATTGGCTGAATACATATTGAGATGCTAGATTAACTGGTAATTAACCAAGCCTTTTTTTGTGAGGAGACACTGCGGTGGATGTTTTGACAAAGTCCACAAACTGACAATATGAAATAAAGATTTTTATATATCAACAATTCTGTTACATCACAAAAGACTTAAATACACACAATTTACATTAAACATAATAAGCTGTTAGGCACATGTGTATATTTTCACTGGTATCTATTTGGAGAATGTTTGTGCAAACAGTGCATCAAGGACAACATATTACTTTGAAAAGGCAAAAACGGATGCTTTTGTCTACTTTTCCCCCACTCGTTGACCACTTTGTCTTTCTTCTCTGAGAAGAGACCAAACCAATACCAAGTCATTTTCTGTCAATAAGTAGTTTTATGCAACTCAAATTTATATTTTTGAGATATTGGAATTTTTGAGATATTGCATAACAGTGTAGATGTCAAGTAGGAATACTGACTTGCTTTGACTTTGGCTTTCAATTTAATTATCTAGAAAATACATTAAAGCAATTCACCTTATTGTGACCAGACCACACAATAGAATGTTCTGCAAGTTAGTTGAATGATCACATACATGGTTGCTAATGGTCTGTCCTGTTTTTATGTTTCCTTTAACTCTCTGTCCTTCCCGGTACAGGAGCATGGTAAATTCTACTGTGCTATGCAGTTTTTAGGTGATACTGCTGGTTTCAATGGAGCAATAGCGCTTTCACATGCATCAGAACATGAAAATAAGTACACTATTCCTGAGTATCTTCAAGCAGTCGCTCTCTTATCCAGCGGTTCTTTTTAAAACCCCATGACAAAGTAAATTCCACATTAAAAAATTCTGCAAAGCGTTTCTCAGAAGTCCGTCGGTTAACATGGAGACTGCCCAGTACGTGTCCCAGTTTCTGAGAAGAGTCTCACAGCAGATTGTGTCCATGACACATCCTTTCTCCTTAGAGTCCATCTCACTCGTGGAAAAAAACTTGAGGGGCTTTACAGCTCTTTCTGCGAATCAGTCCACTGTGCTGTTCTTCTGCAGTATCTCTATCAAGTGTCACCTGAGTCTCTCTTGGCTTTGCCATTGTCCCGGTTTTGGTTTTGGTGTTACCTGTGTCTCTGTAGGTCTTATCTTTGTACTTGTCTGGTGTCTACCTGTGTCTCCAATGAAAAGAGAGTAGTCACAGATTTAATCTCTTTTTGATTACTTGTGCATGACCGACGTTTTTGGAAGAGGCTTTTGACCCTGATGATGGCTATTGCCGAAACGTCAATCATGAGCGGATAATAAAAAAAATATTTTTTTCTCCTTTTTAGCTCTCTGTTTGATTGACAGCTCTGATGGCCTGGTCCAGGTTAGGGCTGCACCTCGTACTGTCCCTCGGTGGCAACAAAGAAGTCGCTGAGCAGGTCCTGCAGGTGCTCAAAGGTGGGCCTCTCTTCGGGTCGCTCCCTCCAGCACTTCATCATCACCTCATACAGCTCCTCCGGACACCCCTCGGGACACGGCATACGGTAGCTCTTATCCAGGTTGCGGATCACCTCCGGATTGGTCATGCCTGAAGTGGACAGAAGGACAGTCAAGGAACATTTTGGTATTACTGAGCAAGGTGGACATGGTACAGGTACATGGGTACTATTGACATACTGTGAACTATTATATGTCGGGCAACAAATACAAATAGCTGTGGACTTGAAATAGAAGTCCTTACAAAGAGACTGTGTGATTACAGGTTATATGTAATGGTATGTGCATTGCCAACTCATCGACTCCTTTAAGCCGTATATTTTTTATCTGCACACACAGAAACCATCAACAAGACCACCTGAGCCAAGTTGGTTAAGGTGTTACCTGGGTAAGGTATCCTCCCGTGAGTGACGATCTCGGTCAGGAGGATACCAAACGACCATACGTCTGACTTTATGCTGAACGTCCCAAAGTTGATTGCTTCAGGGGCAGTCCATTTGATAGGAAACTTGGCTCCTGTGCATTTGGGGGAAAGTGGGAAGGAAACAAACAAACAAACAACCAACAAACAAACAAACAAACAAACAAACAAAGAATAAAATTATTTATGTAAAACAATACTAAAAAAAAGTATTACAGGAAGATTGACATAGGAGAGTCACAGTAATAAGGCTACAAGTTCTGTTTTTTTGTATCGTGTGAACATGCTGTAGTTCTCTGTTCAACTCAGATAAGGCGGTAAATGATTTTAGGATGTCAGCAAAAGAAGGAAAAAATGTGTTACGTCTGAAAGCTATGATCAGATTGTCCCCTTATCAACTGTATACATAGCTTGAATGAGATGTATCTCAAACCCGCAAGCCTTAGATAATAAATTGTGCTGTTGCAAGCTTCATTTACCCTTCGGTGTCTGAGTTTGTAAGGTTTCCATTATCATAATGCATAGACTGTTTTAATAATGGCAGATTTTGAAGTTCCATGTAATATCTGTAAGGCTCAGGTGTTATATAGAATCTTTATCCTGCAACATTCTTAAATATGCCAGGGAACAGCTATGATGATGTGTGCAAAATGTGTGTTGTACAGCTTACTCTACCTTCTTTGGCTGTGTACTCTGTTTCGATGATTCTCGCTAAGCCAAAGTCAGCAATCTTGCAGAGCAAAGTGTCAGAAACCAAAATGTTGGCAGCCCGCAGGTCTCGGTGAATGTAATTTTTTCTCTCTATGTAGGCCATCCCCTCTGCAATCTGTTCCAGTGCACAGTGAGACAGGTGGGGGATGGGGGTGGGGGTAGGGGGGTTAGAGGGGTGGAGGTAGGGGGTAGTGGGGTAGGGAGGGGTGCAACTTAAACTTAGCAAGAGCAATGTTGCAGTAACAGGCTTTAGAGGAAGCCATTAAAAAACTGATAGCACACAGACAAGATAAAATACATATTAGAACTTAGTTGCAGTTGCAATGAATAGTTTTTCAGACATAAATAAAAGTTATTTACAAAATTATATACAAAAACCTATACAAAAACATTATACAAAACAGTCTGCGTTTGGTATTTTGCCAGTCACGGTTAACATTTATTTGTCCGCAGTGCAGACACACAATGATTTGCATGCACACTGTCACAGAGCCTTATGTGTGTGTGTATGTGTTTGTGTGTGTGTGTGTGTGTGTGTGTGTGTGTGTGTGTGTGTGTGTGCGCATGGTTTTTGCTAAGAAAAAGAAAACAGGATGCAAATGGTGTCTGAATAGGAAAAGGGGTAGGGGATGGGGGGTCGGGGTGTGTGTGTGTGTGGGGTGGGGGGGGGGGGGGGGTGGGGGGGGGTCAGAGGGGCAGGAGTGATGCGCAGCAAATGGAAAAAACTACGTCATGTCCTGTCCGGATGTTAATTATCAACACTGGTAGTGAGGTTTGTGTTGAAGCAGAAGTGCACAGCGCAACCACAAAGCCGCTGAAGACAGCGCTGACATTTTCCACGAGATGCAAGAGACATTTCACACCAGAGCACTTAAAATAGTCTAGAGGAAGGGTGTCTATAAATAGATTTCTAATTTGTTTCTGAACTACTCAACTACTCACTTCAAAATGGTCTTTTATGCAGACCACGGGGGAAATATTATGCCATATCAACAAAGTTCAATCATTCTGAGGAAAAGCCGGCAAAGTATAAAGCAATGTGACTAAAGTCAAATGAAGGCCAAAAACAGAACTATAATTCTACGTGCAAACTTACTTATGATGCATGAGCTAATGAAAAAGACAGTTTACAAGTGTATTTGCGTATTTCTGTGAATACCACATACTAACTCAAACATCAAATAAGTATCAAAGTATATTTCATCACACCAACTCAGATAGCAAATTAGTGCACAAGCATACTTTACATTGTATGGATATGTGTCATGGCCAACCATATCAACATTACAAGCAAAATGATTTCTCTACATGATTTGCCATACACCACACATCACCATAGCTCTGGTTAAAAGATGGTACAAGTCATGAAACAAGGCTAAGATGAAATACCACATCATCAACTCTCTATTGGACTCAATCATATTAACCCCCACCCACCCACACACAACCACACCCACCCTGCCCAGCCATATCCCACCCTACACACACACACACACACACGTTTTGAAATGGCACAAGTTGTATGTAGGTAGCATGAGTATGCTGTACTTTCAGTTTTTCCAGAGAATCACACATATCCACACCCATTAATCCACACACACACGCACGCACGCACGCACGCACACACACACACACACACACACACACACACACACACACACACACACACTGTGTCTTTCATGCATGTCCTACCTGAGCTGTCATATCAATCAGTTTGGGCAGCTTCAGTTTTTTCCCATCTTCTGTCTTTAGGAAGTCTAGCAAGCTTCCTGTGTGTGGTAGAAATTTGTTCAAAGAAGGGTAGAAGGCAATTAACCAAACAAAAATTATACATTTTGATATTTCAGTTAGCATATAAGCCTTTCCTGTTGATTTATGAAAGGTCATATTTTGTTCAGCATTCTTACTACTAAGATCACAGCATAGTGCAGCAAAGCCCATTAACATTCCTAACTCCTAGAAATAGTCTGTTATTCAGAAATATCTGACCTCCTGACATTGGAATAGACCAAAAACTTTGACAAGCCATGTAAGAATCTGCTTTGTCTCCTTCAACTTTGGTGTCAGAGCTGCACTGAACTAACTTCCTCAGAGTTAATTTGTACAAGAGTTGACTTATGTGGGATGATGGTGATGATGATGATGATGATATACTTTATTGTACTTTGATATACTTTATTCTTTTTTCATCCCTGAGTGGCTTATCTAAAACATATATATCCACAAAACATATGACATCTTATGATGATCACACTACAGTATGTACGAACATGCATAAACACATGAATACAAGTCCCCAAGACAAACAAATACACGAGTACAGGTCCCCCAAAACCAAACAACAAGTCAACACGAAGACCAAGTCCCAAGTACACAACACTGCACAGAAAGTGGATAAATACAACTTCATACTTTTATCATGGGGTTCCTGAAAAGAGCTGACATGTGCAAGACTTGACGTGTACGAGAGTTGACGTGTGCGCGAGTCTCACCGTTGGCCATGTACTCGGTGACGATGAGGATGGGCTCCGTGGTGACAACGGCATGCAGGCGCACCAGACGCTCGTGCTGCAGCTGCTTCATCAGGTTGGCCTCTTCCAGGAAGGCCTCAGGCTCCATGCTGCCCTCCTTCAGGGTCTTAATGGCCACCTTCAAGTTGTTCTTGTAGAAGCCTACACATGCAGTGAGACACACGATGACTTTAATGTTGGAGTAGTCTTTGCACACACATGAACGTACACATGCACAGACATACACTCGTGTGTGCACACACACACATACACACACACACACACCAAACACATAGACACACACACAGACACAGATGCACACACACACACATACACACACACACACACACACACACACACACACACACACACACACACACACACACACACACACACACACACTTACATGAGGTAACCCTCATAGTTCACAACAAGCTTGCTCATACAGTAGTTTTTACACACAACACTGTACAAGAAGGGTTCTTGTAATACCATTAAAACACATGCAGTAAAGCCTACAGCAAGTTTGCTCTTCTAATAGCTTTCACAAACAACTCAGAACTCAGCAAAAGCGGTTGTTCTAGTGCTGGCCTTAAAATATCCACCCACACACAAACACACACACAAACAGGTACACAGCGACTTTAATCTACACACACAGGAAAACAACGTTTTTTTCTATTACAATCTTCAAACACACAAGCATGCACATACACGCTTACTAAGTCTTACTAAACTGCCCACAGTGTACAGGCTGACCCATATGCTGTTGTGAATGTCAACGGCAACAAAATCATAGGGTGCTGTTCAATTTTGTTACTTTACGTATGTGAAGATTATTTTAACAAACAGTTTCATCCAAACAGCAATAAAGCATGCATTTTGTTCACACATATCCTCTCTGCCAAGAATGTCACTGGTACTGAATAACCATGACTGTGAAATTGTGAACATGTGAAATGTGACTGCAAAAATGTATTTGTCACTTTCATGATGTCTGTCACTTTACAGTCTGTAAAGTGTTAGTGGAAGGTAGCTATGCACAAACATTAAACGGGCCTTCTTTCATGTTCTGGTAATAGCAGTTTAACTTTCAGATTTCATGACCACGACTGTTTTAGATTTTGTCACAAGCACTTCTATACTCATTAGTAGGTCTGTATGTATGTATGTATGTATGTATGTATGTATGTATGTAGGTATGTATGTATGTATGTACGTATATATTTATTTAGAATGGCATGACCAGGACTATTTCAGCCTTCTCAAAAACGGTCAAAACAGTTCCATGTTGAACAGCATCACTAGTTTATTGTACTAACTTGTACTTACACAATTGTATTGTGTTTAATTACTAAGTTACTTACTAACTTAGTTACTTATATACTCATTGTCTTTGTGGTGGTCTTTGTGGTCCGTCTTACCCATCCAGACTTCACCGAACTGGCCGGCGCCCAGCTTCTTGACCATATTCAGGGTCTCCCTGGGGATCTCCCACTCGTCCTTGCCCCAGGGCTGCTGGGGGGCTGCCGCTTTACAGGGGTTGCCCAAGCGCTGGCACAGGCCATCAGCACATTCTGGACACACACACACACACACACACACACACACACACACACACACACACACACACACGCATGCGTCATCACAACATGACCCATGAGATTGTTTACCCTGACCTAAGCTCCCCCAACCCTCCCTTTCCACCCCCACACACAGACGCACGTACACACACAGACACACACCCACACACACAGACACCCCTCTGACAAAATAGGCATGTTTGCTTGACACCCTGGGCAGGCTGTGCTGAGCTGTTAGATGTGCGGTTGAGGCTCGGAGTCATAAGAGCACTCTCTCTCCGTCACCAAAGGAAATGTACCGTGCGTGGTGGTGGGGGCCTGGGGCGAGGGGGCTGGGGGGGGGGGGGGACTGATGGATGGATGATAACAGTCAACACCCATAAAATAAAGGCTAGGTACAGTATGTGGCTATGTATGTGGTCAGTGTTTTGGCTCCCATCTTCATGTTCATGTTTGAAATACGCATAACACATTAGACCACACAGCAGTTAGTAGATGCTTTTATCCAAATTGACCTCCAAGTGACGTACAGTACTGTATGTGCACATAATTATGTATTCTTTAACAGTTCACGTCCTTCATTCTTTCTGTTTTTGTCCAAATGAACTCACAACAACAATGCCACCCGTCCTTATGATCTGTGCTGTGGTACCTGAATACCTTTTTAAGATACTACATATATTATCCATATATCATATAGTAATATATAGCATGTTATCACCTACCTTAAGTTGTCCTAATATACATTATGTGGACCATCTTAAGTGTAAAAGTTTTTATGAAGTCATTAGCTATATGCCACTTGCCCCAATAAACTCCACCCGTTTTAGAGACTTACGGGAGTAATGCTTGATGAGGTCGGGCAGGGTGGCGAAGGTGAGTGATGGCGAGATGTAGTAGCCTCCGCTGTCCAGGCTGCGGATCTTGTAGTGCTTCACGACGTCCCCCTGTTCATGCGAACAGTCCCGGATCGACAGAGAGAAGGCTCCTGTTTTAAAGGGGTGAATAACAGCACTTACTGTTGTTGTTGTTGTTGTTGTTGTAATTAGTGTTATGATGAGCAATTAGCACAAACAATTATCTAACGCTAAATGCCATTCTATGTTATTATTCATTTCTAAATTCACTGCAAAAGCTGTATCACTGTGCTCTCTGCAGCTGGAAGTTGAAGCATCAAATTTGCCTCTGCCACAGGTGCTGCAAAGATTGAAGCAATGATTTGATATTTTTAATCTGGCTGCCACACATGTAGTCTCAAGCCTGCTGTGCAAAGGTTTGCTGAATGTCAAGCTGGGGTAACCTTATTTACTGTCTGTGATCTTTGATGCAGCACAGTGTGTGTCACGCAGCAGAAAATCACAGGGAACGGTGTGCACAAGTTAACAAGTTCTGATCTGATGCATGTAAGCAGCATACAGACTACATACAGCAAATGGGAGTGGGGGATGGCAACGTGGCGAAGCAACCTCACTGACTGTATATTTGTTTCCTGTCTCGGAATAAAACTATTTTCGATCAAAGCTGAGCATATAAAAATATATACATGAAGGAGCGTAAGTAAGTCTATTATCGGCCAGGGTGGTGAGAGACATTGGGATGCGAAATAAACTAAAAATAAATGTTGTAAGTTCACTTACTTAAACCAAAGGTTTACGGGAACTGAATTTGTGTATTTTTACAACAGTAACAGAAATGACTTAAAATAGGCACTGTCCCGATAATAGGATCACTTATGCTAAATAAAAAAATAAATGATTAATTAATGGCTAAACAAGATATTTTGCTGGTGTTAGAGTACAGACAGGGTGTTTTTCTTCATAACACTGACCTTTCGTCGTCTCACTCTCGCGGACTAGAAAGGCGCCAACTTTATTCCCCGGCGCTAGGAGAAGACGCTCTGTGTCTCTGCGACTCAAGTCTTTAAAGAACCACCTGAAAAACCACCAAATATATATATACATATATTTTCTTTTATACCCATACAAACCACAGGAATATTCAAATAGAAAACCGGATGTAAATACATATTTTAAGACATAAGACATGTCATCGCTTTGGTGTTATAAGCCATTTCAGTAATTCAGAGGCCTTTTTTAGGACTAGTGCTACTGTACAATTATGATGAATAGCATTGGGGAAACAAACTGGGCATACACAACTAGGACATGCTCATGTTTATGTAAAGTTTTACTTAAACACTGCAAAAACTGCTTTTCAAACGTCATTAAATTTACCCCATCAAGCTCATGGTATATAACTACTAAAAACGAAGTACATAAAATATATATTTTGTCATATACATTTTAATGGAACTAAATGATTGTAAATATAAATTAATTAGGCCTACTACATTTATGTCACATTTGTAATATACAGGTACATTATTAAGCACACATTATTAAGCACTAAGACTGAAAACAGTTTTAACACACACCCATTACATTACACATGAGAACAAACACATATACTATACTCACCTCTCCACTTCCAGTGTGTGTGCTCTGGCCACGTATGTGCTTGGGATGTAGCCCTCCTCCCCTGTGACCAGAGACTTGGCTATCCACCAGTCTCCCTTTCTGCAGCACAGTTCAGACACGTTGTGAATTATTACTATGTGTATATGACAACATGGAGAGGACAGCTGCAGACCTCTCTGAGGCCTGTGCGTACCCACATTTGTGCCAACATGTTTTCTGCACTGATGTTGAGACTGATTGGGAAATGTTGTGTTTTAGATGTGGAAATGTTTACATGAAGAGGTTAACCATGCTTCTCTCTTGTGCCTGCCCACTTGTGCACAGTAACAAGAGTTGCTCTGTAAACATCAAATTACAATACAATTGTGCTATCAGAAACACTGAGGATAGGGGTGAGCTGCCTTTCTTGAATGTTTTATCTGGTCCTTTGTTAGAATATAAAAGTTAGACTAGTTAAAATAGTTTTTTAGACAAAAGTATCTGCTGATACATTTAAACATGAACATAAATGTAAACAAATACAAAATTTGCCAGCATCCACCTCTAACATGTGTAACCTTTTTAAGAGGAATTTATAATTTCTCTACAAATGAAAGATATAACTGTGTACTAACATAACATAACATAAAACAAATGTTTAAAATGGTTTGTTTAAAGCAGTGGCGGGATGGTTGTTTTTCTGCAACACTTACTCTTGGAGTACCTTAAGCCTTTCGCCCTTCTTAAATGGCAGATCACTGTCATTTGTTGGATTGAAGTTATATTGAGCAATAACTACATCGGTGTCTGCAATGACAAGATGGCGGGGCAAAATTCTATGTAAGTAGCATGAGTATGCTGTACTTTCAGTTCTTTCAGAGAATCACACATATCCACACCCATTAATCCACACACATACACACACACACACACACACACACACACACACACACACACACACACACACACACACACACACACACACACACACACACACCAACACCAACACCAACACCAACACCACCTTCCCCCCAACAACACACATAGACACACATATACACATGCACACATGCACAGACAACATAACAACATTGTGAAAATTGGCAGCAGTGCAGCTGGTGTAGAAACACCCGAAATAGATGTGAGAACATGCCCAAAACTCTGAGTGAGGCTACAGTACACGGAAAAAAACTTTTCTTTAAAAAAAAAAAAAAACAGGGCCAGTACTTTTGACAAAATTAAGCACTTTCAAGTTATTTTATACCCCAAAAGTGCAGAAGACATTAAAAAATACAGAATATCAAGGGACTCACCTGTATCAGCACTGCGCTTGTTTCCACCAACATTCTATTAAAAAAAGTTTTGATGCACACAATGTCATTTTTGACTATTCCAAAGACCATACACAGATGTAATGGAATAAAAAAAGGTAGTGTGTAAATGATTTCAAATACAGTCTTATGTGTTGTCAATCAGCTAACATCTGTCAATAATTTGAACTGAATGTGTTGGTACAGAAATGGGAGGTGGTGGGTGGTGGGTGGGGGTTAAGGGAAATTTACTGTTGTATTTCATGGTGTTGTATGCTTCCCTTTATTCAAAATTCAATACACACTGTCCTACAAAAAATACAGACAGTATAACAAACCTACATTGGATCTGTTGTTTGATGTTTCTTTGGCTGCTTTCTGCTTTTTCTGTCCACTGCATGCACAACCCATCGTCAAAAAAACCTAAAGGAGGTTTAAGGATACATTGGTGATTGCCATGATTACACAGTGTGTTCATGTTCCAGTTTTAATAACTTTTTAGACAAATACAACTTCTGTAATAGATGTATACAGCATAACTGTCTGTTCTACCAAACAACTGTGATTAGCTAAGTGACTTCAGAAGCTACAATCCATTACCGTGTATTTCAGTTTCTATGTAGGCTACTTTACATGTGCAGTTAAGACAGTTGTTTTCATTAATTTACTGTCCAACCTTATTCCCTGCTAACTTGAATCAGCTGATCTAGTTAATGAGTGGAACACATACATGATATCAGATTACCGCTTCTGAGGCCAAGTTGCACATCATGGTTTAACCCGATAGTGTATCATGTAATGTTGAATGAGCAAAGCAACGATGGTAAATTCACTTAGTGCTTACCTGCCACTCTGTTGCCCTCGGAGATAGAAGGTGAGGTCAGTGTTTACCTCCCACTGTCACAGTGACCTTGGTTGTTCCACATGCCTCCTCAACATGTCTGTAAGTACATGTCTAACTTAGAAAGCGTGTGTGTCTGACAGTGTATGCGTGTGTATGTTTGTGCTTTTTCCATGATGGTATCAGCAAACGCTCGTTTTAGCACTCATTTCTTTGAAAAGGGATCTGGAACCGTCAATTTGACAGGCCCTCTTGTCTCACAGACAGTCAGCAAAACAAACAGCTCTAGAGACCAAGAAAGGGGAACTGAATCTGCCCTATCACTACCAATGCATTGGTAGGCCCTTGCTACAGATTGGAGATCTTTTTAAAGCCAGACCGTGCATACTCAATCTCTGTGCTCTCTATCTAGCAAGTGTAGGAGGAACCATAACTAACAGGACCTGACAATGTTTCAGCATGAGTGTGTAAGGACAATTTTCAACATGGGACTAAAGAATGAAACCCTACACAATGGCAAACTTGAACTTGAACTTATAGTGTTGCTATGATAAATGAAGAAATATTTGTCAGTCACACATCTCTTCTCTGCCCTCTTCTCAGGCACACGACAGCCCCCCTAGCCTTTATATTCTCTTCATGCGTTGATGCTATTAAATCCTAGCTCTTGCTTGCAGTCACTATTTCGCTCTGTAGATTTTTGGCCTTGTGCTCTTCAGAGGACATTAAATATTCAGATCAAGGGAAAAGACTTGCCCTGTTCAGGAAAGCATTCCCGCATGCTGTTCTCAAATCTAAGGGGCGAACATACAACTGACTCACCATTCAAATGCAAACTCTAACATGGTCTAGGCTAGACAATACACAGCAGGATAGATATTGCAATCCTTTTCATAATATTTCCTTTGTAAAACATTATTTTCACAGCTAAAAACGTGTATCTCCCCCAAAGTAAGGTACAGCTGGACCTTTCATCAAAGACGAGCTAGGAAATTCCCATATACTTTGAATAATATCTTATAAATATGGGGTGATTTCCACAAACTCTTTTCATTCATAACACCACCAGCAACATCAAGAGTTTTCTACATTCATTTTGAGACTTCTGTCAGACTTTTAGAGCTGATTTTGTGCACATGGATTGAGCTTAGAGACAACTTTAATTAAAATATCCACTAAAAAAATTAGGTCCACCTGCTAAATGATTCATTCCAAAAACAAAAAGCTTACTTTAAGATAGACTTATAGATATATGACTAGTTTACTTACAAATCAATGAAACCTATGTATCATAACACCCTTTAGCACATCTATTTTGCCAAGATCTGGACTCTGGCCCTCAGGTACTTAAATTTACAGCGATGTCAAAGCTTATCATCCTGCTATTAATTCAGAAGCTGCAATTAACCTTCCAATATTAATCAGCTCCTACAAGATGAAAATGACATATAAAAAGCTAACCTAGACCTGGCCTATAAATTAAGCCCAGTTTTATTTTAGGCCTTACACATTTATGGTCTGAAGCATTATTATAGTGTATAGTACAGATGAGGTATAAAAAACTACTTGTGCGACAGAGAGGACAGATGTGTTATTAGCTTGAAGGACATTATACAAAGCAACAGATAAGCCGTAAATAGAGATACAGATCACATCATTTTGTACTGCAAAATCCCCTTCACAGAAATACATTTCAAAAACTACAGCATAAGTCAGGGGTTCAAAGTTGAACTGCAGTTGTCAAACACTACAGTGGGCATTACACTTCACCAAAAACAATAAAACTAGGAAACAAAGTTATAGTGTGACAGTCTTAACAAAACATCTGAGAACGTTGGTAAGTTTTGGAAATACAGAAGTGCTTGGCATGTTTTATATTTTCTGAGAGTAATGATACATACCTTAGTCTTGGACCTCTTCTATGAATGACTTGACTTGAGTAATCCAGTGTTTGAAGTGCCTGTACTTTCCTCTCACAGTCTCTCTCTCTCGCTTTCTTACTTCCTTGATCGTCCTCTTTCTTTCTCTCCTTCCTCTTCCCTGTCTATTTCTCTCTGTCTCTCTTTCTCTCTCTTCCTCTATAACAGTCTCTTGCTCTCTCTCCTTCTGTACCCGTCTTTCTAGTTCTTTTTTCTTCCCATTTTTTGTTCCTTATCGCTCTCTCTCTCCCCCCATCTCTCTCTCTCTCTATCTCACTCTCTCTCTCTCTCTCTTCTTCTCTCTCTCTCCCACACACACACACTCTCTCTCTCTCTCTCTCTCTCTCTCTCTCTCTCTCTCTCTCTCTCTCTCTCTCTCTCTTTCTCTCTCTCTCTCTCCCACAGACCACTATAAGGATTGGGAGGGATGTCCTAGGAGACCACATTAGTGGGGGCAGATAAATAGACAGCAGTTGCGTCTGTTTGTTTAGCCATGCCCTGCCCTCCCTCTCCTCCCTTGACACATTACCATATTAAACAGCTCCAGCTCTCATTCAAAACTGCCACTACAAACGCTGCAGCACTAAAATGAGAATACACTAGAAAATGAAATATTTTAGACAGATAGCCTCTCTCTCGCCCTCTGTCTATTTGTGTGTGTTTGTGAGTGTGTGTGTGTGTGTGTGTGTGTGTGTGTGTGTTTGTGAGTGTGTGTGTGTGTGAGAGTGTGTGTGTGTGTGTGTGTGTTTATGCGTTTGTAGATGTAGGTGTGAGTTTGCATATCATGGCAACACAGAAAGTAGCACAAAGTGTCATTGTCACATAGTATATCTGCCTGCCACTGGCTGACACGCTACAAGAATTTTTTGCCACCGTCTCTCTTTTTTGTAAATACTGTTGTAGTTGCTACTGAGTTTAACTTCAATCCGATGACAAATGACAGTGTTTTACCCTTTACGAAGTGTGTAACCCATACCTACCCCTAATCCTAACCCTAAGGTACATTTTAGTTATGGTTTAGAAAATTAAATGGTTCTTACTGCCAATCTAACAATGTGACACAATGTCCACCAGTGTAAATTATGTAGGCCTTTTTATCATTTTGGTGTTTTAAAATGTAGGTACTAATTAATTAATTAAGTATTGACGAGGTGATTATGTGTTGTCAGTGCAAGCAGTATAAACTACTGCTTAGAGAACTGCTGTTGAAAACTGCTTGCAGAAAGCATGAGTCCTGCACATGTGCAGAACATATAGGGTTGGCGGTGTGGATCGGGTACCAATTATGTATCTACCTACATATCGTTAGCTTCATAGCATAATTGCCTAAGTCATTTTTTGGTCAAATTGAGATTTTTGCACAACTTTACTCCCCTACCACTTCTGCATCATCCTGTCTGTCTGCCTAGGTCATTGGCCAATCACAACACTCATAAAAGTAAAAAAAAAAACATAGCTGTCTAAGTCATTCATTTGACTTAGGCAGTTTTACCATTGGACTTAGGCAGTTTTTATACAATCAATTTGACTTAGGCAGATTATGCCTATGACTTAGGCAGTTTTACCATTGGACTTAGGCAGTTTTTATACAATCAATTTGACTTAGGCAGATTATGCCTATGACTTAGGCAGTTTTTCTGAGAATATAAAATAAACAGTACATCTTCTCAGCCATTTTGCATACATCAAAACTGCCTAAGTCACTTTTATTTGATAAAAAAAACGATGTTCGGTTTTGTTCTTTTTCCAAACTTTTTCTCACATCTACATGAATGGTCTGTGAAAATATCAATAAAAAATATGCATGTGATTTTTAGAAAATGTGTTTTTTCTTGTTTTCCAAAAACACAAAAAAATGACTTAGGCAATTATGCTATCAAGCTAACGATATCATTGTGAAGAATATTCATGGTTTTTTACTATGCTAAATAACTTAGTAGTTAGATGTACTTTAGGCCTCATTGTCAGGTGGCCTTTTATGTACTGATTAGATTAGCATGTCTCCATGTCTACCATGTCTCCTTGTGTTAGTTCTTAAATTCCTCTCCACCAACCCAAAAGAGATCATTTCATTACATTACAAATGGTGGGATCCAGATCCAAGTTGCCATGAATGTTGAGCAAAGTTCAGTGCGACGAGGTGTGAATCAAAATGGCACATAAGATGTTTTTATGAGCAAAGAGAGGACAACCTTAAGGCTGGCTGCACCGCCACTGGCCACCTTTGAGGTGAGGTGAAATGTGATTCGTGAATATTTATGCTATATGTGGCCTACAGCATTCAAAGTGGGGACTATAAGAAATTATAGTTGCCCTGCCAGTTCAATTACACTAAGGTTATAGGAGGAGTCCTATGGCTGGAGTTTGAGATGCTTCTTGTTCATTGTTGTCGGTTTAGTTGCGTTTCAGTTGGAGCTCAGATAATGAATACAGAAACCGCTGTATACAAAAATTCATCAAAATGTTACGCTGAGTTTTTTGTCAAGATGATGGAATAAATGGACATTAACCAGCCCGTCTCCCAGAGTCTTTTCTGATGTCCAAACCTAGTTGTATTAAAGTAAACAGAAAATTCTCAAAGGACAGGTGTGTATTGCTGTGAAATATTTTAACACACACTTCAGAGGCACAAAATATTTAATAATAAATCAGGTATGTATAGTATCATATGATAAAAATATTCATATACATACATCCATTCATCAATTCATCCATTCAATTTTTTCACCTTTATTTTTATATTCAGTGTGGCTTGTGCGCACCCACATGTGCAAATGCAAGAGAGAGAGTGCAAGAGAGAGAGTGTGAGACAGAGATAGAAAACACAAAGAGAGAGAGACAGAGAGAGAGAGAGGAGAGAAAGAGTGAGAGAGAGACTAAGACAAAGATTCGGAGAGAGAAAGAATGTGTTCTAAAAATCTTGACATTGAAAATGTCATCGTCATCCGAAAGACAACAAAGCACAGCCATTAAATTATACAAAACACACACAGACACTGAACAGGTTACATTACCTACATTATTTCACATTATAATACTTAGTTTTTGACCTTTGTGCTTT